>CM026404.1:29957749-30000249 GCA_014843695.1 Archivesica marissinica | reverse complement strand
ATGTTAGCCTAACGAGGAATATCAGAATTATGCTTGCAAAGTTGTACACTGGTATTACCAACACCTCATGAAACAGCTAGCCTTTGTATTGCCCAAACCCATGAAACACATAGTACTTGTATTGCCCAAACCCCATGAAGCTACCCGTACTTGTATTGCCAAACCCCACGAAACAACCCGTACTTGTATTGCCAAACCCCATGAAACAACCCGTACTTGTATTGCCAAACCCCATGAAACACATAGTACTTGTATTTCCCAAACCCCATGAAGCTACCCGTACTTGTATTGCCAAACCCCGTGAAACACATAGTACTTGTATTGCCCAAACCCATAAAACACATAGTACTTGTATTGCCCAAACCCATGAAACACATAGTACTTGTATTGCCCAAACACATAAAACACATAGTACTTGTATTGCCCAAACCCATGAAACAACCCGTACTTTTATTGCCCAAACCCATGAAACACATAGTACTTGTATTGCCAAACCCCATGAAACAACCCGTACTTGTATTGACCAAACCCATAAAACACATAGTACTTGTATTGCCCAAGCCCATAAAACACATAGTACTTGTATTGCCAAACCTCATGAAACAACCCGTACTTGTATTGCCCAAACCCATAAAACACATAGTACTTGTATTGCCCAAACCCATAAAACACATAGTACTTGTATTGCCAAACCCCATGAAACACATAGTACTTGTATTGCCCAAACCCATAAAACACATAGTACTTGTATTGCCAAACCCATGAAACACATAGTACTTGTATTGCCCAAACCCTATGAAGCTACCCGTACTTGTATTGCCCAAACCAATAAAACACATAGTACTTGTATTGCCAAACCCCATGAAACAACCCGTACTTGTATTGCCCAAACCAATAAAACACATAGTACTTGTATTGCCAAACCCCATGAAACAACCCGTACTTGTATTGCCCAAACCCCATGAAACAACCCGTACTTGTATTGCCCAAACCCATGAAACACATAGTACTTGTATTGCCCAAACCCATAAAACACATAGTACTTGTATTGCCAAACCCCATGAAACACATAGTACTTGTATTGCCAAACCCCATGAAACAACCCGTACTTGTATTGCCCAAACCCATGAAACACATAGTACTTGTAGTGCCCAAACCCCATGAAGCTACCCGTACTTGTATTGCCAAACCCCATGAAACAACCCGTACTTGTATTGCCAAACCCCATGAAACACATAGTACTTGTATTGCCCAAACCCATGAAACACATAGTACTTGTATTGCCCAAACCCATGAAACACATAGTACTTGTATTGCCCAAACCCATAAAACACATAGTACTTGTATTGCCCAAACCCATGAAACACATAGTACTTGTATTGCCAAAACCCATGAAACACATAGTACTTGTATTGCCCAAACCCATAAAACACATAGTACTTGTATTGCCCAAACCCATAAAACACATAGTACTTGTATTGCCCAAACCCGATGAAACACATAGTACTTGTATTGCCCAAACCCATAAAACACATAGTACTTGTATTGCCAACCCCATGAAACAACCCGTACTTGTATTGCCCAAACCCATAAAGCACATAGTACTTGTATTGCCAAACCCCATGAAACAACCCGTACTTGTATTACCCAAACCCATAAAACACATAGTACTTGTATTGCCAAACACCATGAAACACATAGTACTTGTATTGCCCAAACCCATAAAACATATAGTACTTGTATTGCCCAAACCCATGAAACACATAGTACTTGTATTGCCCAAACCCATGAAACAACCCGTACCTGTATTGCCAAACCCCATGAAACAACCCGTACTTGTATTGCCCAAACCCATAAAACAACCCGTACTTGTATTGCCCAAACCCCATGAAACAACCCGTACTTGTATTGCCCAAACCCATAAAACAACCCGTACTTGTATTGCCAAACCCCATGAAACACATAGTACTTGTATTGACCAAACCCATAAAACAACCCGTACTTGTATTGCCCAAACCCATGAAACACATAGTACTTGTATTGCCCAAACCCATGAAACACATAGTACTTGTATTGCCCAAACCCATAAAACAACCCGTACTTGTATTGCCCAAACCCATGAAACACATAGTACTTGTATTGCCCAAACCCATAAAACACATAGTACTTGTATTGCCCAAACCCGATGAAACACATAGTACTTGTATTGCCCAAACCCATAAAACACATAGTACTTGTATTGCCAACCCCATGAAACAACCCGTACTTGTATTGCCCAAACCCATAAAGCACATAGTACTTGTATTGCCAAACCCCATGAAACAACCCGTACTTGTATTACCCAAACCCATAAAACACATAGTACTTGTATTGCCAAACACCATGAAACACATAGTACTTGTATTGCCCAAACCCATAAAACATATAGTACTTGTATTGCCCAAACCCATGAAACACATAGTACTTGTATTGCCCAAACCCATGAAACAACCCGTACCTGTATTGCCAAACCCCATGAAACAACCCGTACTTGTATTGCCCAAACCCATAAAACAACCCGTACTTGTATTGCCCAAACCCCATGAAACAACCCGTACTTGTATTGCCCAAACCCATAAAACAACCCGTACTTGTATTGCCAAACCCCATGAAACACATAGTACTTGTATTGCCCAAACCCATGAAACACATAGTACTTGTATTGCCCAAACCCATGAAACACATAGTACTTGTATTGCCAAACCCCATGAAACACATAGTACTTGTATTGCCCAAACCCATACAACACATAGGACTTGTATTGCCAAACCCCATGAAACACATAGTACTTGTATTGCCCAAACCCATGAAAAATATAGTACTTGTATTGCCCAAACCCATGAAACACATAGTACTTGTATTGCCCAAACCCATGAAACACATAGAACTTGTATTGCCCAAACCCATGAAACACATAGTACTTGTATTGCCAAACCCCATGAAACACATAGTACTTGTATTGCCAAACCCCATAAAACACATAGTACTTGTATTGCCCAAACCCATAAAACACATAGTACTTGTATTGCCAAACCCCATGAAACAACCCGTACTTGTATTGCCCTAACCCATAAAACACATAGTACTTGTATTGCCAAACCCCATGAAACAACACGTACTTGTATTACCCAAACCCATAAAACACATAGTACTTGTATTGCCAAACCCCATGAAACACATAGTACTTGTATTGCCCAAACCCTTAAAACACATAGTACTTGTATTGCCCAAACCCATGAAACACATAGTACTTGTATTGCCCAAACCCATGAAACACATAGTACTTGTATTGCCCAAACCCATAAAACACATAGTACTTGTATTGCCCAAACCCATGAAACAACCCGTACCTGTATTGCCAAACCCCATGAAACAACCCATACTTGTATTGCCCAAACACATAAAACAACCCGTACTTGTATTGCCCAAACCCCATGAAACAACCCGTACTTGTATTGCCCAAACCCATAAAACAACCCGTACTTGTATTGCCAAACCCCATGAAACACATAGTACTTGTATTGCCCAAACCCATAAAGCAACCCGTACTTGTATTGCCAAACCCCATGAAACACATAGTACTTGTATTGCCCAAACCCATGAAACACATAGTACTTGTATTGCCCAAACCCATAAAACAACCCGTACTTGTATTGCCAAACCCCATGAAACACATAGTACTTGTATTGCCCAAACCCATGAAACACATAGTACTTGTATTGCCAAACCCCATGAAACACATAGTACTTGTATTGCCCAAACCCATAAAACACATAGTACTTTTATTGCCCAAACCCATGAAACACATAGTACTTGTATTGCCCAAACCCATGAAACACATAGTACTTGTATTGCCCAAACCCATAAAACACATAGTACTTGTATTGCCCAAACCCCATGAAACAACCCGTACTTGTATTGCCAAACCCCATGAAACACATAGTACTTGTATTGCCCAAACCCATGAAACACATAGTACTTGTATTGCCCAAACCCATGAAACACATAGTACTTGTATTGCCCAAACACATACAACAAATAGTACTTGTATTGCCCAAACCCATGAAACACATAGTACTTGTATTGCCCAAACCCATGAAACACATAGTACTTGTATTGCCCAAACCCATAAAACAACACGTACTTGTATTGCCCAAACCCATGAAACACATAGTACTTGTATTGCCCAAACCCATAAAACACATAGTACTTGTATTGCCCAAACCCCATGAAACACATAGTACTTGTATTGCCCAAACCCATAAAACACATAGTACTTGTATTGCCAAACCCCATGAAACAACCCGTACTTGTATTGCCCAAACCCATAAAACACATAGTATTTGTATTGCCAAACCCCATGAAACAACCCGTACTTGTATTACCCAAACCCATAAAACACATAGTACTTGTATTGCCAAACACCATGAAACACATAGTACTTGTATTGCCCAAACCCATAAAACACATAGTACTTGTATTGCCCAAACCCGATGAAACACATAGTACTTGTATTGCCCAAACCCATAAAACACATAGTACTTGTATTGCCCAAACCCATGAAACAACCCGTACCTGTATTGCCAAACCCCATGAAACAACCCGTACTTGTATTGCCCAAACCCATAAAACAACCCGTACTTGTATTGCCCAAACCCCATGAAACAACCCGTACTTGTATTGCCCAAACCCATAAAACAACCCGTACTTGTATTGCCAAACCCCATGAAACACATAGTACTTGTATTGCCAAACCCCATGAAACACATAGTACTTGTATTGCCCAAACCCATGAAACACATAGTACTTGTATTGCCCAAACCCATAAAACAACCCGTACTTGTATTGCCAAACCCCATGAAACACGTAGTACTTGTATTGCCCAAACCCATGAAACACATAGTACTTGTATTGCCAAACCCCATGAAACACATAGTACTTGTATTGCCAAACCCCATGAAACACATAGTACTTGTATTGCCCAAACCCATAAAACACATAGTACTTGTATTGCCAAACCCCATGAAACAACCCGTACTTGTATTACACAAACCCATAAAACACATAGTACTTGTATTGCCAAACCCCATGAAACACATAGTACTTGTTTTGCCCAAACCCAAAAAACACATAGTACTTGTATTGCCCAAACCCATGAAACACATAGTACTTGTATTGCCAAACCCCATGAAACACATAGTACTTGTATTGCCAAACCCCATGAAACACATAGTACTTGTATTGCCAAACCCCATGAAACACATAGTACTTGTATTGCCCAAACCCATGAACCACATAGTACTTGTATTGCCCAAATCCATAAAACACATAGTACTTGTATTGCCCAAACCCATGAAACAACCCGTACCTGTATTGCCAAACCCCATGAAACAACCCGTACTTGTATTGCCCAAACCCATAAAACAACCCGTACTTGTATTGCACAAACCCCATGAAACAACCTGTACTTGTATTGCCCAAACCCATAAAACAACCCGTACTTGTATTGCCAAACCCCATGAAACACATAGTACTTGTATTGCCCAAACCCATAAAACAACCCGTACTTGTATTGCCAAACCCCATGAAACACATAGTACTTGTATTGCCCAAACCCATGAAACACATAGTACTTGTATTGCCAAACCCCATGAAACACATAGTACTTGTATTGCCCAAACCCATAAAACACATAGTACTTGTATTGCCCAAACCCATGAAACACATAGTACTTGTATTGCCAAACCCCATGAAACACATAGTACTTGTATTGCCCAAACCCATAAAACACATAGTACTTGTATTGCCCAAACCCATGAAACACATAGTACTTGTATTGCCCAAACCCATGAAACACATAGTACTTGTATTGCCCAAACCCATAAAACACATAGTACTTGTATTGCCCAAACCCATGAAACACATAGTACTTGTATTGCCAAACCCCATGAAACACATAGTACTTGTATTGCCAAACCCCATGAAACACATAGTACTTGTATTGCCCAAACCCATAAAACACATAGTACTTGTATTGCCAAACCCCATGAAACACATAGTACTTGTATTGCCAAACCCCATGAAACACATAGTACTTGTATTGCCCAAACCCATGAAACATATAGTACTTGTATTGCCCAAACCCATAACACACATATTACTTGTATTGCCAAACCCCATGAAACACATAGTACTTGTATTGCCCAAACCCATAACACACATAGTACTTGTATTGCCCAAACCCATGAAACACATAGTACTTGTATTGCCCAAACCCATAAAACACATAGTACTTGTATTGCCCAAACCCATGAAACACATAGTACTTGTATTGCCAAACCCCATGAAACACATAGTACTTGTATTGCCAAACCCCATGAAACACATAGTACTTGTATTGCCCAAACCCATGAAACATATAGTACTTGTATTGCCCAAACCCATAACACACATAGTACTTGTATTGCCCAAACCCATGAAACACATAGTACTTGTATTGCCCAAACCCATAAAACACATAGTACTTGTATTGCCCAAACCCATGAAACACATAGTACTTGTATTGCCCAAACCCATAAAACACATAGTACTTGTATTGCCAAACCCCATGAAACACATAGTACTTGTATTGCCCAAACCCATGAAACACATAGTACTTGTATTGCCCAAACCCATAAAACACATAGTACTTGTATTGCCAAACCCCATGAAACACATAGTACTTGTATTGCCCAAACCCATAAAACACATAGTACTTGTATTGCCAAACCCCATGAAACACATAGTACTTGTATTGCCAAACCCCATGAAACACATAGTACTTGTATTGCCAAACCCCATGAAACACATAGTACTTGTATTGCCCAAACCCATAAAACACATAGTACTTGTATTGCCAAACCCATGAAACACATAGTACTTGTATTGCCAAACCCCATGAAACACATAGTACTTGTATTGCCCAAACCCCACGAAACAACCCGTACTTTTATTGCCAAATCCCATGAAACACATAGTACTTGTATTGCCCAAACCCATGCAAATGTGCGAAATATTGAGTAAATTAGTGCAATGTGTGAAGTTTTATTATCAAATCCATAATTATAAAATTTGTAACGAAAAAGTAACGCTTATATAAAAGTGCACAGGTTTTTGTCATGGTTTCAGTATATAAACCAGTTGCCCATGGTCTATGATCCCTCGATACGTCCAATACACATGGTGGCAGTATATAAACCAGTTGCCCATGGTCTATGATCCCTCGATACGTCCAATACACATGGTGGCAGTATATAAACCAGTTGCCCATGGTCTATGGTCCCTCGATACGTCCAATACACATGGTGTCAGTATATAAACCAGTTACCCATGGTCTATGATCCCTCGATACGTCCAGTACACGGTGTCAGTATATAAACCAGTTGCCCATGGTCTATGATCCCTCGATACGTCCAGTACACACGGTGTCAGTATATAAACCAGTTGCCCATGGTCTATGATCCTTCGATACGTCCAGTACACACGGTGTCAGTATATAAACCAGTTGCCCATGGTCTATGATCCTTCGATACGTCCAGTACACGGTACGTTGATTTATCTCCATAGTAGTATTAATTTACTCATGTTCAATTTATTTGTAAACTGAGCTCGGCGACGAATTTATGTCCGAGGAATATGACACTTTATCACCCACCAGTTCGTTTATTAACCCTTTCAAAACGTATGCAATTAATAGATAAATATCGCCATTTGAAATTGATAAGTAGTAAGAGAGCGATTTAATCGAGTGTTATCATTTGATTCCTTGTAAGATAGATATACGAGACTGGGTGTTAAAATAGTACTTCTAACCAGGGTCTTAACCACGGTACAATGGGACAGAGATGCAAGTAGGCATTCTAATGGATCGTGTTACATTAAAATGATCGTGCGTGCCACAGCGTCACGACGTCATACAGTGGTGGAAATATCATTAACAGAAACTGAAACCACTAATAGCCAAAAGGAATTCAAAGGAAACACGTTGACAGTGTGTCATTGTCATTTTTGCATATATATATATTTAAGGAATGAATCACGGGCAAATAGTTTCCATCGTGATATGAACTACATTTGGCTTTGTCAAAGTGTGTTGACGCCGAAGGCATCCATGCTAACTTTAAACACACCCAATGTGGTTCATAAAAAATGATCTACAAACTATTGTAGAAATACCTTACCGTTACCACAGCATATACTTGTAAACAACGCTAATTTAAGTTGTGTAGACGTGTACTAACCGAGCATATCTGCACATTGTGTGTTATGGTGATCTTCAAATTTCATTGAACATCCGTTATGATATGAAATATGGGGATTTAGCCGTCGCAATCCAATCCAGTCTGTATTAGTATTTTATAAACAGAGGAGTGGGTGGGGGTGGGGGTGGAGGTGGAGGGGGGGGGGTTAAGGGACATGTACTTCAATAGTAACGTTACATATGCTATATATTATAATGACAGTCTCTTTAATAGTATGTTCTATTGCTACTAACTCATTAAAACTATGTATGTATTTATAACAGAGACATCGGTCGAGGCATACTTTACCCCCACACTATGCTGTACTGCTGAGTGTGCGAAGCTTGGTGTAGATTAGTCCTACTCTGTGGCTCTAGTTACCTCCCCTGACGTCTGTCCACATAGTTAATGACGTGATAATAACGTGCACGTGCTGGAATATGTGTATATATGTTACCAAAGATGCTTTGCAGTAGTTCTGTAGTAAACGGTTCAATAGTTTTAAAGTCTCACAATGACAACTTTGGTTTCCTCATGTCGAATATGTTATCCTTGTGTAATATGCAGTGTATAATGTGTTTGTTTTTGGGTTTTTGGGTTTGGTCGCACGAACAGCTTATTAGTTATGTCGTGGCGAGGTACCAGCTATTATTGGTGGAGGAAGACCCCTGCTGCCCCCCCCCCGAGCAGTATTTCATACACGGACGGGCACCCGGGTAGAACCACCGACATTCCCAAAGCCAATGGGATTCGAACCTACAGTGGAGAGGTGCGAGTGATTTGAAATATACGTCCATAACCACTCTGCCACGGATCCCCTTCAGTGTTATATATTATATTGATGTATATAATGTGTTCAATCACTAAGTAACTTGTGTCCAAATTAATGACGCACAGACAGTAAGTTCGCTTATCAAATCAATTTATAGTTACCATCAACACGTGCATATATACACGTGACATTTTAACAACATTTGAAATAAGAATATAACAAACGAGCCCATATAATACTAGAGCGACATTTACATACATTTTAATTTAAAAAGCATATAGATGTAATATTATTAATATAAAACTGTTACTAATTGTGAGAAACTGTCAATGTTATTATTAAACAGATACTTTACTTTGGTAAAAAGCAAGAATATTTCGTTTTGACATAATACACACATTAATGTACTTATATGCATGCATGTGATATGGTGTTGCGCATGTATGTTATGCGTATTGTTCCGCATGTATGTATGTGATATGTATTGTTATGTATGTATGTGATATGTATTGTTCCACATGTATGTATGTGATATGTATTGTTATGTATGTATGTATGTGATATGTATTGTTCCACATGTATGTATGTGATATGTATTGTTATGTATGTATGTGATATGTATTGTTCCACATGTATGTATGTGATATGTATTGTTATGTATGTATGTGATATGTATTGTTATGCATGTATGTGCTATGTATTGTTATGCATGTATGTGCTATGTATTGTTATGTATGTATGTGATATGTATTGTTATGTATGTATGTGATATGTATTGTTATGCATGTATGTGCTATGTATTGTTATGTATGTATGTGATATGTATTGTTATGTATGTATGTGATATGTATTGTTATGCATGTATGTGCTATGTATTGTTATATATGTATGTATGTGATATGTATTGTTATGTATGTATGTGATATGTATTGTTATGTATGTATGTGATATGTATTGTTATGTATGTATGTGATATGTATTGTTCCGCATGTATGTGATATGTATTGTTATGCATGTATGTGATATGTATTGTTATGTATGTATGTGATATGTATTGTTAAGTATGTATGTGATATGTATTGTTATGTATGTATGTGATATGTATTGTTCCGCATGTATGTGATATGTATTGTTATGTATGTATGTATGTGATATGTATTGTTATGTATGTATGTGATATGTATTGTTATGTATGTATGTGATATGTATTGTTCCACATGTATGTGATATGTATTGTTAGGCATGTATGTGATATGTATTGTTCCACATGTATGTGATATGTATTGTTCCACATGTATGTGATATGTATTGTTATGCATGTATGTGATATGTATTGTTCCACATGTATGTGATATGTATTGTTCCACATGTATGTGCTATGTATTGTTATGTGTGTATGTGATATGTATTGGTATGCATGTATGTGCTATGTATTGTTATGCATGTATGTGATATGTATTGTTATGCATGTATGTGATATGTATTGTTCCACATGTATGTGATATGTATTGTTCCACATGTATGTGATATGTATTGTTCCGCATGTATGTGATATGTATTGTTATGCATGTATGTGATATGTATTGTTCCACATGTATGTGATATGTATTGTTATGTATGTATGTGCTATGTATTGTTATGCATGTATGTGCTATGTATTGTTATGTATGTATGTGCTATGTATTGTTCCACATGTATGTGCTATGTATTGTTATGTATGTATGTGATATGTATTGTTATGCATGTATGTGCTATGTATTGTTATGCATGTATGTGATATGTATTGTTATGCATGTATGTGCTATGTATTGTTATGCATGTATGTGATATGTATTGTGATGTATGTATGTGCTATGTATTGTTATGCATGTATGTGATATGTATTGTTATGCATGTATGTGATATGTATTGTTATGCATGTATGTGATATGTATTGTTTGTGTTGTGTTGTTTGTTATGTATGTATGTGATATGTATTGTTATGCATGTATGTGCTATGTATTGTTATGCATGTATGTGATATGTATTGTTATGTATGTATGTGATATGTATTGTTATGCATGTATGTGATATGTATTGTTATGCATGTATGTGATATGTATTGTTATGCATGTATGTGATATGTATTGTTCCACATGTATGTGATATGTATTGTTCCACATGTATGTGATATGTATTGTTCCACATGTATGTGATATGTATTGTTATGTATGTATGTGATATGTATTGTTATGCATGTATGTGCTATGTATTGTTATGCATGTATGTGATATGTATTGTTATGTATGTATGTGATATGTATTGTTATGCATGTATGTGATATGTATTGTTATGCATGTATGTGATATGTATTGTTATGCATGTATGTGATATGTATTGTTCCACATGTATGTGATATGTATTGTTATGCATGTATGTGATATGTATTGTTATGCATGTATGTGATATGTATTGTTATGCATGTATGTGATATGTATTGTTATGCATGTATGTGATATGTATTGTTCCACATGTATGTGATATGTATTGTTCCACATGTATGTGATATGTATTGTTATGCATGTATGTGCTATGTATTGTTCCACATGTATGTGATATGTATTGTTATGCATGTATGTGATATGTATTGTTATGCATGTATGTGCTATGTATTGTTCCACATGTATGTGATATGTATTGTTCCACATGTATGTGATATGTATTGTTATGCATGTATGTGATATGTATTGTTCCACATGTATGTGATATGTATTGTTATGCATGTATGTGATATGTATTGTTATGTATGTATTGATATGTATTGTTCCACATGTATGTGATATGTATTGTTATGCATGTATGTGATATGTATTGTT
This sequence comes from Archivesica marissinica, assembly GCA_014843695.1. Lineage (NCBI taxonomy): Eukaryota > Metazoa > Mollusca > Bivalvia > Venerida > Vesicomyidae > Archivesica > Archivesica marissinica. Next base: position 29,988,304 of record CM026404.1, on the reverse strand, counting down.
ATGCATGTATGTGATATGTATTGTTATGTATGTATGTGATATGTATTGTTCCACATGTATGTGATATGTATTGTTATGCATGTATGTGATATGTATTGTTCCACATGTATGTGATATGTATTGTTATGCATGTATGTGATATGTATTGTTCCACATGTATGTGATATGTATTGTTATGCATGTATGTGCTATGTATTGTTATGTATGTATGTGATATGTATTGTTCCACATGTATGTGATATGTATTGTTCCACATGTATGTGATATGTATTGTTCCACATGTATGTGATATGTATTGTTATGCATGTATGTGCTATGTATTGCTATGTATGTATGTATGTATGTGATATGTATTGTTCCACATGTATGTGATATGTATTGTTCCACATGTATGTGATATGTATTGTTATGCATGTATGTGCTATGTATTGTTCCACATGTATGTGATATGTATTGTTATGTATGTATGTATGTGATATGTATTGTTCCACATGTATGTGATATGTATTGTTATGTATGTATGTGATATGTATTGTTCCACATGTATGTGATATGTATTGTTATGTATGTATGTGATATGTATTGTTATGTATGTATGTGCTATGTATTGTTATGTATGTATGTGATATGTATTGTTATGCATGTATGTGATATGTATTGTTATGCGTGTATGTGCTATGTATTGTTATGTATGTATGTGATATGTATTGTTCCACATGTATGTGATATGTATTGTTCCACATGTATGTGATATGTATTGTTATGTATGTATGTGATATGTATTGTTATGCATGTATGTGATATGTATTGTTATGTATGTATGTGATATGTATTGTTATGCAGGTATGTGATATGTATTGTTATGCATGTATGTGCTATGTATTGTTATGCATGTATGTGCTATGTATTGTTATGCATGTATGTGCTATGTATTGTTCCATATGTATGTGCTATGTATTGTTATGCATGTATGTGCTATGTATTGTTCCACATGTATGTGATATGTATTGTTATGCATGTATGTGCTATGTATTGTTATGCATGTATGTGATATGTATTGTTATGCATGTATGTGATATGTATTGTTATGTATGTATGTGATATGTATTGTTACACATGTATGTGATATGAATTGTTATGCATGTATGTGATATGTATTGTTCCACATGTATGTGATATGTATTGTTCCACATGTATGTGATATGTATTGTTCCACATGTATGTGATATGTATTGTTATGCATGTATGTGCTATGTATTGTTCCACATGTATGTGATATGTATTGTTATGTATGTATGTGATATGTATTGTTCCACATGTATGTGATATGTATTGTTCCACATGTATGTGATATGTATTGTTCCACATGTATGTGATATGTATTGTTATGCATGTATTTGCTATGTATTGTTCCACATGTATGTGATATGTATTGTTATGTATGTATGTGATATGTATTGTTCCACATGTATGTGATATGTATTTTTCACATGTATGTGATATGTATTGTCCACATGTATGTGATATGTATTGTTATGAATGTATGTGATATGTATTGGTATGCATGTATGTGATATGTATTGTTATGCATGTATGTGCTATGTCTTGTTCCACATGTATGTGATATGTATTGTTATGTATGTATGTGATATGTATTGTTCCACATGTATGTGATATGTATTGTTCCACATGTATGTGATATGTATTGTTCCACATGTATGTGATATGTATTGTTATGCATGTATGTGCTATGTATTGTTCCACATGTATGTGATATGTATTGTTATGCATGTATGTGATATGTATTGTTCCACATGTATGTGATATGTATTGTTCCACATGTATGTGATATGTATTGTTATGCATGTATGTGCTATGTATTGTTCCACATGTATGTGATATGTATTGTTCCACATGTATTTGATATGTATTGTTATGCATGTATGTGATATGTATTGTTCCACATGTATGTGATATGTATTGTTCCACATGTATGTGATATGTATTGTTCCACATGTATTTGATATGTATTTTTATGCATGTATGTGCTATGTATTGTTCCACATGTATGTGATATGTATTGTTATGCATGTATGTGCTATGTATTGTTCCACATGTATGTGATATGTATTGTTCCACATGTATGTGATATGTATTGTTATGCATGTATGTGATATGTATTGTTATGCATGTATGTGATATGTATTGTTATGCATGTATGTGCTATGTATTGTTATGTATGTATGTGATATGTATTGCTATGCATGTATGTGATATGTATTGTTATGCATGTATGTGCTATGTATTGTTATGCATGTATGTGATATGTATTGATATGCATGTATGTGCTATGTATTGTTATGCATGTATGTGAAATGTATTGTTCCACATGTATGTGCTATGTATTGTTATGCATGTATGTGATATGTATTGTTCCACATGTATGTGCTATGTATTGTTATGCATGTATGTGCTATGTATTGTTATGCATGTATGTGATATGTATTGTTATGCATGTATGTGCTATGTATTGTTATGCATGTATGTGCTATGTATTGTTATGCATGTATTTGATATGTATTGTTATGCATGTATGTGCTATGTATTGTTCCACATGTATGTGATATGTATTGTTCCACATGTATGTGATATGTATTGTTCCACATGTATGTGATATGTATTGTTATGTATGTATGTGATATGTATTGTTATGCATGTATGTGCTATGTATTGTTCCACATGTATGTGCTATGTATTGTTATGCATGTATGTGCTATGTATTGTTATGCATGTATGTGCTATGTATTGTTATGCATGTATGTGATATGTATTGTTATGTATGTATGTGATATGTATTGTTCCACATGTATGTGATATGTATTGTTCCACATGTATGTGCTATGTATTGTTATGTATGTATGTGATATGTATTGTTATGCATGTATGTGCTATGTATTGTTCCACATATATGTGCTATGTATTGTTATGCATGTATGTGCTATGTATTGTTATGCATGTATGTGATATGTATTGTTCCACATGTATGTGATATGTATTGTTATGTATGTATGTGATATGCATTGTTATGCATGTATGTGCTATGTATTGTTCCACATGTATGTGATATATATTGTTCCACATGTATGTGATATGTATTGTTATGTATGTATGTGCTATGTATTGTTATGCATGTATGTGATATGTATTGTTCCACATGTATGTGATATGTATTGTTCCACATGTATGTGATATGTATTGTTCCACATGTATGTGATATGTATTGTTATGCATGTATGTGCTATGTATTGTTATGCATGTATGTGATATGTATTGTTATGCATGTATGTGCTATGTATTGTTATGCATGTATGTGCTATGTATTGTTATGCATGTATGTGCTATGTATTGTTATGCATGTATGTGATATGTATTGTTATGCATGTATGTGATATTATTGTTATGCATGTATGTGCTATGTATTGTTATGCATGTATGTGATATGTATTGTTATGCATGTATGTGCTATGTATTGTTATGCATGTATGTGCTATGTATTGTTATGCATGTATGTGCTATGTATTGTTCCACATGTATGTGCTATGTATTGTTATGCATGTATGTGCTATGTATTGTTCCACATGTATGTGATATGTATTGTTATGCATGTATGTGCTATGTATTGTTATGCATGTATGTGATATGTATTGTTATGCATGTATGTGCTATGTATTGTTATGCATGTATGTGATATGTATTGTTATGCATGTATGTGATATGTATTGTTATGTATGTATGTGATATGTATTGTTCCACATGTATGTGATATGTATTGTTATGTATGTATGTGATATGTATTGTTATGTATGTATGTGATATGTATTGTTATGTATGTATGTGATATGTATTGTTATGCATGTATGTGATATGTATTGTTATGCATGTATGTGATATGTATTGTTATGCATGTATGTGATATGTATTGTTATGCATGTATGTGCTATGTATTGATCCACATGTATGTGCTATGTATTGTTCCACATGTATGTGATATGTGTTGTTCCACATGTATGTGATATGTATTGTTATGTATGTATGTGATATGTATTGTTATGCATGTATGTGATATGTATTGTTATGCATGTATGTGATATGTATTGTTATGCATGTATGTGATATGTATTGTTATGCATGTATGTGCTATGTATTGTTATGCATGTATGTGCTATGTATTGTTATGCATGTATGTGCTATGTATTGTTATGCATGTATGTGATATGTATTGTTATGCATGTATGTGATATGTATTGTTATGCATGTATGTGCTATGTATTGTTATGCATGTATGTGATATGTATTGTTATGCATGTATGTGCTATGTATTGTTATGCATGTATGTGCTATGTATTGTTATGCATGTATGTGCAATGTATTGTTCCACATGTATGTGCTATGTATTGTTATGCATGTATGTGCTATGTATTGTTCCACATGTATGTGATATGTATTGTTATGCATGTATGTGCTATGTATTGTTATGCATGTATGAGATATGTATTGTTATGTATGTATGTGATATGTATTGCTATGTATGTGATATGTATTGTTACGCATGTATGTAACATGTATTGTTATGCATGTATGTGATATGTATTGTTCCACATGTATGTGATATGTATTGTTACGCATGTATGCGATATGTATTGTTATGCATGTATGTGATATGTATTGTTCCACATGTATTTGATATGTATTGTTCCACATGTATGTGATATGTATTGTTCCACATGTATGTGATATGTATTGTTCCACATGTATGTGATATGTATTGTTCCACATGTATGTGCTATGTATTGTTCCACATGTATGTGATATGTATTGTTCCACATGTATGTGCAATGTTTTGTTCCACATGTATGTGATATGTATTGTTCCACATGTATGTGATATGTATTGTTATGCATGTATGTGCTATGTATTGTTATGCATGTATGTGATATGTATTGTTATGCACGTATGTGCTATGTATGGTTCCACATGTATGTGATATGTATTGTTATGCATGTATGTGCTATGTATTGTTATGCATGTATGTGATATGTATTGTTATGCATGTATGTGCTATGTATTGTTCCACATGTATGTGATATGTATTGTTATGCATGTATGTGCTATGTATTGTTATGCATGTATGTGATATGTATTGTTATGTATGTATGTGATATGTATTGTTCCACATGTATGTGATATGTATTGTTCCACATGTATGTGATATGTATTGTTCCACATGTATGTGATATGTATTGTTCCACATGTATGTGCTATGTATTGTTCCACATGTATGTGATATGTATTGTTCCACATGTATGTGATATGTATTGTTCCACATGTATGTGCTATGTTTTGTTCCACATGTATGTGATATGTATTGTTCCACATGTATGTGATATGTATTGTTATGCATGTATGTGCTATGTATTGTTATGCATGTATGTGATATGTATTGTTATGCATGTATGTGCTATGTATTGTTATGCATGTATGTGATATGTATTGTTATGCATGTATGTGATATGTATTGTTATGTATGTATGTGATATGTATTGTTCCACATGTATGTGATATGTATTGTTATGTATGTATGTGATATGTATTGTTATGTATGTATGTGATATGTATTGTTATGTATGTATGTGATATGTATTGTTATGCATGTATGTGATATGTATTGTTATGCATGTATGTGATATGTATTGTTATGCATGTATGTGATATGTATTGTTATGCATGTATGTGCTATGTATTGTTATGCATGTATGTGCTATGTATTGTTATGCATGTATGTGCTATGTATTGTTATGCATGTATGTGATATGTATTGTTATGCATGTATGTGATATGTATTGTTATGCATGTATGTGCTATGTATTGTTATGCATGTATGTGATATGTATTGTTATGCATGTATGTGCTATGTATTGTTATGCATGTATGTGCTATGTATTGTTATGCATGTATGTGCTATGTATTGTTATGCATGTATGTGATATGTATTGTTATGCATGTATGTGATATGTATTGTTATGCATGTATGTGCTATGTATTGTTATGCATGTATGTGATATGTATTGTTATGCATGTATGTGCTATGTATTGTTATGCATGTATGTGCTATGTATTGTTATGCATGTATGTGCAATGTATTGTTCCACATGTATGTGCTATGTATTGTTATGCATGTATGTGCTATGTATTGTTCCACATGTATGTGATATGTATTGTTATGCATGTATGTGCTATGTATTGTTATGCATGTATGAGATATGTATTGTTATGTATGTATGTGATATGTATTGCTATGTATGTGATATGTATTGTTACGCATGTATGTAACATGTATTGTTATGCATGTATGTGATATGTATTGTTCCACATGTATGTGATATGTATTGTTACGCATGTATGCGATATGTATTGTTATGCATGTATGTGATATGTATTGTTCCACATGTATTTGATATGTATTGTTCCACATGTATGTGATATGTATTGTTCCACATGTATGTGATATGTATTGTTCCACATGTATGTGATATGTATTGTTCCACATGTATGTGCTATGTATTGTTCCACATGCATGTGATATGTATTGTTCCACATGTATGTGCAATGTTTTGTTCCACATGTATGTGATATGTATTGTTCCACATGTATGTGATATGTATTGTTATGCATGTATGTGCTATGTATTGTTATGCATGTATGTGATATGTATTGTTATGCACGTATGTGCTATGTATGGCTCCACATGTATGTGATATGTATTGTTATGCATGTATGTGCTATGTATTGTTATGCATGTATGTGATATGTATTGTTATGCATGTATGTGCTATGTATTGTTCCACATGTATGTGATATGTATTGTTATGCATGTATGTGCTATGTATTGTTATGCATGTATGTGATATGTATTGTTATGTATGTATGTGATATGTATTGTTCCACATGTATGTGATATGTATTGTTCCACATGTATGTGATATGTATTGTTCCACATGTATGTGATATGTATTGTTCCACATGTATGTGCTATGTATTGTTCCACATGTATGTGATATGTATTGTTCCACAGGTATGTGATATGTATTGTTCCACATGTATGTGCTATGTTTTGTTCCACATGTATGTGATATGTATTGTTCCACATGTATGTGATATGTATTGTTATGCATGTATGTGCTATGTATTGTTATGCATGTATTTGATATGTATTGTTATGCACGTATGTGCTATGTATGGTTCCACATGTATGTGATATGTATTGTTATGCATGTATGTGCTATGTATTGTTATGCATAAATGTGATATGTATTGTTATGCATGTATGGGCTATGTATTGTTCCACATGTATGTGATATGTATTGTTATGCATGTATGTGCTATGTATTGTTATGCATGTATGTGATATGTATTGTTATGCATGTATGTGATATGTATTGTTCCACATGTATGTGCTATGTATTGTTATGCATGTATGTGATATGTATTGATATGTATGTATGTGATATGTATTGTTATGTATGTATGTGCTATGTATTGTTATGTATGTATGTGCTATGTATTGTAATGTATGTATGTGCTATGTATTGTTCCACATGTATGTGATATGTATTGTTATGCATGTATGTGCTATGTATTGTTATGCATGTATGTGATATGTATTGTTTTGCATGTATGTGATATGTATTGTTCCACATGTATGTGATATGTATTGTTCCACATGTATGTGATATGTATTGTTCCACATGTATGTGCTATGTATTGTTATGCATGTATGTGCTATGTATTGTTATGCATGTATGTGATATGTATTGTTTTGCATGTATGTGATATGTATTGTTCCACATGTATGTGATATGTATTGTTATGCATGTATGTGATATGTATTGTTATGCATGTATGTGATATGTATTGCTATGCATGTATGTGATATGTATTGTTCCGCATGTATGTGATATGTATTGTTCCACATGTATGTGATATGTATTGTTCCACATGTATGTTATATGTATTGTTATGCATGTATGTGATATGTATTTTTCCACATGTATGTGCTATGTATTGTTATGCATGTATGTGATATGTATTGTTATGCATGTATGTGATATGTATTGTTATGCATGTATGTGATATGTATTGTTATGCATGTATGTGATATGTATTGTTCCACATGTATGTGCTATGTATTGTTATGCATGTATGTGCTATGTATTGTTATGCATGTATGTGATATGTGTTGTTATGCATGTATGTGATATGTATTGTTATGCATGTATGTGCTATGTATTGTTCCACATGTATGTGATATGTATTGTTCCACATGTATGTGATATGTATTTTTATGCATGTATGTGCTATGTATTGTTATGCATGTATGTGATATGTATTGTTATGTATGTATGTGCTATGTATTGTTATGTATGTATGTGCTATGTATTGTTATGTATGTATGTGCTATGTATTGTTATGTATGTATGTGCTATGTATTGTTATGTATGTATGTGATATGTATTGTTATTTATGTATGTGATATGTATTGTTATGTATGTATGTGCTATGTATTGTTATGCATGTATGTGCTATGTATTGTTATGCATGTATGTGCTATGTATTGTATTGTTATGCATGTATGTGCTATGTATTGTTCCACATGTATGTGCAATGTATTGTTATGCATGTATGTGCTATGTATTGTTCCACATGTATGTGATATGTATTGTTATGCATGTATGTGCTATGTATTGTTATGCATGTATGTGATATGTATTGTTATGCATGTATGTGATATGTATTGTTCCACATGTATGTGATATGTATTGTTATGTATGTATGTGATATGTATTGTTATGTATGTATGTGATATGTATTGTTATGTATGAATGTGATATGTATTGTTATGTATGTATGTATGTGATATGAATTGTTATGCATGTATGTGATATGTATTGTTATGTATGTATGTGATATGTATTGTTCCACATGTATGTGATATGTATTGTTCCACATGTATGTGATATGTATTGTTATGTATGTATGTATGTGATATGTATTGTTATGCATGTATGTGATATGTATTGTTATGCATGTATGTGATATGTATTGTTATGCCTGTATGTGATATGTATTGTTATGCATGTATGTGCTATGTATTGATCCACATGTATGTGATATGTATTGTTATGTATGTATGTGATATGTATTGTTCCACATGTATGTGATATGTATTGTTATGTATGTATGTATGTGCTATGTATTGTTATGTAAGTATGTGATATGTATTGTTATGTATGTATGTGCTATGTATTGTTCCACATGTATGTGATATGTATTGTTCCACATGTATGTGATATGTATTGTTCCACATGTATGTGTTATGTATTGTTATGCATGTATGTGCTATGTATTGTTCCACATGTATGTGATATGTATTGTTCCACATGTATGTGATATGTATTGTTATGTATGTATGTGATATGTATTGTTCCACATGTATGTGATATGTATTGTTCCACATGTATGTGATATGTATTGTTATGCATGTATGTGCTATGTATTGTTCCACATGTATGTGATATGTATTGTTATGCCTGTATGTGCTATGTATTGTTCCACATGTATGCGATATGTATTGTTATGCATGTATGTGATATGTATTGTTCCACATGTATGTGCTATGTATTGTTATGCATGTATGTGATATGTATTGTTATGCATGTATGTGATATGTATTGTTATGTATGTATGTGCTATGTATTGTTCTACATGTATGTGATATGTATTGTTATGCATGTATGTGATATGTATTGTTATGTATGTATGTGCTATGTATTGTTCCACATGTATGTGATATGTATTGTTATGTATGTATGTGATATGTATTGCTATGTATGTGATATGTATTGTTACGCATGTATGTGACATGTATTGTTATGCATGTATGTGATATGTATTGTTCCACATGTATGTGATATGTATTGTTACGCATGTATGCGATATGTATTGTTATGCATGTATGTGATATGTATTGTTCCACATGTATGTGATATGTATTGTTCCACATGTATGTGATATGTATTGTTAGGCATGTATGTGATATGTATTGTTTTGCATGTATGTGCTATGTATTGTTCCACATGTATGTGATATGTATTGTTCCACATGTATGTGATATGTATTGTTCCACATGTATGTGCTATGTTTTGTTCCACATGTATGTGATATGTATTGTTCCACATGTATGTGATATATATTGTTCCACATGTATGTGCTATGTTTTGTTCCACATGTATGTGATATGTATTGTTCCACATGTATGTGATATGTATTGTTCCACATGTATGTGATATGTATTGTTATGCATGTATGTGCTATGTATTGATATGCATGTATGTGATATGTATTGTTATGCATGTATGTGCTATGTATTGTTCCACATGTATGTGATATGTATTGTTATGCATGTATGTGCTATGTATTGTTATGCATGTATGTGATATGTATTGTTATGCATGTATGTGATATGTATTGTTCCACATGTATGTGCTATGTATTGTTATGCATGTATGTGATCTATATTGTTATGTATGTATGTGATATGTATTGTTATGCATGTATGTGCTATGTATTGTTATGCATGTATGTGATATGTATTGTTATGTATGTATGTGATATGTATTGTTCCACATGTATGTGATATGTATTGTTATGTATGTATGTGATATGTATTGTTATGCATGTATGTGATATGTATTGTTATGCATGTATGTGATATGTATTGTTATGCATGTATGTGATATGTATTGTTATGCATGTATGTGCTATGTATTGATCCACATGTATGTGATATGTATTGTTATGTATGTATGTGATATGTATTGTTCCACATGTATGTGATATGTATTGTTATGTATGTATGTGCTATGTATTGTTATGTATGTATGTGATATGTATTGCTATGTATGTATGTGCTATGTATTGTTCCACATGTATGTGATATGTATTGTTCCACATGTATGTGATATGTATTGTTCCACATGTATGTGATATGTATTGTTATGCATGTATGTGCTATGTATTGTTCCACATGTATGTGATATGTATTGTTCCACATGTATGTGATATGTATTGTTATGTATGTATGTGATATGTATTGTTCCACATGTATGTGATATGTATTGTTCCACATGTATGTGATATGTATTGTTATGCATGTATGTGCTATGTATTGTTCCACATGTATGTGATATGTATTGTTATGCATGTATGTGCTATGTATTGTTCCACATGTATGCGATATGTATTGTTATGCATGTATGTGATATGTATTGTTCCACATGTATGTGCTCTGTATTGTTATGCATGTATGTGATATGTATTGTTATGCATGTATGTGCTATGTATTGTTATGTATGTATGTGCTATGTATTGTTCTACATGTATGTGATATGTATTGTTATGCATGTATGTGATATGTATTGTTATGTATGTATGTGCTATGTATTGTTCCACATGTATGTGATATGTATTGTTATGTATGTATGTGATATGTATTGCTATGTATGTGATATGTATTGTTACGCATGTATGTGACATGTATTGTTGTGCATGTATGTGATATGTATTGTTCCACATGTATGTGATATGTATTGTTACGCATGTATGCGATATGTATTGTTATGCATGTATGTGATATGTATTGTTCCACATGTATGTGATATGTATTGTTAGGCATGTATGTGATATGTATTGTTTTGCATGTATGTGCTATGTATTGTTCCACACGTATGTGATATGTATTGTTCCACATGTATGTGATATGTATTGTTCCACATGTATGTGCTATGTTTTGTTCCACATGTACGTGATATGTATTGTTCCACATGTATGTGATATGTATTGTTCCACATGTATGTGCTATGTTTTGTTCCACATGTATGTGATATGTATTGTTCCACATGTATGTGATATGTATTGTTCCACATGTATGTGATATGTATTGTTATGCATGTATGTGCTATGTATTGATATGCATGTATGTGATATGTATTGTTATGCATGTATGTGCTATGTATTGTTCCACATGTATGTGATATGTATTGTTATGCATGTATGTGCTATGTATTGTTATGCATGTATGTGATATGTATTGTTATGCATGTATGTGATATGTATTGTTCCACATGTATGTGCTATGTATTGTTATGCATGTATGTGATATATATTGTTATGTATGTATGTGATATGTATTGTTATGCATGTATGTGCTATGTATTGTTATGCATGTATGTGATATGTATTGTTATGTATGTATGTGATATGTATTGTTATGTATGTATGTGCTATGTATTGTTATTTATGTATGTGCTATGTATTGTTATGTATGTATGTGCTATGTATTGTTAGGTATGTATGTGATATGTATTGTTATGCATGTATGTGCTATGTATTGTTATGCATGTATGTGATATGTATTGTTTTGCATGTATGTGATATGTATTGTTCCACATGTATGTGCTATGTATTGTTCCACATGTATGTGATATGTATTGTTCCACATGTATGTGCTTTGTATTGTTCCACATGTATGTGCTATGTATTGTTATGCATGTATGTGCTATGTATTGTTATGCATGTATGTGATATGTATTGTTCCACATGTATGTGCTATGTATTGTTCCACATGTATGTGATATGTATTGTTCCACATGTATGTGCTATGTATTGTTCCTCATGTATGTGCTATGTATTGTTATGCATGTATGTGCTATGTATTGTTATGCATGTATGTGATATGTATTGTTATGCATGTATGTGCTATGTATTGTTCCGCATGTATGTGATATGTATTGTTCCACATGTATGTGATATGTATTGTTCCACATGTTTGTAATATGTATTGTTATGCATGTATGTGATATGTATTGTTATGCATGTATGTGATATGTATTGTTATGCATGTATGTGATATGTATTGTTATGCATGTATGTGATATGTATTGTTCCACATGTATGTGATATGTATTGTTATGCATGTATGTGATATGTATTGTTCCACATGTATGTGATATGTATTGTTATGCATGTATGTGCTATGTATTGTTATGCATGTATGTGATATGTATTGTTCCACATGTATGTGCTATGTATTGTTCCACATGTATGTGATATGTATTGTTATGCATGTATGTGATATGTATTGTTATGCATGTATGTGATATGTATTGTTCCACATGTATGTGATATGTATTGTGATGCATGTATGTGATATGTATTGTTATGCATGTATGTGATATGTATTGTTATGCATGTATGTGATATGTATTGTTCCACATGTATGTGATATGTATTGTTATGCATGTATGTGCTATGTATTGTTATGCATGTATGTGATATGTATTGTTCCACATGTATGTGATATGTATTGTTCCACATGTATGTGATATGTATTGTTATGCATGTATGTGCTATGTATTGTTATGCATGTATGTGATATGTATTGTTATGCATGTATGTGATATGTTTTTTTCCACATGTATGTGATATGTATTGTTCCACATGTATGTGCTATGTATTGTTCCACATGTATGTGCTATTTATTGTTATGTATGTATGTGATATGTATTGTTCCACATGTATGTGATATGTATTGTTCCACATGTAAGTGATATGTATTGTTCCACATGTATGTGATATGTATTGTTATGCATGTATGTGCTATGTATTGTTATGTATGTATGTGCTATGTATTGTTATGCATGTATGTGATATGTATTGTTATGTATGTATGTGATATGTATTGTTCCACATGTATGTGATATGTATTGTTATGCATGTATGTGCTATGTATTGTTATGCATGTATGTGATATGTATTGTTCCACATGCATGTGATATGTATTGTTCCACATGTATGTGCTATGTATCGTTATGTATGTATGTGATATGTATTGTTCCACATGTATGTGATATGTATTGTTCCACATGTATGTGATATGTATTGTTCCACATGTATGTGCTATGTATTGTTATGTATGTATGTGCTATGTATTGTTATGCATGTATGTGATATGTATTGTTATGTATGTATGTGATATGTATTGTTCCACATGTATGTGATATGTATTGTTATGCATGTATGTGCTATGTATTGTTATGCATGTATGTGATATGTATTGTTCCACATGCATGTGATATGTATTGTTCCACATGTATGTGCTATGTATCGTTATGTATGTATGTGATATGTATTGTTCCACATGTATGTGATATGTATTGTTCCACATGTATGTGATATGTATTGTTCCACATGTATGTGATATGTATTGTTCCACATGTATGTGCTATGTATTGTTATGTATGTATGTGCTATGTATTGTTATGCATGTATGTGATATGTATTGTTATGTATGTATGTGATATGTATTGTTATGCATGTATGTGATATGTATTGTTCCACATGTATGTGCTATGTATTGTTACGCATGTATGCGACGTGAATGTGACGTATTGAAGCATTACAGCTAGCCATGTAATGCAATTATTTGAATGTATGTAATATGTAGCTTTATTTAAAGTCGTCTCCGCCGAAACATGTGTGTGACTTGTTTCTCTAAGATGTTTATGTTGCTACGTCGTTTCTGGTGACATCCCGATCAGGCATCTTCTTTCTTCGCAGGGTGACAAGTCCTGTATTGGTGTTTCGTTCTTTCAAAAACGGTCCTGTTTAGTGCCACCTCCTCCGCCATTTGTCAGCTCACATCAGCAATAATGGTTCCGGTTTCTTCGCTGGGGTCCTCGTCGCTTCATGAACAGTGTAGAGGACGCATCCCGTCGTCTATATAGAGAATTAGGATAACATATTCGTCAGCCGCCGTCTACAACACCAATCACTTGATACATGTTCCTTCTGCGAGCTGTGCCTAGATCAGGATGTGCAATGTGTGGAGGGGATACCTGGATTTGATGTAATACGCAGTGACATGATGTATTTACCTAAAATGCGCAGTTGCTGGATGTTTAAATAGAATGTGATGCGCAGTTGCTGTATGTTTAAATAGAATGTGATGCACAGTGACTTGATGCAAGATACACAGTGACACGATGTATTTACATAGAATGTGCTGCACAGTGACTATATACAAGATACACAGTGACACGCTTAATTTACATATATAATGTGATGCACAGTGACTAGATACAAGATACACAGTGACATGATGTATTTACATATAGAATGGGATGCGCAGTGACTTGATATATGTACCTACACTGTCCTGCGCAATGACTTCTTGATTTTACATTATATGTGAATCACTAGTGGCAACATCTAGTACACTGCCATATATACCTAGTACCAACATCTAGTACGCTGCAATATATACCTACTACCAACATCTCGTACGCAGCCATATATACCTAGTACCAACATCTAGTACGCTGCCATATATACCTACTACCAACATCTAGTACGCTGCCATATATACCTACTACAAACATCTAATACGCTGTCATATATACCTAGTACCAACATCTAGTACGCTGCCATATATACCTACTACCAACATCTAGTACGCTGCCATATATACCTAGTACCAACATCTAGAACGCAGCCATATATACCTAATACCAACATCTAGTACGCTGCCATATATACCTAGTACCAACATCTAGTACGCTGCCATATACACCTAGTACCAACATGTAGTACGCTGCCATATATACCTAGTACCAACATCTAGTACGCTGCCATATATACCTAATACCAACATCTAGTACGCTGACATATATACCTGGTACCAACATCTAGTACGCTGCCATATATACATAGTACCAACATCTAGTACGCTGTCATATATACCTAGTACCAACATCTAGTACGCAGCCATATATACCTAGTACCAACATCTAGTACGCAGCCATATATACCTAGTACCAACATCTAGTACGCAGCCATATATACCTAGTACCAATATCTAGTACGCAGCCATATATACTACTACCAACATCTAGTACGCAGTCATATATACTACTACCAACATCTAGTACGCTGCCATATATACTACTACCAACATCTAGTACGCAGCCATATACACCTAGTACCAACATCTAGTACGCTGACATATATACCTAATACCAACATCTAGTACGCTGCCATATATACTACTACCAACATCTAGTACGCAGCCATATACACCTAGTACCAACATCTAGTACGCTGCCATATATACCTAATACCAACATCTAGTACGCTGACATATATACCTGGTACCAACATCTAGTACGCAGCCATATATACCTAGTACCAACATCTAGTACGCTGCCATATATACTTAGTACCAACATCTAGTACGCAGCCATATATACCAACATCTAGTACGCTGCCATATATACCTAGTACCAACATCTAGTACGCTGCCATATATACCTACTACCAACATCTAGTATGCAGCCATATATACCTAGTACCAACATCTAGTACGCTGCCATATATACTTAGTACCAACATCTAGTACGCAGCCATATATACCTAGTACCAACATCTAGTACGCTGCCATATATACCTACTACCAACATCTAGTACGCAGCCATATATACCTAGTACCAACATCTAGTACGCTGCCATATATACCTACTACCAACATCTAGTACGCTGCCATATATACCTAGTACCAACATCTAGTACGCTGACATATATACATAGTACCAACATCTAGTACGCTGCCATATATACCTAGTACCAACATCTAGTACGCTGACATATATACATAGTACCAACATCTAGTACGCTGTCATACATACCTAGTACCAACATCTAGTACGCTGCCATATATACCTAGTACCAACATCCAGTACGCTGCCATATATACCTAGTACCAACATCTAGTACGCTGCCATATATACCTAGTACCAACATCTAGTACGCTGCCATATATACCTAGTACCAACATCTAGTACGCTGCCATATATACCTAGTACCAACATCTAGTACGCAGCCATATATACTACTACCAACATGTAGTACGCAGCCATATATACCTAGTACCAACATCTAGTACGCAGCCATATATACTACTACCAACATGTAGTACGCAGCCATATATACCTAGTACTAAGATCTAGTACGCAGCCATATATACATAGTACCAACATCTAGTACGCAGCCATATATACCTAGTACCAACATCTAGTACGGAGCCATATATACTACAACCAACATGTAGTACGCTGCCATATATACCTAGTACCAACATCTAGTACACAGCCATATATACCTAGTACCAACATCTAGTACGCAGCCATATATACCTAGTACCAACATCTAGTACGCAGCCATATATACTACTACCAACATGTAGTACGCAGCCATATATACCTAGTACCAACATCTAGTACGCTGCCATATATACCTAGTACCAACATGTAGTTTGCTGCCATATATACTACTACCAACATCTAGTACGCAGCCATATATACTACTACCAACATCTAGTACGCAGCCATATATACCTAGTACCAACATCTAGTACGCTGCCATATATACCTACTACCAACATCTAGTACGCAGCCATATATACCTAGTACCAACATCTAGTACGCAGCCATATATACATAGTACCAACATCTAGTACGCAGCCATATATACCTAGTACCAACATCTAGTACGGAGCCATATATACTACTACCAACATGTAGTACGCTGCCATATATACCTAGTACCAACATCTAGTACGCAGCCAGTACCAACATCTAGTACGCAGCCATATATACCTAGTAACAACATCTAGTACGCAGCCATATATACTAGTACCAACATCTAGTACGCTGCCATATATACCTACTACCAACATCTAGTACGCTGCCATATATACCTAGTACCAACATCTAGAACGCAGCCATATATACCTAATACCAACATCTAGTACGCTGCCATATATACCTAGTACCAACATCTAGTACGCTGCCATATACACCTAGTACCAACATGTAGTACGCTGCCATATATACCTAGTACCAACATCTAGTACGCTGCCATATATACCTAATACCAACATCTAGTACGCTGACATATATACCTGGTACCAACATCTAGTACGCTGCCATATATACATAGTACCAACATCTAGTACGCTGTCATATATACCTAGTACCAACATCTAGTACGCAGCCATATATACCTAGTACCAACATCTAGTACGCAGCCATATATACCTAGTACCAACATCTAGTACGCAGCCATATATACCTAGTACCATATCTAGTACGCAGCCATATATACTACTACCAACATCTAGTACGCAGTCATATATACTACTACCAACATCTAGTACGCTGCCATATATACTACTACCAACATCTAGTACGCAGCCATATATACCTAGTACCAACATCTAGTACGCTGCCATATATACCTAATACCAACATCTAGTACGCTGCCATATATACCTAGTACCAACATCTAGTACGCAGCCATATATACCTAGTACCAACATCTAGTACGCTGCCATATATACTAGTACCAACATCTAGTACGCAGCCATATATACCTAGTACCAACATCTAGTACGCTGCCATATATACCTAGTACCAACATCTAGTACGCTGCCATATATACCTAGTACCAACATCTAGTACGCTGCCATATATACCTAGTACCAACATCTAGTACGCTGCCATATATACCTAGTACCAACATCTAGTACGCAGCCATATATACCTAGTACCAACATCTAGTACGCTGCCATATATACCTACTACCAACATCTAGTACGCTGCCATATATACCTAGTACCAACATCTAGTACGCTGCCATATATACCTAGTACCAACATCTAGTACGCTGCCATATATACCTAGTACCAACATCTAGTACGCTGCCATATATACCTAGTACCAACATCTAGTACGCTGCCATATATACCTAGTACCAACATCTAGTACGCTGCCATATATACCTAGTACCAACATCTAGTACGCTGACATATATACCTAGTACCAACATCTAGTACGCTGCCATATATACCTAGTACCAACATCTAGTACGCTGCCATATATACCTAGTACCAACATCTAGTACGCTGCCATATATACCTAGTACCAACATCTAGTACGCAGCCATATATACCTAGTACCAACATCTAGTACGCTGCCATATATACCTAGTACCAACATCTAGTACGCAGCCATATATACTACTACCAACATGTAGTACGCAGCCATATATACCTAGTACCAACATCTAGTACGCAGCCATATATACTACTACCAACATGTAGTACGCAGCCATATATACCTAGTACCAACATCTAGTACGCAGCCATATATACCTAGTACCAACATCTAGTACGCAGCCATATATACCTAGTACCAACATCTAGTACGCAGCCATATATACTACTACCAACATCTAGTACGCTGCCATATATACCTAGTACCAACATCTAGTACGCAGCCATATATACCTAGTACCAACATCTAGTACGCTGCCATATATACCTAGTACCAACATCTAGTACGCAGCCATATATACTACTACCAACATTAGTACGCAGCCATATATACCTAGTACCAACATCTAGTACGCTGCCATATATACCTAGTACCAACATGTAGTTTGCTGCCATATATACTACTACCAACATCTAGTACGCAGCCATATATACTACTACCAACATCTAGTACGCAGCCATATATACCTAGTACCAACATCTAGTACGCTGCCATATATACCTACTACCAACATCTAGTACGCAGCCATATATACCTAGTACCAACATCTAGTACGCAGCCATATATACATAGTACCAACATCTAGTACGCAGCCATATATACCTAGTACCAACATCTAGTACGGAGCCATATATACTACTACCAACATGTAGTACGCTGCCATATATACCTAGTACCAACATCTAGTACGCAGCCAGTACCAACATCTAGTACGCAGCCATATATACCTAGTAACAACATCTAGTACGCAGCCATATATACTATTACCAACATGTAGTACGCAGCCATATATACCTAGTACCAACATCTAGTACGCTGACATATATACCTAGTACCAACATGTAGTTTGCTGCCATATATACTACTACCAACATCTAGTACGCAGCCATATATACTACTACCAACATGTAGTACGCTGCCATATATACCTAGTACCAACATCTAGTACGTAGCCATATATACCTAGTACCAACATCTAGTACGCAGCCATATATACCTAGTACCAACATCTAGTACGCAGCCATATATACCTAGTACCAACATCTAGTACGCTGCCATATATACCTAGTACCAACATGTAGTTTGCTGCCATATATACTACTACCAACATCTAGTACGCAGCCATATATACTACTACTAACATCTAGTACGCAGCCATATATACCTAGTACCAACATCTAGTACGCTGCCATATATACCTACTACCAACATCTAGTACGCAGCCATATATACTACTACCAACATCTAGTACGCTGCCATATATACTACTACCAACATCTAGTACGCTGCCATATATACCTAGTACCAACATCTAGTACGCTGCCATATATAGCTAGTACCAACATCTAGTACGCAGCCATATATACCTAGTACAAACATCTAATACGCTGCCATATATACCTAGTACCAACATCTAGTACGCTGTCATATATACTACTACCAACATCTAGTACGCAGCCATATATTCTACTACCAACATCTAGTACGCTGCCATATATACCTAGTACCAACATCTAGTACCCTGTCATATATACTACTACCAACATCCAGTACGCTGCCATATATACCTAGTACCAACATCTAGTACGCTGCCATATATACCTAGTACCAACATCTAGTACGCTGCCATATATACTACTACCAACATCTAGTACGCTGCCATATATACCTAGTACCAACATCAAGTACGCTGCAATATATACCTACTACCAACATCTAGTACGCAGCCATATATACCTAGTACCAACATCTAGTACGCTGCCATATATACCTACTACCAACATCTAGTACGCTGCCATATATACCTACTACCAACATCTAATACGCTGCCATATATACCTAGTACCAACATCTAGTACGCTGCCATATATACCTACTACCAACATCTAGTACGCTGCCATATATACCTAGTACCAACATCTAGTACGCAGCCATATATACATAGTACCAACATCTAGTACGCTGCCATATATACCTAGTACCAACATCTAGTACGCTGCCATATACACCTAGTACCAACATGTAGTACGCTGCCATATATACCTAGTACCAACATCTAGTACGCTGCCATATATACCTAGTACCAACATCTAGTACGCAGCCATATATACTACTACCAACATGTAGTACGCTGCCATATATACCTAGTACCAACATCTAGTACGCAGCCATATATACCTAGTACCAACATCTAGTACGCAGCCATATATACCTAGTACCAACATCTAGTACGCAGCCATATATACCTAGTACCAACATCTAGTACGCAGCCATATATACCTAGTACCAACATCTAGTACGCAGCCATATATACTACTACCAACATGTAGTACGCTGCCATATATACCTAGTACCAACATCTAGTACGCAGCCATATATACCTAGTACCAACATCTAGTACGCAGCCATATATACCTAGTACCAACATCTAGTACGCAGCCATATATACTATTACCAACATGTAGTACGCAGCCATATATACCTAGTACCAACATCTAGTACGCTGACATATATACCTAGTACCAACATGTAGTTTGCTGCCATATATACTACTACCAACATCTAGTACGCAGCCATATATACTACTACCAACATGTAGTACGCTGCCATATATACCTAGTACCAACATCTAGTACGCAGCCATATATACCTAGTACCAACATCTAGTACGCAGCCATATATACCTAGTACCAACATCTAGTACGCAGCCATATATACTAGTACCAACATCTAGTACGCTGCCATATATACCTAGTACCAACATCTAGTACGCTGCCATATATACCTAGTACCAACATCTAGTACGCTGCCATATATACTACTACCAACATCTAGTACGCAGCCATATATACTACTACCAACATCTAGTACGCTGCCATATATACCTAGTACCAACATCTAGTACGCGCATATATACTAGTACCAACATCTAGTACGCTGCCATATATACTACTACCAACATCTAGTACGCTGCCATATATACCTAGTACCAACATCTAGTACGCTGCCATATATACCTAGTACCAACATCTAGTACGCAGCCATATATACCTAGTACAACATCTAGTACGCTGCATATATACCTGTACCAACATCTAGTACGCTGCATTATACTATACATCTAGTACGCCCATATATCTATACCAACATTAGTACGCGCATATATACTACTACCAACATCTAGTACGCTGCCATATATACCTAGTACCAACATCTAGTACGCTGCCATATATACCTAGTACCAACATCTAGTACGCTGCCATATATACCTAGTACCAACATCTAGTACGCTGCCATATATACCTAGTACCAACATCTAGTACGCTGCCATATATACCTAGTACCAACATCTAGTACGCTGCCATATATACCTAGTACCAACATCTAGTACGCTGCCATATATACCTAGTACCAACATCTAGTACGCTGCCATATATACCTAGTACCAACATCTAGTACGCTGCCATATATACCTAGTACCAACATCTAGTACGCTGCCATATATACCTAGTACCAACATCTAGTACGCTGCCATATATACCTAGTACCAACATCTAGTACGCAGCCATATATACCTAGTACCAACATCTAGTACGCAGCCATATATACCTAGTACCAACATCTAGTACGCTGCCATATATACCTAGTACCAACATCTAGTACGCTGCCATATATACTACTACCAACATCTAGTACGCTGCCATATATACCTAGTACCAACATCTAGTACGCTGCCATATATACCTAGTACCAACATCTAGTACGCTGCCATATATACCTAGTACCAACATCTAGTACGCTGCCATATATACTACTACCAACATCTAGTACGCAGCCATATATACCTAGTACCAACATCTAGTACGCTGCCATATATACCTAGTACCAACATTAGTGCTGCCATATATACTATACCAACATCTAGTACGCAGCCATATATACTACTACCAACATCTAGTACGCTGCCATATATACCTACTACCAACATCTAGTACGCTGCCATATATACCTAGTACCAACATCTAGTACGCTGCCATATATACCTACTACCAACATCTAGTACGCTGCCATATATACCTAGTACCAACATCTAGTACGCAGCCATATATAGCTAGTACCAACATCTAGTACGCTGCCATATATACCTAGTACCAACATCTAGTACGCTGCCATATACACCTAGTACCAACATCTAGTACGCTGCCATATATACCTAGTACCAACATCTAGTACGCTGCCATATATACCTAGTACCAACATCTAGTACGCTGCCATGTATACCTAGTACCAACATCTAGTACGCTGACATATATACCTAGTACCAACATCTAGTACGCTGCCATATATACATAGTACCAACATCTAGAACGCTGTCATATATACCTAGTACCAACATCTAGTACGCTGCCATATATACCTAGTACCAACATCTAGTACGCAGCCATATATACCTAGTACCAACATCTAGTACGCAGCCATAAATAACTACTACCAACATGTAGTAAGCTGCCATATATACTACTACAAACATCTAGTACGCTGCCATATATACATAGTACCAACATCTAGTACGCTGTCATATATACCTAGTACCAACATCTAGTACGCTGCCATATATACCTAGTACCAACATCTAGTACGCAGCCATATATACATAGTACCAACATGTAGTACACAGCCATATATAACTACTACCAACATGTAGTACGCTGCCATATATACTACTACCAACATCTAGTACGCTGCCATATATACCTAGTACCAACATCTAGTATGCAGCCATATATAACTAGTACCAACATCTAGTACGCTGCCATATATACCTAGTACCAACATCTAGTACGCTGCCATATATACCTAGTACCAACATCTAGTACGCTGCCATATATACCTAGTACCAACATCTAGTACGCTGCCATATTTACTTACTACCAACATCTAGTACGCAGCCATATATACTACTACCAACATCTAGTACGCTGCCATATATACCTACTACCAACATCTAGTACGCAGCCATATATACTACCACCAACATCTAGTACGCAGCAATATATACCTAGTACCAACATCTAGTACACAGCCATATATACTTAGTACCAACATCTAGTACGCTGTCATATATACCTAGTACCAACATCTAGTACGCTGCCATATATACCTAGTACCAACATCTAGTACGCAGCCATATATACCTAGTACCAACATCTAGTAGGTTGCCATATATACTACTACCAACATCTAGTACGCTGCCATATATACCTAGTACCAACATCTAGTATGCAGCCATATATACTACTACCAACATCTAGTACGCTGCTATATATACCTAGTACCAACATCTAGTACGCTGCCATATATACATAATACCAACATCTAGTACGCTGTCATATATACCTAGTACCAACATCTAGTACGCTGCCATATATACTACTAACAACATCTAGTATGCTGCCATATATATTACTACCAACATCTAGTACGATGCTATATATACCTAGTACCAACATCTAGTACGCTGCCATATATACTACTACAAACATCTAGTACGCTGCCATATATACTAGTACCAACATCTAGTACGTTGCCATATATGCTACTACCAACATCTAGTACGCTGCCATATATACCTAGTACCAACATCTAGTACGCTGCCATATATACCTAGTACTAACATCTAGTACGCTGCCATATATACCTAGTACCAACATCTAGTACGCAGCCATATATACCTAGTTCCAACATCTAGTACGTTGCCATATATACTACTACCAACATTTAGTACGCTGCCATATATACTACTACCAACATCTAGTACGCCGCCATATATACCTAGTACCAACATCTAGTACGCAGCCATATATACTACTACCAACATCTAGTACGCAGCCATATATACTACTACCAACATCTAATACGCTGCCATATATACCTAGTACCAACATCTAGTACGCTGCCATATATACCTAGTACCAACATCTAGTACGCTGCCATATATACCTAGTACCAACATCTAGTACGCTGCCATATATACTACTACCAACATCTAGTACGCAGCCATATATACCTAGTACCAACATCTAGTACGCTGCCATATATACCTAGTACCAACATCTAGTACGCTGCCATATATACTACTACCAACATCTAGTACGCAGCCATATATACCTAGTACCAACATCTAGTACGCTGCCATATATACTACTACCAACATCTAGTACGCTGCCATATATACCTACTACCAACATCTAGTACGCTGCCATATATACCTAGTACCAACATCTAGTACGCTGCCATATATACCTAGTACCAACATCTAGTACGCTGCCATATATACCTAGTACCAACATCTAGTACGCTGCCATATATACCTAGTACCAACATCTAGTACGCTGCCATATATACCTAGTACCAACATCTAGTACGCTGCCATATATACCTAGTACCAACATCTAGTACGCTGCCATATATACCTAGTACCAACATCTAGTACGCTGCCATATATACCTAGTACCAACATCTAGTACGCTGCCATATATACCTAGTACCAACATCTAGTACGCTGCCATATATACCTAGTACCAACATCTAGTACGCTGCCATATATACCTAGTACCAACATCTAGTACGCTGCCATATATACCTAGTACCAACATCTAGTACGCTGCCATATATACCTAGTACCAACATCTAGTACGCAGCCATATATACCTAGTACCAACATCTAGTACGCTGCCATATATACCTAGTACCAACATCTAGTACGCAGCCATATATACTACTACCAACATCTAGTACGCTGCCATATATACCTAGTACCAACATCTAGTACGCAGCCATATATACCTAGTACCAACATCTAGTACGCTGCCATATATACCTAGTACCAACATCTAGTACGCAGCCATATATACTACTACCAACATGTAGTACGCAGCCATATATACCTAGTACCAACATCTAGTACGCTGCCATATATACCTAGTACCAACATGTAGTTTGCTGCCATATATACTACTACCAACATCTAGTACGCAGCCATATATACTACTACCAACATCTAGTACGCAGCCATATATACCTAGTACCAACATCTAGTACGCTGCCATATATACCTACTACCAACATCTAGTACGCAGCCATATATACTACTACCAACATCTAGTACGCAGCCATATATACCTAGTACCAACATCTAGTACGCTGCCATATATACTACTACCAACATCTAGTACGCTGCCATATATACCTAGTACCAACATCTAGTACGCTGCCATATATACCTAGTACCAACATCTAGTACGCAGCCATATATACCTAGTACCAACATCTAGTACGCTGCCATATATACCTAGTACCAACATCTAGTACGCTGTCATATATACTACTACCAACATCTAGTACGCAGCCATATATTCTACTACCAACATCTAGTACGCTGCCATATATACCTAGTACCAACATCTAGTACGCTGCCATATATACTACTACCAACATCTAGTACGCAGCCATATATACTACTACCAACATCTAGTACGCTGCCATATATACCTAGTACCAACATCTAGTACGCTGCCATATATACCTAGTACCAACATCTAGTACGCTGCCATATATACCTAGTACCAACATCTAGTACGCTGCCATATATACCTAGTACCAACATCTAGTACGCTGCCATATATACCTAGTACCAACATCTAGTACGCTGCCATATATACTAGTACCAACATCTAGTACGCTGCCATATATACTACTACCAACATCTAGTACGCAGCCATATATACTAGTACCAACATCTAGTACGCTGCCATATATACTACTACCAACATCTAGTACGCTGCCATATATACTACTACCAACATCTAGTACGCTGCCATATATACCTAGTACCAACATCTAGTACGCTGCCATATATACCTAGTACCAACATCTAGTACGCTGCCATATATACTACTACCAACATCTAGTACGCTGCCATATACTAGTACCAACATCTAGTACGCTGCCATATATACTACTACCAACATCTAGTACGCAGCCATATATACCTAGTACCAACATCTAGTACGCTGCCATATATACCTAGTACCAACATCTAGTACGCTGCCATATATACCTAGTACCAACATCTAGTACGCTGCCATATATACCTAGTACCAACATCTAGTACGCTGCCATATATACCTAGTACCAACATCTAGTACGCTGCCATATATACTACTACCAACATCTAGTACGCTGCCATATATACCTAGTACCAACATCTAGTACGCTGCCATATATACTAGTACCAACATCTAGTACGCTGCCATATATACTAGTACCAACATCTAGTACGCTGCCATATATACTACTACCAACATCTAGTACGCAGCCATATATACCTAGTACCAACATCTAGTACGCTGCCATATATACCTAGTACCAACATCTAGTACGCTGCCATATATACTACTACCAACATCTAGTACGCAGCCATATATACCTAGTACCAACATCTAGTACGTGCCATATATACTACTACCAACATCTAGTACGCAGCCATATATACCTAGTACCAACATCTAGTACGCTGCCATATATACCTAGTACCAACATCTAGTACGCTGCCATATATACCTAGTACCAACATCTAGTACGCAGCCATATATACCTAGTACCAACATCTAGTACGCTGCCATATATACTACTACCAACATCTAGTACGCAGCCATATATACCTAGTACCAACATCTAGTACGCTGCCATATATACCTAGTACCAACATCTAGTACGCTGCCATATATACTACTACCAACATCTAGTACGCTGCCATATATACTAGTACCAACATCTAGTACGCTGCCATATATACCAATACCAACATCTAGTACGCTGCCATATATACCTAGTACCAACATCTAGTACGCTGCCATATATACCTAGTACCAACATCTAGTACGCTGCCATATATACCTAGTACCAACATCTAGTACGCTGCCATATATACCTAGTACCAACATCTAGTACGCTGCCATATATACTACTACCACATTAGTACGCTGCCATATATACTACTACCAACATCTAGTACGCTGCCATATATACCTAGTACCAACATCTAGTACGCAGCCATATATACCTACTACCAACATCTAGTACGCTGCCATATATACCTAGTACCAACATCTAGTACGCTGCCATATATACCTAGTACCAACATCTAGTACGCTGCCATATATACCTAGTACCAACATCTAGTACGCTGCCATATATACCTAGTACCAACATCTAGTACGCAGCCATATATACCTAGTACCAACATCTAGTACGCTGCCATATATACCTAGTACCAACATCTAGTACGCTGCCATATATACCTAGTACCAACATCTAGTACGCTGCCATATATACCTAGTACCAACATCTAGTACGCTGCCATATATACCTAGTACCAACATCTAGTACGCTGCCATATATACTAGTACCAACATCTAGTACGCTGCCATATATACCTAGTACCAACATCTAGTACGCTGCCATATATACCTAGTACCAACATCTAGTACGCTGCCATATATACCTAGTACCAACATCTAGTACGCTGCCATATATACCTAGTACCAACATCTAGTACGCTGCCATATATACCTAGTACCAACATCTAGTACGCTGCCATATATACCTACTACCAACATCTAGTACGCAGCCATATATACCTAGTACCAACATCTAGTACGCTGCCATATATACCTACTACCAACATCTAGTACGCTGCCATATATACCTAGTACCAACATCTAGTACGCTGCCATATATACCTAGTACCAACATCTAGTACGCTGCCATATATACCTAGTACCAACATCTAGTACGCTGCCATATATACCTAGTACCAACATCTAGTACGCTGCCATATATACCTAGTACCAACATCTAGTACGCTGCCATATATACCTAGTACCAACATCTAGTACGCTGCCATATATACCTAGTACCAACATCTAGTACGCTGCCATATATACCTAGTACCAACATCTAGTACGCTGCCATATATACCTAGTACCAACATCTAGTACGCAGCCATATATACCTAGTACCAACATCTAGTACGCTGCCATATATACCTAGTACCAACATCTAGTACGCTGCCATATATACCTAGTACCAACATCTAGTACGCTGCCATATATACCTAGTACCAACATCTAGTACGCAGCCATATATACCTAGTACCAACATCTAGTACGCTGCCATATATACCTAGTACCAACATCTAGTACGCTGCCATATATACCTAGTACCAACATCTAGTACGCTGCCATATATACCTAGTACCAACATCTAGTACGCAGCCATATATACCTAGTACCAACATCTAGTACGCTGCCATATATACCTAGTACCAACATCTAGTACGCTGCCATATATACCTAGTACCAACATCTAGTACGCTGCCATATATACCTAGTACCAACATCTAGTACGCAGCCATATATACCTAGTACCAACATCTAGTACGCTGCCATATATACCTAGTACCAACATCTAGTACGCTGCCATATATACCTAGTACCAACATCTAGTACGCTGCCATATATACCTAGTACCAACATCTAGTACGCTGCCATATATACCTAGTACCAACATCTAGTACGCTGCCATATATACCTAGTACCAACATCTAGTACGCTGCCATATATACCTAGTACCAACATCTAGTACGCTGCCATATATACCTAGTACCAACATCTAGTACGCTGCCATATATACCTACTACCAACATCTAGTACGCTGCCATATATACCTAGTACCAACATCTAGTACGCTGCCATATATACCTACTACCAACATCTAGTACGCAGCCATATATACCTAGTACCAACATCTAGTACGCTGCCATATATACCTAGTACCAACATCTAGTACGCTGTCATATATACTACTACCAACATCTAGTACGCTGCCATATATACCTAGTACCAACATCTAGTACGCTGCCATATATACCTAGTACCAACATCTAGTACGCTGCCATATATACTACTACCAACATCTAGTACGCAGCCATATATACCTAGTACCAACATCTAGTACGCTGCCATATATACCTAGTACCAACATCTAGTACGCTGCCATATATACCTAGTACCAACATCTAGTACGCTGCCATATATACCTACTACCAACATCTAGTACGCAGCCATATATACCTAGTACCAACATCTAGTACGCAGCCATATATACCTAGTACCAACATCTAGTACGCTGCCATATATACCTAGTACCA
>CM026404.1:29937016-29956749 GCA_014843695.1 Archivesica marissinica | reverse complement strand
AGAAATAGAGGATATCTGTGTTTATTATATCGATGATCTAAATGTATATTTCCACTCGTGGCCAACGCCACTCTTCAAAATACACATTTCTATGACCACTCGATGAAATAAAATCTATCCTACACTAATAAACACACCTCTTTTTTCTTCTATGATTTATAATGATTTTGTTATCAAATTTCAACTGCCTCCTTTCAGGAGCCACAGCGTCTGATCAGGATCTATGTTGCTTACTATTCGGACAGGTGCGTCAGCTCCACTGTCTGAAGAGCAATCAGCATACAGCCTGATTAGATGGCACATTCTGTTTTCTCTGATCGTATTCTCCACTATTTGCAGTCGCTTTTATGCGACATTGGCGGTGAAAGAGTTAATGGAGGTGACCACTAACACAGGTTTGACTGTATATTACTTTATAAATAACTGTTCATGATTGTCAGAAAATAGCTAAAATTCATTAGTACATCCAACTGTGCAGAAATACGAAACTCAAGCAGTGACAGCGAAAATGCCATCTTTCACTGTTTGAAAACAGCGGAAGATGGAATGTGTGTTTACTAAGAAAACTTGGATCATTCATTGAAAAGCAAATGAGATCCTTGGAACCGGGACATGTTTCACTGAATGTTACACAGGTTGATTAGGGTGTGGTATGGAACGGACCATCATGCACAGCTCACCTCTCCGCACTATTCTAGCCAATATACATTCAGAGATGATTGATTTACCTGTATTGTACACGGAGCAAGATGGACCATATATAAATATTTCATCTCGGTGAGTGTGATAATGGATATTATCAACCTGAGGAAAATAATGTCCACCGAACAATTTTTCTACTAAACATTCTTCGAGACTACACGAAAACAAGATGGCGGCATAACAATAAAATCACATTGAAATGAAACTGTAATGTCTGAGTAGCGTGATTTTGTTGCATGAGACATTGCCATGAGACATTGAAAAATGTGGCCCGCTCGTGTATGGCACATTTTGCATGGGGTAGTCACCTGAGGTATACCAACAGCTAAAGTCTTATATTCTGGCTTGTAACATATAGTGATAGTTGATTTCATTGTATTTAATACAGGTTGAACTAACGTGGGATGAGACGGATCGTGAGCGCGTACAGCTAACCTCTCGGCAGTATTCTGGGAAGGATGACGTAGCGGAGGAAGATCTGAAGGCGTACCTGGCCTCGAGCTCGGATGACGAAGGTAACCATGCACCATAATGCTAACGAATCTGGGTATGGTATAAAAGTTACCAATGTTGCACCATAACAGAATGTGCACAATTCAAATCCTATTTGGTTTGGAACCGTACCTAAAATCTTTCCTGTAACTATTTGCACGCTAGCTGTGAAAATAACGATCAAATAGTGGTGAAAATAACGATCAAATAGCAGAGAAAATACCTGTCAAAATCTTACGGAGGTTGGTGCACCAAGTACAAGTTAATCACTGTAGCCTGCCCACGTAAGGTGTTGTTGGGTAAACTGCCCGTCGCTCAAATGGGCAACCAGTAGTGAATTTAAATAAACTTTAAATAAAACAACAAAACCTTTTCCTACTTGTCTCTGTAAGTAAGGTAGTAACATTTTGTTTAGTAGGCCAAGTGTAATAGTAGCGTTATGTTTCATTCTTAGATCTCTAAACTTATGGTAAACAAGAAGAAAATGATATTCATTTTCTATGATTCTATGATTACAATATATACAGGTTTGTTCATTTTGATGTATGTTTGTGTAATGTCCACATTCTATTACTAAATCATGGGATTATGTCTGGAATATGTTAATGTTGTTCTAAATTTAGATTCTAGTATAGTCGAGAAATAATTCTAATTGAAATTCATGTTTAAATAAATTATACGTTTCAAGGCGACTAGAGTTATTGATTGATTGATACCACTGTTGATGATACATATCAAGTATTCGTTGTTTTATTGTATTATAATAGATCAGCATCGTCCATACTCGCCTATAAGGCTACCTTACCGATATCTCACCTATAAGACGACCCCCCCTACTGTGGTCCTGAAATCTGTGAGTTTTGGCATGCACTCGTATATAAGACTGGTTGATCAAATGGACACCAGACACCAAGTATAGATGGCATGTTTGGCCAGTGTAAGTTGAAGAATTGTTCAGTGTCAGAGTACCTCTAATCTAAAACGTAACTATGGATACCATATAATACATTGTTTTAGCACTCTCTTATAAGACGGGAAGCCACTTTGAGGTCATTTATCTGGTGGTAGAATAAATCGTCTTATAGGCGAGTATGGATGGCATATTGAATTTATGTTGCCATGTTCATCGTGAATTGTTTTAATTTTGTATGCCTAA
Source organism: Archivesica marissinica (assembly GCA_014843695.1). Classification (NCBI taxonomy): domain Eukaryota; kingdom Metazoa; phylum Mollusca; class Bivalvia; order Venerida; family Vesicomyidae; genus Archivesica; species Archivesica marissinica. The sequence continues at coordinate 29,954,399 of CM026404.1, read as the reverse complement.
TTATTTATGAGTCCTGCATCTGTATCATTCTTGTAAGTTTAAACAATATTGTTGGATTGTCTCGGATGAGTACTTTTATTCAGTATTTAATTAAGATATGCAATATGTCTGACATTCATTTATGTTTAGAATCACGTTTTTTCTGTAACAAGCACACATGACCGTGCTACCAATCCACCTACGTCCATGATACACACATGACCTGTTTGTTGTTGGTGCTACCAATCAACCTACGTCCATGATACACATGACCGTGCTACCAATCAACCTACGTCCATGATACACATGACCCTGCTACCAATCAACCTATGTCCATGATACACATGACCGTGCTACCAATAAACCTACGTCCATGATACACACATGACCCTGCTACCAATCAACCTACGTCCATGATACACACATGACCCTGCTACCAATAAACCTACGTCCATGATACACACATGACCGTGCTACCAATCCACCTACGTCCTGATACACACATGACCCTGCTACAATTAACTCTCGTCCATATAAACACATGACGTGCTACATATCAACTACGTCCATGATTACAAACATGACCTGCAACCAATCAACCTAGTCCATGATACACCATGACGTGCTAAATCAACCTTGGTCATGATACACACCTGACCCTTCTACAATAAACCTAGTTCCATGATACACATGACCTGCTACCAATAAACCTAAGTCATGATACCACAGACGTGCTACCAATAACTACGTCCATGATACACATGACCGTGCTACCAATCAACTAGTCCTGATAACATGACTCTGCTACCAATCAACTACGTAATGATCACATGACCATGTACAAATTAAACTAGCATGATATACACAGGGACCTGCTACCAATTTAACCTATGTCCATGATATAAACATGACCATGTACCAATCAACTAAGTCATGATATAGTGTTTGTTTGTTACATGACCCTGCTACATATCAACCTACGTCCATGTACAATGCCTGCTACCAATAAATCCTAGTCCATGATATACAAATGACTGTGCTACCATAAACCTACGTCCATGATTACAAATGACACCTTGCTTACCAATCACCTACGCCATGATACACAGACCCTGTTACAATAGACCTACGTATGATATACATGACGTGCTACCAATCAACCTACGTCCATGATATACACATGACCCTGCTACCAATCAACCTACGTCCATGATACACATGACCCTGCTACCAATCGACCTACGTCCATGATACACATGACCGTGCTACCAATCAACCTACGTCCATGATATACACATGACCCTGCTACCAATCAACCTACGTCCATGATACAAAATAAATAGAGATGGCAACGAATATTCGACTATTCGAATATTCGCTCGAACGTCCGAATATCCGAATACTATTCCAGTATTCGAATATTCGGGAAAAAATATATAATATTTGCAAAAATTATATATAAACTGTCATAAATCCGATATGTTGCTTTCTTTTACAATTTGAAGGCATCATAAAACCTTCCAATACAAAAGAAATTGCCCCAGGATGTTTGAATAAACAATGTTAATTGACATGTAATTGAATAATTAGAGTAGGTGCTAAGGTGTTTAATTATGACAAGAAAACTCCTTTGAAATATTACAGACAAGCTGCAACATCCACCCCACCCCATGTTTCTTAAATTTATAATCAACTGCTCAATATTACCCAAAAGTACTATATAAAATACGATCTTTATGATGTTGTCTTCAAAAAAATGCTGCCCACTCAGTCATACGTTTGGAAAGACTACAATTGCGCAGGGAATAAGAAAACTGCTAGGTGCAAATTGGATTTAACAGATCAATCTGAATAATCATTTGAAAAACAAACACACTTCAATGGAAAGCAGTTCAAGTGACATCAGCCTCATTTGTGAAAACGCCCATAAATGTACAGTGGCTGATAACAATTACTGAATGAATCGTCGTCATATTTGCATGGCCTTACAGGAAGAAGATGACGTTTAGTAATTTAAAAGTAGCTTAATTTGGCAGTTCTTATAAGAGTTTGAGTGATTTTGAGTTTTTAATAGAATTAAAGCGAATACTCGAATATTCGAATACCTTACTGGCCGAATATTCGGATAGCAAAATCGCTATTCGTTGCCATCCCTAAAAATAAATGATGATTCTCATTGATTATAGCTCCAGATTACAGTGCAATCTTAGGAAATGCTGGGGAGGACGGAGAGAGTGGAGAAGAATCGGATGAAGACAGAAGAATAGATAAATACAAGCAGCTTCTCACTGACATAGACACGGAGGAGGAGAAGAAGAAGAAACAAGATGTTGAAATGGAGATCAGCTGGGAACCAGGTGCGACTTGCACGATCATTTCTTAAATTGCATGGCCTCTTTAGTTTATACAAATTTATTTTAGCTCCATTGCGAAACAAGTTCTTACAACTTATATTAATCACTCTGGACACCTCATTCCTGATGGAATCCATCGCCACGAGGGAGAGAGAAGAGGCAACGTGGGAATTTAAATGCCATGCCTAAGGATACAATCATAATGGCTACAGCTTGCTGCAAACTCCGGGCATTTCGAACCTGATGGCCTCTTTGTTTGTGTTATCTGCTCTTCACCTAAACTATTTATGCTGTTACCGTGGAAGTCATGATAGTGCTGTGATACCACGCTCGCTTCATGTGTGAAATGCCTGGAGTTCACACTGAGCTGTAGCCATTATGTTTGTGCACTTAGGCAAGGCAATTCAATTCCACATTGCCTCTTCTCTCTCCCTTATTGCGATGGATTATATCAGAAATGAGGTCTCAAGGTCGGATAATCTAATGTAACTTGTTTCACAATCAAACTAACGTAAGTTTGTATTTAGACGTTATATAACAATGGATATCCACACAAATTGCCACTTATATATGGATTAACCAATTGTCACTTATATATGGATTAACAAATTGCCACTTATATATGGATTAACGAATTGCCACTTATATATGGATTAACAAATTGCCACTTATATATGGTTAACAAATTGCGACTTATATACGGATTAACAAATTGCCACTTATATATGGATTAACAAATTGCCACTTATATATGGATTAACAAATTGCCACTTATATATGGATTAACTCTTTCAACGCATAATAGAGCCTTTGCAAAAAGCCGAGAACCCGAAAAGACAGAACAGAACGTTACGTCTGATCAGACTATATTCTGATTGCTCTTCAGACAGTGGCGCTGAAGCATATCACCGCGGCTGATCTGGATCTATGTTGTTTGCACATTGCTTTGAATTTATTCGGCACTTAAAGAGTTAAAGATAATATAATTTAAATATACATGCTTGTACACCTAGCTTACTTCCTTTGCCTCTCTTTCATGAGACAATGTAGAACTCCAGGGGCCAATGTCACAAATAGTTCTAACATTGCTATAAACACAAATCAGATCTACCGTTGTTAAATCTGCAATAAACAACGTCTACACACAGTCTATTTTACTGCTGTTCAATTTTGCTCCGCCGACAAAATAACACACACATTTATTTGATCGTAGCATTATATTGGGTCATGTTATAATGGGAATAATATTTGTTATATTTGATCGTAGCATTATATTGGGTCATGTTATAATGGGAATAATATTTGTTATATTTGATCGTAGCATTATATTGGGTCATGTTATAATGGGAATAATATTTGTTATATTTGATCGTAGCATTATATTGGGTCATGTTATAATGGGAATAATATTTGTTATATTTGATCGTAGCATTATATTGGGTCATGTTATAATGGGAATAATATTTGTTATATTTGATCGTAGCATTATATTGGGTCATGTTATAATGGGAATAATATTTGTTATATTTGATCGTAGCATTATATTGGGTCATGTTATAATGGGAATAATATTTGTTATATTGATCGTAGCATTGTGGAATAATATTTGTTATATTTGATCGTAGCTTTATATTGGGTCATGTTATAATGGGAATAATATTTGTTATATTTGATCATAGCATTGTGGAATAATATTTGTTATATTTGATCGTAGCATTGTGGGATAATATTTGTTATATTTGATCGTAGCATTGTGGAATAATATTTGTTATATTTGATCGTAGCATTGTATTGGGTCATGTTATAATGGGAATAATATTTGTTATATTTGATCGTAGCATTGTGGAATAATATTTGTTATATTTGATCGTAGCATTGTGGAATAATATTTGTTATATTTGATCGTAGCTTTATATTGGGTCATGTTATAATGGGAATAATATTTGTTATATTTAATCGTAGCATTGTATTGGGTCATGTTATAATGGGAATAATATTTGTTATATTTAATCGTAGCATTGTATTGGGTCATGTTATAATGGGAATAATATTTGTTATATTTGATCGTAGCATTGTGGAATAATATTTGTTATATTTGATCGTAGCATTGTGGAATAATATTTGTTATATTTGATCGTAGCTTTATATTGGGTCATGTTATAATGGGAATAATATTTGTTATATTTGATCGTAGCTTTATATTGGGTCATGTTATAATGGGAATAATATTTGTTATATTTGATCGTAGCATTATATTGGGTCATGTTATAATGGGAATAATATTTGTTATATTTGATCGTAGCTTTATATTGGGTCATGTTATAATGGGAATAATATTTGTTATATTTGATCGTAGCATTGTGGAATAATATTTGTTATATTTAATCGTAGCATTGTGGAATAATATTTGTTATATTTAATCGTAGCATTGTGGAATAATATTTGTTATATTTGATCGTAGCATTGTGGAATAATATTTGTTATATTTGATCGTAGCATTGTGGAATAATATTTGTTATATTTGATCGTAGCATTGTGGAATAATATTTGTTATATTTGATCGTAGCATTATATTGGGTCATGTTATAATGGGAATAATATTTGTTATATTTGATCGTAGCATTGTGGAATAATATTTGTTATATTTGATCGTAGCTTTATATTGGGTCATGTTATAATGGGAATAATATTTGTTATATTTGATCGTAGCATTGTGGAATAATATTTGTTATATTTGATCGTAGCTTTATATTGGGTCATGTTATAATGGGAATAATATTTGTTATATTTGATCGTAGCATTATATTGGGTCATGTTATAATGGGAATAATATTTGTTATATTTGATCGTAGCATTGTATTGGGTCATGTTATAATGGGAATAATATTTGTTATATTTGATCGTAGCATTGTGGAATAATATTTGTTATATTTGATCGTAGCATTATATTGGGTCATGTTATAATGGGAATAATATTTGTTATATTTGATCGTAGCTTTATATTGGGTCATGTTATAATGGGAATAATATTTGTTATATTTGATCGTAGCATTGTGGAATAATATTTGTTATATTTGATCGTAGCATTGTGGAATAATATTTGTTATATTTGATCGTAGCTTTATATTGGGTCATGTTATAATGGGAATAATATTTGTTATATTTGATCGTAGCATTGTGGAATAATATTTGTTATATTTGATCGTAGCTTTATATTGGGTCATGTTATAATGGGAATAATATTTGTTATATTTGATCGTAGCATTGTATTGGGTCATGTTATAATGGGAATAATATTTGTTATATTTGATCGTAGCATTGTGGAATAATATTTGTTATATTTGATCGTAGCTTTATATTGGGTCATGTTATAATGGGAATAATATTTGTTATATTTGATCGTAGCATTGTGGAATAATATTTGTTATATTTGATCGTAGCATTATATTGGGTCATGTTATAATGGGAATAATATTTGTTATATTTGATCGTAGCTTTATATTGGGTCATGTTATAATGGGAATAATATTTGTTATATTTGATCGTAGCTTTATATTGGGTCATGTTATAATGGGAATAATATTTGTTATATTTGATCGTAGCATTGTATTGGGTCATGTTATAATGGGAATAATATTTGTTATATTTAATTGTAGCATTGTATTGGGTCATGTTATAATGGGAATAATATTTGTTATATTTGATCGTAGCATTGTGGAATAATATTTGTTATATTTGATCGTAGCATTGTGGAATAATATTTGTTATATTTGATCGTAGCTTTATATTGGGTCATGTTATAATGGGAATAATATTTGTTATATTTGATCGTAGCTTTATATTGGGTCATGTTATAATGGGAATAATATTTGTTATATTTGATCGTAGCATTATATTGGGTCATGTTATAATGGGAATAATATTTGTTATATTTGATCGTAGCATTGTGGATAATTGGGTCATGTTAATGGATAATATTTGTTATATTTGATCGTAGCATTGTGGAATATATTTGTTATATTTGATCGTAGCATTGTGGAATAATATTTGTTATATTTGATCGTAGCTTTATATTGGGTCATGTTATAATGGGATATATTTGTTATATTGTGTGTTGTGGTTTTTTTTTTGATCGTAGCTTTATATTGGGTCATGTTATAATGGGAATAATATTTGTTATATTTGATCGTAGCATTGTGGAATAATATTTGTTATATTTGATCGTAGCTTTATATTGGGTCATGTTATAATGGGAATAATATTTGTTATATTTGATCGTAGCATTGTGGAATAATATTTGTTATATTTGATCGTAGCTTTATATTGGGTCATGTTATAATGGGAATAATATTTGTTATATTTGATCGTAGCTTTATATTGGGTCATGTTATAATGGGAATAATATTTGTTATATTTGATTGTAGCATTATATTGGGTCATGTTATAATGGGAATAATATTTGTTATATTTAATCGTAGCATTATATTGGGTCATGTTATAATGGGAATAATATTTGTTATATTTGATCGTAGCATTATATTGGGTCATGTTATAATGGGAATAATATTTGTTATGCCGTTGTTTATGCGGCCTAAGTGGTTAATTCCTAGGCATCAGAACTGCAAACCGTGTTTTATTTGCCGATATTAGTCGTCCTAGGGACCCTGACATTGCCCCCTGGGGGCCCAGGGACCCCACTTCTCAATAAAAAATAAAATTTAATAACACTTATTTTATTTTTTACACATAATTTTCATACACAATTTTTTGCAGTATGATACACTGGTCTAATATTAAGCACCCTCTCCATTCAAATGTTGTATTTAATGGTTGTACTGGGTACTTTAACACTATTTGGTTGAAATCACACCATTTAAGGATGCAATCGCATGCTTTCTCAACTCTCCTAATAATTATGACCTAGAATGCACCACGTTAGGGCCAATGGTGGAACGTTTGCTTCAGGTGCGAAAGGCCCGGAGTTTGCACCAGCTGTAGCCATTACGATTGTGCCCTTAGGCAAGGCGCTGAAACTCCACATTGCCTCTTCTCTCCCTCATGGCCATGGATTCCATCAGGAATGAAGTCTCGAGAGCATATTAATCTAACATCATAAATAAATACAAATACATAGCATTTATATAGCGCAAAAATTAAATATTATTCTATTGCGCTTCACAATTACAGATACAATTTTAAACATTTACCCATGACAATAATATATGGAAATATAAATAAAAATGTATACATATATAGATACAACTAGGATTCTAGTAATTGGATAAGAACATATTTTATCATGATATATACACCATTACAGTATACAAGTGAGTGATTGGATTAACGATAAAAGTGGCAATATGAACCATAGTATAATATAGTAAATACTTGTTTCGCAATTGAGCTAAAGTAAATTTGTATAAACTAAGCTAACAAAATAGAGATCTGAGAAAAGTGGGTTGAAAGTTTTGCACATCTCAATAACAAGATCACTAGTGTTTACATGTTCTCTCTTTTAACTTTAACCTATTAGGTCTGCGGGAGGCAACTGAAAACATTGTCAAGAAGAAGAAGCAAACAAAAGACAGTACAGTGTGGGAAGATTATCTACAGAAAAAGAAGGAGAAGAAGAAGCAGAGGATAGAAGAAAGGAAAAAGAAGCAGAAATCGCAACAAGAAAGTGATTCGGACAATACACACACAGAGAAAGAGGTAAGCAGAAATCGCAACAAGAAAGTGATTCGGACAATACACAGACAGAGAAAGAGGTAAGCAGAAATTGCAACAAGAAAGTGATTCGGACAATACACAGACAGAGAAAGAGGTAAGCAGAAATCGCAACAAGAAAGTGATTCGGACAATACACAGACAGAGAAAGAGGTAAGCAGAAATCGCAACAAGAAAGTGATTCGGACAATACACAGACAGAGAAAGAGGTAAGCAGAAATCGCAACAAGAAAGTGATTCGGACAATACACAGACAGAGAAAGAGGTAAGCAGAAATCGCAACAAGAAAGTGATTCGGACAATACACAGACAGAGAAAGAGGTAATCAGAAATCGCAACAAGAAAGTGATTCGGACAATACACAGACAGAGAAAGAGGTAAGCAGAAATCGCAACAAGAAAGTGATTCGGACAATACACAGACAGAGAAAGAGGTAAGAAGAAAATAACAGATTTCAGTTGGGAGATGTAAATTGTATAAGTTCATCAACAACAACATCTTTAGTTTATACAAATCTATTTGAGCTCGCTCAATCGCGGAAAAATCTTACAACTTTTACTAATCACTCTTGAGACCTCTTTCCGGATGGAATCCATCGCCACAAGGGAGAAAGAAGAGGGGAATCCAGGGAGAAGAGGGGAATCCATCGCCACGAGGGAGAGAGAAGAGGGGAATCCATCGCCACAAGGGAGAGAGAAGAGGGAAATCCATCACCACGAGGGAGAGAGAAGAGGGAAATCCATCACCACAAGGGAGAGAGAAGGGGGGAATCCATCGCCATGAGGGAGAGAGAAGAGGGAATCCATCGCCAAGAGGGAGAGAGAAGAGGGGAATCCATCGCCAAGAGGGAGAGAGAAGAGGGGAATCCATCGCCAATAGGGAGAGGGGAATCCATCGCCACGAGGGAGAGAGAAGAGGGGAATCCATCGCCAAGAGGGGAATCCATCGCCAATAGGAAGAGAGAAGCATGTGGAATTTAAATGCCCTGCTGCCTAAGGGTACATTAGTAATGGCTCCAGCTGGGCGCAAACTCCTGGCATTTGGCACCGGCAGTGAACGTGCTATCACAACCTGTTCAACAATAATGCAAACCTTTTAACTCCATATGGATATTGATCAGTTGTTAATTCTTTACTTCACATGAGTGCCATACAACACCTTTATGGCTTCCCACATATAGCCGCCATTCCGCGCCCTTACATATTCCCATAGGTAATTGATGATTGAGTGTACCTATGATTGAGTGTACCTATGATTGAGTGTACCTATGATTGAGTGTACCTATGATTGAGTGTACATATGATTGAGTGTACATATGATTGAGTGTACCTATGATTGAGTGTACATATGATTGAGTGTACCTATGATTGAGTGTACCTATGATTGAGTGTACATATGATTGAGTGTACCTATGATTGAGTGTACCTATGATTGAGTGTACATATGATTGAGTGTACATATGATTGAGTGTACATATGATTGAGTGTACATATGATTGAGTGTACATATGATTGAGTGTACCTATGATTGAGGTCCGCCTCCGTGGTCGAGTGGTTACGGTCGCTGACTTGTATACCACTGTAACCTATCATCACTGATGGTCACGGGTTCGAGCCCCGCTCAGGCCGTGTCTCATTTATATGAAAAAGTTGGCAGTTTCTTACGGAGGTTGGTGCACCCAAGTACTGGTTAACCGCTGGAGCCTGCCCATGAAAGGTGTTGTTAAGTAAACTGCCCGCCGGCGATATAGCCCAAAATGGTGCTGATGCAGGCGTAAAACCCGAAATATAACATAACATAACCTATGATTGAGTGTACATATGATTGGGTATACCTATGATTGAGTGTACCTATGATTGGGTATACCTATGATTGAGTGTACATATGATTGGGTATACCTATGATTGAGTGTACCTATGATTGAGTGTACCTATGATTGAGTTTACCTATTACTGAGTGTACCTATGATTGAGTGTACCTATGATTGAGTGTACCTATGATTGAGTGTACATATGATTGAGTGTACATATGATTGAGTGTACATATGATTGAGTGTACACATGATTGAGTGTACATATGATTGAGTGTACCTATGATTGGGTGTACCTATCATTGAGTGTACCTATCATTGACTGTACCTATGATTGAGTGTACCTATGATCGAGTGTACCTATGATTGAGTTTACCTATTACTGAGTGTACCTATGATTGAGTGTACATATTACTGAGTTTACTTATTACTGAGTGTACCTATGATTGAGTGTACCTATGATTGAGTTTACCTATTACTGAGTGTACCTATGATTGAGTGTACCTATGATTGAGTGTACCTATTACTGAGTGTACCTATTACTGAGTGTACCTATGATTGAGTGTACCTATTAGTATTACTGAGTGTACCTATGATTGAGTGTACCTATGATTGAGTGTACCTATGATTGAGTTTACCTATTACTGAGTGTACCTATGATTGAGCCTATTGCCCATCAGCTGTATGGAGGTCAGTTGGTCTCTTTTATTGTACAGTAATGGGTTAACTCTTTGTCTGCTGAGTAAATAAAATCATTTTTGCAAACAACATAGATCCAGATCAGCCGCAGTGTATCGCCGCATCTGATCAGGATCTATGTTGTGTGTTATTCAGCCAAGTATTTTAACTCCTATCCAAATAGCAAACAACATAAAGAATGTGCCGTCTGATCTGGCTCTATGCTGTTTGCAAAAGTTTTTTATCTGCCACTAGCGTGCAATGGGTAATTGAATTATGTCAATTTGCTTCATCACACTCCGTTAAGTGATTCTGAACTGATGTTAGACACATGTATATAAATACTGCAGATAAAACGTTTTTGAGTGTTAGAAATATTACGACTTTAACCACAAACTGCAGTTCCTACTACTAGTTACCATGTGAAACAAAAATCATGAGCCTAAGTCGTCAAATTGTGAGGGAGAAGATTAAGGTATACAAGGGAGAAGATTAAGGTATACAAGGGAGAAGCTTAAGGTATACAAGGGAGAAGATTAAGGTATACAAGGGAGAAGTTTACGGTATACAAGGGAGAAATTTAAGGTATACAAGGGAGAGGTTTACGGTATATAAGCGAGAACTTTAAGGAATACAAGCGAGAATTTTGTTAACTAAGCCAAAGATCCAACTATATATTCCATAATATGAAAACATGTCTTCCTAAGCTGAGAATAGATGAGAAATGAGGCATGGGGAGGCTCCAGGAGAGTATTCCTTCCAAACCGCTTCTAGCTCCTGCCCTGAATGTGGAAGTGAGGATGTTCAGGAATACTAGTTCTCCCTTATCCTCTAGTACCTGTCCTGCAGGGAGAAGTGAGACAGCTGAGGGTGATTATATTCCTACCAAATCACCCTCTATCTCCTGTCCTGCAAGTAGAAGTGAGACAGCTGAGGGTGATTATATTCCTACCAAATCACCCTCTATCTCCTGTCCTGCAGGGAGATGTGAGACAGCTGAGGGTGATTATATTCCTACCAAATCACCCTCTATCTCCTGTCCTGCAGGGAGATGTGAGACAGCTGAGGGTGATTATATTCCTACCAAATCACCCTCTATCTCCTGTCCTGCAGGGAGATGTGAGACAGCTGAGGGTGATTATATTCCTACCAAATCACCCTCTATCTCCTGTCCTGCAGGGAGATGTGAGACAGCTGAGGGTGATTATATTCCTACCAAATCACCCTCTATCTCCTGTCCTGCAAGTAGAAGTGAGACAGCTGAGGGTGATTATATTCCTACCAAATCACCCTCTATCTCCTGTCCTGCAGGGAGAAGTGAGACAGCTGAGGGTGATTATATTCCTACCAAATCACCCTCTATCTCCTGTCCTGCAAGGAGAAGTGAGACAGCTGAGGGTGATTATATTCCTACCAAATCACCCTCTATCTCCTGTCCTGCAGGGAGATGTGAGACAGCTGAGGGTGATTATATTCCTACCAAATCACCCTCTATCTCCTGTCCTGCAAGTAGAAGTGAGACAGCTGAGGGTGATTATATTCCTACCAAATCACCCTCTATCTCCTGTCCTGCAAGTAGAAGTGAGACAGCTGAGGGTGATTATATTCCTACCAAATCACCCTCTATCTCCTGTCCTGCAAGTAGAAGTGAGACAGCTGAGGGTGATTATATTCCTACCAAATCACCCTCTATCTCCTGTCCTGCAAGTAGAAGTGAGACAGCTGAGGGTGATTATATTCCTACCAAATCACCCTCTATCTCCTGTCCTGCAAGTAGAAGTGAGACAGCTGAGGGTGATTATATTCCTACCAAATCACCCTCTATCTCCTGTCCTGCAGGGAGATGTGAGACAGCTGAGGGTGATTATATTCCTACCAAATCACCCTCTATCTCCTGTCCTGCAGGGAGAAGTGAGACAGTTGAGGGTGTTTATTCCTACCATTATTTCCATATATATTAGCAGTGTAGAGTGTATCGTTTTGAAAATGGATAGATTGTATTTGAGCTCGAGTTAATACAAGGATAAACGAGAGACAAGTTTTGTTTGTAGGTTGCCGTTGCTGGTGAGACACAGGCATTCAGTGATGATGAGGTACCGGCTGATGCTGACATGGAAGCCTTTATGGCTGAAGAAAAGACGAATACTAAAATGAAGAAAAGTATGTTTAAATATTTGTTTTTAAAATAGTGTATACTCCCACCCCCATGCTTTATAATGTAAAATACAAGTGGTGTCTGTCTACATTTGTGTATTCTTTGAGTTAACCCAATATGAAAGATGATGTAATCTACTCTCTGAAAACATGTATGTGTTAATAATATGCATGAAACTATGAGAGATAAATTAAATAAAAATAAGTACTGATAGCCGGTTATGTTGTGTTTGTAGAGAATATTTCAAGATTACAGGTCGCCTTCTACTACAGTAAGTTGCTACGCCAACCTAACAGAAATCTAATAGGCTGTGCTTATCAACCAGGGAAACAGGATACATCACACCAGCTACTCAATATATTAGAATTATGTTTGCAAAATCAAGGGAGAACACTCTTGTAGGTTTGTTACACAATGGTACATATGTAATTTTGATTCTATGTTTGTTATACTTTTATTTTATAGGTGATGCAGACTCCAGGCTTTCGCCGTATGATTGTAGTAGAGTAGTTTGGCATGGTTAATGTCATCTTAGATAGATGGCTTGTATTATGTATAAAATATATATATAATAATTATTTTAAATTTGAATTCGGTGGATTTATTGGATGTTTAATTATATTTTAATCTCCAGATAAAAAGAAGAAAAAGAAGGAAAAGAAAACCGATGAAGAAAATGCTGAAATATCTAAGGAGACGGTATGTGTGATGTTTCATACTGTGTGCATTTATCCCACCTCTTCATGCGTTTATCCCACCCCTTCATGCGTTTATCCTACCTCTTCATGCATTTATCCCACCTCTTCATGCGTTTGTCCCACCCCTTCATGCGTTTATCCCACCTTTTCATGCGTTTATCCCACCTCTTCATGCATTTATCCCACCTTTTCATGCGTTTATCCCACCTCTTCATGCGTTTATCCCACCTCTTCATGCGTTTATCCCACCTCTTCATGCGTTTATCCCACCTCTTCATGCGTTTATCCTACCTCTTCATGCATTTATCCCACCTCTTCATGCGTTTGTCCACCCCTTCATGCGTTTATCCCACCTTTTCATGCGTTTATCCCACCTCTTCATGCATTTATCCCACCTTTTCATGCCTTTATCCACCTCTTCATGCGTTTATCCCACCTCTTCATGCGTTTATCCCACCTTTTCATGCATTTATCCCACCTCTTCATGCGTTTATCCCACCTTCATGCGTTATACCACCTCTTCATGCATTTATCCCACCTTTTCATGCGTTTATCCTACCTCTTTGTGCGTTTATCCCACCTCTTCATGCATTTATCCCACCTCTTCATGCATTTATCCCACCTCTTCATGCGTTTATCCCACCTCTTCATGGGTTTATCCCACCTCATAATGTGTTTATCCCACCTCTTCATGCGTTTATCCCACCTCTTCATGTGTTTATCCCACCTCTTCATGCGTTTATCCCACCTCTTCATTCATTTATCCCACCTCTTCATGCGTTTATCCACCTCTTCATGCGTTTATCCCACCTCTTCGTGCATTTATCCCACCTCTTCATTCATTTATCCCACCTCTTCATGCGTTTATCCCACCTCTTCATTCATTTATCCCACCTCTTCATTCATTTATCCCACCTCTTCATGTGTTTATCCCACCTCTTCATGTGTTTATCCCACCTCTTCATGTGTTATCCCACCTCTTCATTCATTTATCCCACCTCTTCATGTGTTTATCCCACCTCTTCATGTGTTTATCCACTCTTCATTCATTATCCCACCTCTTCATGTGTTTATCCCACCTCTTCATGTGTTATCCCACCTCTTCATGTGTTATCCCACCTCTTCATGTGTTTATCCCACCTCTTCATTCATTTATCCCACCTCTTCATGTGTTTATCCCACCTCTTCATGCATTTATCCCACCTCTTCATGTGTTTATCCCACCTCTTCATGCGTTTATCCCACCTCTTCATGTGTTTATCCCACCTCTTCATTCATTTATCCCACCTCTTCATGTGTTTATCTCACCTCTTCATGTGTTTATCCCACCTCTTCATGTGTTTATCCCACCTCTTCATGTGTTTTTCACACCTCTTCATGTGTTTATCCCACCTCTTCATGTGTTTATCCCACCTCTTCATGCATTTATTCCGCCTCTACTCTCATAGTCGTACCTAAACAAAACATAAACGTTGAATATTATGTAAGTAAAGACATTTGATACATTATGTATATACTTGTTCTACAGGCAGAGTTATCTTTATTGTTAATGGATGAGAAAGATAACAGGAAGCACTTCAACCTGCGAGATCTCGTGCAGGAAGATGGAAAGACGAAGAAAAGTAAGAAGAAAAAGAAGGACAAGAAAGATGAGGATGTAGACGAGGAATTCCAGGTATACAATTGAAAGTGAGGCCTCTGTGGCCGATGTGCTTAACTTAAGGTGGTTGACTTCAAATCAATTGCCCCTCACCACTGTAGGAAGCTATCCAGCTGGCTTGTGGTAGGTCGGTGGTTCTACCCAGGTTCCCACCCCTGCCTGAAATACTCGTCGGAGTGGCATCCTGGGTTGTCCTCCACCAATAATACTAAGTCGCCATACGACCTAAGCTGTTGGTGCGACTCTAAACCCACAAATAAACAAATAAACAATTGAAAAGTAAGAAATATTATACGTGTGTGAAACAGTTAGGAGAGCTCTATAAGAAGCAAATGAAATGGTTGTCTCACAAGTTTTACCAACATTACCTCCCCTTAGATATAGAACATCTAACGGAATGAGCATTTGTTTTTTTACGAAAGCGAGTGTATAATTTTGCAATATAAAATCAAATGAATTAATCATGTCAGTGTAAACAAAATATATATATATAAAGATACAACTAGTGAAGATCCCAAATAGGACATTTTAATCATGTAACATTATTTCCTTCAAAGCTCTTGGAATAAACAAACAATTACGCAATCTAAGAACAATTGTAATGGGATACAATGTCGAAAACAAAGCTTATACCGAAATGAACCTAATATTTTCAACTTTGTGATTTAGTAAATATAAAGCTTATGTACAGAGCAATCTGCATACAAGCCAAACCAGCATTGTTAATACTTTCTTATACGAGCTAAATATCACAAAAGAATATTATGTTCACAAAGTAGCAAGTATATACTTTTTAAATGATTCATAAGTCACTTTTAAATGATTCCTATTTCATTCACAACTAATTAATCTCATGACTCATAAGACCATAAGTTTTGAATGTATTTGTCATTCAAGAATTCCAGCTTACCATTTGTATATATTTTGAACTGTACATAATATGCTATGTTTGATGTACAAATATTTTAAATAAAGGAGAGAGAGAACATTATTTTTACCTTTCTTAATTTATAGATGAATGTAACAGATCCCAGATTTTCTGCTGTGTTCGAGTCACACCTGTTCAACATTGACCCCTCGGCTCCCGAGTACCGGAAGACTAAAGGCACAGAAGCTATCGTTTCAGAGAAAATAAAACGAAGTGGGAAGAGAGATAAGAATAGAGATAAAACTAAGCGGACATTAGCTGATAGAGAGGATGAACAGGTGAAGAAACAGAAAGTAATGGACAAACAAACTGTCAACACGGATAACTTGGCCTCGCTTATTAAATCTGTTAAGAGTAAAACAAAACATTTCCAAAGCAACAAGGCAAACAGATAACATCCAACAAGAGAAGGCAAACAGATAGCCAACAAGGCAAACAGATAGCCAGCAAGGCAAACAGATAGCCAACAAGGCAAACAGATAGCCAACAAGGCAAACAGATAACATCCAACAAGAGAAGGCAAACAGATAACATCCAACAAGAGAAGGCAAACAGATAGCCAACAAGGCAAACATATAGCCAACAACTTAACAAGGCAAACATATAGCCAACAACTTAACAAGGCAAACATATAGCCAGATAGCCAACAAGGCAAACAGATAGCCAACAAGGCAAACATATAGCCAACAACTTAACAAGGCAAACATATAGCCAGATAGCCAACAAGGCAAACAGATAGCCAACAAGACAAACAGATAGCCAACAAGACAAACAGATAGCCAACAAGACAAACAGATAGCCAACAAGACAAACAGATAGCCAACGAGGCAAACATGATACACACATGATATCTGTGTTTGACATGTTCTATTCTGCAATATTTTATTATTAGAATTCTTCACTGTCGTATTAGACTTGCACATCATTACACAGTTGGACAGAACTATAGAAAGTCTATATCTACTGTCGTGGACAGAACTATAGAATGTATATATCTACTGTCATGGACAGAACTATAGAAAGTCTATATCTACTGTCGTGGACAGAACTATAGAATGTATATATCTACTGTCGTGGACAGAACTATAGAAAGTCTATATCTACTGTCATGGACAGAACTATAGATCTACTGTCGTGGACAGAACTATAGATCTACTGTCATGGACAGAACTATAGATCTACTGTCATGGACAGAACTATAGATTGTATATATCTACTGTCATGGACAGAACTATAGAAAGTCTATATCTACTGTCATGGACAGAACTATAGATCTACTGTCATGGACAGAACTATAGATCTACTGTCGTGGACAGAACTATAGATCTACTGTCGTGGACAGAACTATAGAATGTATATATCTACTGTCGTGGACAGAACTATAGATCTACTGT
>CM026404.1:29791073-29922193 GCA_014843695.1 Archivesica marissinica | reverse complement strand
GATGGTCGCATACCGGAATATTGGGTATTGTCATCAAGACGGGTAGCGATGGTCGCATACCGGAATATTGGGTATTGTCATCAAGACGGGTAGCGATGGTCGCATACCGGAATATTGGGTATTGTCATCAAGACGGGTAGCGATGGTCGCATACCGGAATATTGGGTATTGTCATCAAGACGGGTAGCGATGGTCGCATACCGGAATATTGGGTATTGTCATCAAGACGGGTAGCGATGGTCGCATACCGGAATATTGGGTATTGTCATCAAGACGGGTAGCGATGGTCGCATACCGGAATATTGGGTATTGTCATCAAGACGGGTAGCGATGGTCGCATACCGGAATATTGGGTATTGTCATCAAGACGGGTAGCGATGGTCGCATACCGGAATATTGGGTATTGTCATCAAGACGGGTAGCGATGGTCGCATACCGGAATATTGGGTATTGTCATCAAGACGGGTAGCGATGGTCGCATACCGGAATATTGGGTATTGTCATCAAGACGGGTAGCGATGGTCGCATACCGGAATATTGGGTATTGTCATCAAGACGGGTAGCGATGGTCGCATACCGGAATATTGGGTATTGTCATCAAGACAGGTAGCGATGGTCGCATACCGGAATATTGGGTATTGTCATCAAGACAGGTAGCGATGGTCGCATACCGGAATATTGGGTATTGTCATCAAGACAGGTAGCGATGGTCGCATACCGGAATATTGGGTATTGTCATCAAGACAGGTAGCGATGGTCGCATACCGGATATTGGTATTGTCATCAAGACAGGTAGCGATGGTCGCATACCGGAATATTGGGTATTGTCATCAAGACAGGTAGCGATGGTCGCATACCGGAATATTGGGTATTGTCATCAAGACAGGTAGCGATGGTCGCATACCGGAATATTGGGTATTGTCATCAAGACAGGTAGCGATGGTCGCATACCGGAATATTGGGTATTGTCATCAAGACGGGTAGCGATGGTCGCATACCGGAATATTGGGTATTGTCATCAAGACAGGTAGCGATGGTCGCATACCGGAATATTGGGTATTGTCATCAAGACAGGTAGCGATGGTCGCATACCGGAATATTGGGTATTGTCATCAAGACAGGTAGCGATGGTCGCATACCGGAATATTGGGTATTGTCATCAAGACGGGTAGCGATGGTCGCATACCGGAATATTGGGTATTGTCATCAAGACAGGTAGCGATGGTCGCATACCGGAATATTGGGTATTGTCATCAAGACGGGTAGCGATGGTCGCATACCGGAATATTGGGTATTGTCATCAAGACAGGTAGCGATGGTCGCATACCGGAATATTGGGTATTGTCATCAAGACGGGTAGCGATGGTCGCATACCGGAATATTGGGTATTGTCATCAAGACAGGTAGCGATGGTCGCATACCGGAATATTGGGTATTGTCATCAAGACGGGTAGCGATGGTCGCATACCGGAATATTGGGTATTGTCATCAAGACAGGTAGCGATGGTCGCATACCGGAATATTGGGTATTGTCATCAAGACAGGTAGCGATGGTCGCATACCGGAATATTGGGTATTGTCATCAAGACAGGTAGCGATGGTCGCATACCGGAATATTGGGTATTGTCATCAAGACGGGTAGCGATGGTCGCATACCGGAATATTGGGTATTGTCATCAAGACGGTAGCGATGGTCGCATACCGGAATATTGGGTATTGTCATCAAGACGGGTAGCGATGGTCGCATACCGGAATATTGGGTATTGTCATCAAGACAGGTAGCGATGGTCGCATACCGGAATATTGGGTATTGTCATCAAGACGGGTAGCGATGGTCGCATACCGGAATATTGGGTATTGTCATCAAGACAGGTAGCGATGCTCGCGCATCGGAATATTGGGTATTGTCATCAAGACGGGTAGCGATGGTCGCATACCGGAATATTGGGTATTGTCATCAAGACGGGTAGCGATGGTCGCATACCGGAATATTGGGTATTGTCATCAAGACAGGTAGCGATGGTCGCATACCGGAATATTGGGTATTGTCATCAAGACGGGTAGCGATGGTCGCATACCGGAATATTGGGTATTGTCATCAAGACAGGTAGCGATGGTCGCATACCGGAATATTGGGTATTGTCATCAAGACAGGTAGAATCTACACTTTTTGCCAGTAATATTACTATTTTTAGACAAAAATACCAGTTTTGATAAATGAACTCGTCCAAATGTAATTTTCTTATTAATGTCTTGGTCTAAAAATAGCATGGACCAGTCCATGTCAGTTACTTGATGTTAAAAGGGTTAATATTGGACTGGTGTGAAAAGGACAGCGTATTGTATTACATTGTACGCGTAAATGCACGAAATTAACAATTATAATTAGTACGATCGTGTTACATAAGTGTGTGTTTTAAGTAAAATATAAGCCTCAGAGGGATCCAATATGTAAAATATTGGTACTGTATTCGGGGCTACGCGCCTCACACAGTTCAATAGTTTACATATTGAATCCGTGTCGGCTTATATCCTATACGCCGCATTTGATCAAGATCTATGTTGTTTGATATTCATACAAATGGTATAGCTCCACTCTCTGAATAGTGCCGTCTGATCAGACTCTATGCTGTTTGCATAAGCGACTGTTGTCGTGATTGGCAGGTTACCGGTTTTTTTTTTATTTATACAAATTTATTTTAGCTCGATTGCGAAACAAGTTCTTTCAACTTATATAAATCACTCTCGAGACCTCATTCCTGATGGAATCCATCGCCACGAGGGAGAGAGAAGAGGCAACGTGGAATTTAAATGCCTTGCCTAACGACACAATCGTAACGGCTCCATTGGGGCCGGGCCGGTTAAACAAACGAAATGTACAAAGGGCTCTCCAGGCGTCTCTCTGTAGGCCAATTGGATACAACTAATCATAAGTACACAGTTGATGTGTTCACAATGAATATACAGATGTAGTACCTAGCTATATTGCTTAATTACCATTTTATGGTGCCCACGGCAACAGCTGCTCTTAATTATGATGCACTGCCGGTCAAACTATTATATCTAAATACACATGTACATTGGCAATGTTGACATGTCAAACTATTATATCTAAATACACATGTACATTGGCAATGTTGATATATCAAACTGTTATATCTAAATACACATGTACATTGGCAATGTTGACATGTCAAACTATTATATGTAAATACACATGTACATTGGGAATGTTGACATGTCAAACTATTATATGTAAATACACATGTACATTGGGAATGTTGACATGTCAAACTATTATATGTAAATACACATGTACATTGGGAATGTTGACATGTCAATTTTGTTTGTTTGGGTGTTGTGTTTTTTTTTGTTTGGGTGTTGTGTTTTTTTTTGTTTGGGTGTTGTGTTTTTTGTTTGTTTGGGTGTTGTGTTTTTTTTTGTTTGGGTGTTGTGTGTTTTTTTTGTTTGGGTGTTGTGTTTTTTGTTGTTTGGGTGTTGTGTTTTTTGTTTGTTTGGGTGTTGTGTTTTTTTAAATACACATGTACATTGGGAATGTTGACATGTCAAACTATTATATGTAAATACACATGTACATTGGGAATGTTGACATGTCAAACTATTATATGTAAAACACATTACATTGGGAATGTTGACATGTCAATTTTTTTTGTTTGGGTGTTGTGTTTTTTTTTGTTTGGGTGTTGTGTTTTTTTTTGTTTGGTGTTGTTGTTTTTTTTGTTTGGTGTTGTTGTTTTTTTTTGTTTGGTGTTGTGTTTTTTTTTGTTTGGTGTTGTTTTTTTTTTTGTTTGGGTGTTGTGTTTTTTCTAAATACACATGTACATTGGGAATGTTGACATATCAAACTGTTATATCTAAATACACATGTACATTGGGAATGTTGACATATCAAACTGTTATATCTAAATACACATGTACATTGGGAATGTTGACATATCAAACTGTTATATCTAAATACACATGTACATTGGGAATGTTGACATATCAAACTGTTATATCTAAATACACATGTACATTGGGAATGTTGACATATCAAACTGTTATATCTAAATACACATGTACATTGGCAATGTTGACATATCAAACTGTTATATCTAAATACACATGTACATTGGTAATGTTGACATATCAAACTGTTATATCTAAATACACATGTACATTGGGAATGTTGACATATCAAACTGTTATATCTAAATACACATGTACATTGGCAATGTTGACATATCAAACTGTTATATCTAAATACACATGTACATTGGCAATGTTGACATATCAAACTGTTATATCTAAATACACATGTACATTGGGAATGTTGACATATCAAAGTATTATATCTAAATACACATGTACATTGGCAATGTTGATATATCAAAGTATTATATATAAATACACATGTACATTGGCAATGTTGATATATCAAACTAATCTAATTTGACTATTTGTCTGATAAAGTTGCGAGGTCATATCAATTTAGCAAACTATTTGTGTTCCTTTTCACTGTAGTTGCATGCAGTGAATGATTTACCATACTATATTATGCAACGTGCAAACACAGGATGTAGTCCAAATCACAGGGATTCGGCACATTTGGGGTACAGGGATTCTACTCTGTGGGATGTCAGATTTCGCATCGATCAGTAAAATGGCCCTATCTGAGACAATTTCGTACAAAGCTGTCCAAATATAACGCCTATCCCGAGTATTTATATTGTTCTTCAAATAAAACACAACTTTAAGCTGCATGCATGTATACTTTGCAAACAATTGCCACAAACATTGGCCATAGCAGGTCACATTTCCGTACTAGGACACGGGTTCTGTCAGCAACAACAAAAAATCTTCGACGGGAGAGTTTTAACTGTGAATAACATTATCAATAAAATGTGTTTCCACTAACGTGTAGGTTTATTCGGCAAAAATGTACGTCAAAAAGAGATTTCGTAGCATTTTCAATTTGTTTTGAAAAATTCTAAAGCGGCGCAATTCACGTTGAAACGAGCGTTGAAATGAGCGTTCTGATTGGATTATTAGAATGTAACAAGGTGTTTTTTTATATATGAAGAATAATCATACTTAAATATATATACTAGTACCCCCAAACGTGCCGAATCCCTGTGATCCAAATAACCAATACAGTAAATTGTTCGTGTTGGTTAAAATGCATTTCCATGACAGGCAGTGGATATTTCCATGACAGGCAGTGGATATTGTTTGCGTTTTATTAGAAACTATGTGACTGAAAGGACTTCAGATTAGTTAATGTGAAGAAAAGATGCAATATAGAAAATCAAGCAATTGCAAACATAAAAGCGGGGTATGCTGTAATATTTTGCGGAAGAATACTGTGTGTAAACATAATGACGTCATTCACAGGTAATCAGTATCACTGCATGTCACATTTCACGTCATATTTGCTGATTTTCAGTTTTATTTTACCTCAGCACAGTAGGTATGATATCAGACGCAATGAACGATGGCAAATATAAATGAAAAAACTAGATGTATTTACTTTTTACTAATGTATTTGATACTTATTACAAACAATAATGGTTTTTGTCAGATACAGTCTTAGAAGACATTCACACTTATGCCAAGAGTCTTTCAGAATGAAATAAGTCCATCTTGAATCATCTGTACGAGTTCTGAAACAGACATCATGACTGGTATTACTAGCACACAGAATAGGCAACACAAATGCGAATCACTGTCGTATTAAAGACGCACACATGAGCTACTGCATTTGCGAATAATGAAGAT
Organism: Archivesica marissinica; assembly: GCA_014843695.1. Lineage (NCBI taxonomy): Eukaryota > Metazoa > Mollusca > Bivalvia > Venerida > Vesicomyidae > Archivesica > Archivesica marissinica. Next base: position 29,916,415 of record CM026404.1, on the reverse strand, counting down.
CCATTAGTCTAACGTAGGCCTATATCAATCTAAATCAACCAGAGATCGCCGTGTTTTCATTTGTTATTCATAAAATGTACACCCATAGAACAGAAAACATACGTTGGTCATTTTATGAATATTCATTTGATTAGGCTGCTGTTCATATATACGAGAGCGCTAGAGTTTGTTTGTTTGTTTGTTTGTTTGTTTGTTTGTTTGTTTGTTTGTTTGTTTGTTTGTTTGTTTGTTTCATCATGGACGGGCACCAGGCTATACGTAGAACCGCCGACCTTCCACAAGCAACCTGTATAGTTACCGCACATGAACTAATTCGGAACACCCAGTTGGAATTGAACCTACATCGGTGAGTGGCAAATGATCTTAACCAACCAGCCCCGGTACCCCACACCCTCAGTAACAAGCCCCGGAGCCCCCCACCCACCCTCCGTAACCAGCCCAGGTGCCCCCCACCCTCAGTAACCAGCCACGGACCCCCCCCCTCAGAACCAGCTCCGGAGCCCCCCACCCTCCGTAACCAGCCCCGGAGCCCCCCACCATCCGTGACCAGCCTCGGAGCCCCTCACCCTCCGTAACCAGCCCCGGAGCCCCCCACCCTCCGTAACCGGCCCCGGAGCCCCCCTCCGTAACCAGCCCTGGAGCCCCCACCCTCCGTAAGCGCAAGAGTATGTACAACCAACCAGCACCGGAGCCCCACACCAGCCCCAAATGCAGAAATTTGTAAATGGATTTAGATAAAGTATTTGTATGACTTGAAAAGGTGTTTCATGGTTCAACTGTTGACAAAGCCATCTGTTTTCTTGAGAGAAAAACAAAGAGCAAATATTGTTTTAATACAAACACTAAATTAAAACCAAGCATGCACAATGTTTTAGTGAAAGTCTGTCAAACCCATTTAAAGCACATTCGTGCTCATAGTTACATCAACAGAGACTATTGCATGCCATCAAAGGCACTTAAAGTGTAAGCTTTATTTATTCTAGGGAGTTCTAACGACTTATATTAATCACTCTCGTTGGCGTGGATGAAAGCGTAAATGTGGTCATTCGTGTGGGAGGAAACCGGAGTATACCCGGAGAAAACCCACCTGTCCGATCTGGCGACCACCGTACCATCTCACATACTTCCCAGTCCGAGAATCGAACCTGGGTTGCATTGATGAGAAGCGATCGCGCTAATCGGACAGCCAAAGACACTGGCTTAATTATGCGTTTCAGGTGCGTTACTTCATTTGCGTGATCAAATATTACGTGATCTTATTTTGCGTGACAGTACAGCTGAAAGACTTCCGACAACATTTACCTATTTTATTTTGAACCATGAGTTGTTTGTATCTCAGAGATTGGCTTACCTTCAATGTCGAGTTCGTTATCCTTGTTCGTATCACCAAGGTTGAGAATTACGTCCACATAACTATCTGGCGTGCATACATCATCTAGTGTACCGGACGCTCGGAGAATCTCACGTAGCTCCTCCCTGTCGATTTTACCTGAACTCGAAGCAAAAAGATGTATATATCGTGTTTTGTACTAGTAGGTAGTAAATTAATTTATTGAAATGGGAAACCTACTTGTCTATGAACACATTAAAGCGACACTACATCGATGAAAAGGCAAATTTCTACAGAATGTAATTTCCTATTAAATGGTATCATTTTCATTCATATAAATGTTAACAGAATCTGCGTATTTCAACTAATAAACAAGCGTCGTATACGACGTTTGTTGACATAACAAAACAATGTAAATATGGTCAACATATATGGGTAATACAACGCGTGTATCATGCATATATTGATTTATGGTACCAATTTAACGTTATATTTCGCATTTGTGCCTGTGCACATTTATCTTTCCAGCGATCAGATTTAAATTATCTTAAAACGACAGTATCACGATTGGTTGACCATTATAAATATGAAATCCTACTTTCACATTTGAGAGATTGTAGACCACAAGAATGTTTGTTTATTGATTGAAAATTAGTGTTCGAATTATAGGAATGCTATTATACGTAAAATGTGTATTTTGTGGGTTTTTGTGTGATGTAATATCGCTTTAATATCGCTACATGTATATAAATGCTCCAGTCACTGTTATAAATGCTCAAGTAAACGTGTTTAATAGCTAGTAAGTAATTTATGGAAGTGTGTTCCCCTGTGATAATATACTTATCTATGAACCCCCTAATATTGCTACTTGTATATAAAGACTCATGTCACTGTTATAAATGCCCAGGTAACGGTCCTTGTCAAAAATAAGCATGCGTGTGTGTGCAACGGTTTTACGTTTATTTATCGTCGCTACCGGTTGCCCATATGAGCGACGCCTCCTGAAGAGATTAATCATTTTAGATTGTTGGAGGATAGTGCAATTATACAGACAGAGACCCACTCCAGAGTCTCCTCTGGTTCTTTTACGTGCACGGTGTACAGCACCGACACGAGACCTCGGTTTAACGTCCCATCTGAAAGACTGTTAATTTTATTAGGGTCAGACGGAGGATCGAACCTGCGATCCCTGGATTACCAGTCCAACTTGTTAACCTGTAACGGTCATGGTTGAATTAACTCACCATTCTCGTTCTTATCGAAGTGTTTGAGCGCTTCTTTGAGTATCTCTTTTGGATCCCCTAGCCCTGCATGTAGTTTCTCGAACTCGTCAAAGTTCAATGTATCGCTCTCTTTAAAAATAGAACAATCGATTGAACTTAGTTCAATGAAAATAGTATTTCTAGTTCTTGTTTCTATATCAACTCCAGTTACCTCACTACACAAACGCTGCATTCAATCAAATGAAAATAATTAAGAAATAATAAGTATCAACCGTGGTATATCGCAGAATAACCCGTGTTTGAAGTTCTTATGCGTAGAAATATATCACGAAGGCCGATTTCGATTCTAACACGACTTACTTCTAATAATTTTAAAGGAGTATTTTCTTCAAACGCCGCTGCATTTGGCTTTCGAAATTTCCTCCCGAGTAAGGGGTGATGACGTTATTTTTTATGGAAAATATCAATCTAGTGCATAAATGAACAAAAGTTGTAACTGATCAATAATTTTATTTATTTTGTCAAATAAAAAATAGTAACTGAAACGTTACTTAACAGAAAAACAAGACGGACAAGAGATTATCTGATTCTAAAAATAGCTCACTTCCGTGAATTCCCACGGTATTTTTTTACAAACATCACGTGACTTTCAACCATAAAACTTTACACGCATTGTATAAATGGAATAGCCAAAACACGGTGCGCGCGCAGCATAGTTCAAGGTAGGTACATCGCAGAATAACCCGAGGTAGGTTTTACTCTACAAGTATGTATGTTATTAGCTGGGTCGTGTTAGAATATATTATATAATATAAAATTTAATTATATTTAAGAGTTAAAACAATGTCGTGACGTTATACCTTTGTACTTGCAGTTCAATATTATTAACATTAGACTGCTTTCAAAATATATCCTATGCGTAAATATACAAATTAACAATTTTAATCAGCAAGATATAAGTGTGTGCTTCAGTAAGATATAAGTGTGTGCTTCAGTAAGATATAAGGGTGTGCTTCAGTAAGATATAAGTGTGTGCTTCAGTAAGATATAAGTGTGTGCTTCAGTAAGATATAAGTGTGTGCTTCAGTAAGATATAAGTGTGTGCTTCAGTAAGATATAAGTGTGTGCTTCAGTAAGATATAAGTGTGTGCTTCAGCAAGATATAAGTGTGTGCTTCAGCAAGATATAAGTGTGTGCTTCAGCAAGATATAAGTATGTGCTTCAGCAAGATATAAGTGTGTGCTTCAGCAAGATATAAGTGTGTGCTTCAGTAAGATATAGGTGTGTGCTTCAGTAAGATATAAGTGTGTGCTTCAGTAAGATATAAGTGTGTGCTTCAGTAAGATATAAGTGTGTGCTTCAGCAAGATCTAAGTGTGTGCTTCAGTAAGATATAAGTGTGTGCTTCAGTAAGATATAAGTGTGTGCTTCAGTAAGATATAAGTGTGTGCTTCAGCAAGATATAAGTGTGTGCTTCAGTAAGATATAAGTGTGTGCTTCAGTAGGATATAAGTGTGTGCTTCAGTAAGATATAAGTGTGTGCTTCAGCAAGATATAAGTGTGTGCTTCAGCAAGATATAAGTTTGTGCTTCAGTAGGATATAAGTGTGTGTGTGCTTCAGTAAGATATAAGTGTGTGCTTCAGCAAGATATAAGTGTGTGCTTCAGTAAGATATAAGTGTGTGCTTCAGCAAGATATAAGTGTGTGCTTCAGTAAGATATAAGCCTCACACTATTGGTACTGTTTTCGGCTTATATCCTATACATACAATGCTATGATTAAATTACGAAATGCTACACACCTACTCTATTGTTTGAACTAGGTTTATATATTTCGGAAAGACCTGTATTAACAATAGAAATATCTTGGACAGGTCTATATGTGCACGTGGACAGGTCTATTTGTACACGTGGACATGTCTATATGTGCACGTGGACATGTCTATCTGTGCACGTGGACAGGTCTATCTGTGCATGTGGACAGGTATATCTGTGCACTTGGACAGGTCTATATGTGCACATGGACAGGTCTCTCTGTGCACGTGGACACGTCTATCTGTGCACGTGGACAGGTCTGATATTCTGATTATGATGCACGCACGTACTGGATATGTAAGTCGGATACTGACCTCGTTTTCAGTGTTTCTGAAAAAGAAATACACGTGCGATGACACACCTCAAGCGTCGCTCTCTGTGTTACACGTAGCACGTGCACGGGTCTTTCTTTTTCAGAAACACCTCCTCGGTCTGTATCCTTTACTTATTTAGTCATTGAGTATGTTGATCAATACACACGTTTTAAATATTACAATTATATTATAAACATATTAGTTTAAACAGTATTTCAATTCCAATAAATTACGTGTAAAACATACGAATAATATAACTTTTTTTATAAATTTTGAATAATTACGATTGGAAAACAAGTTTTCATAAAACTTATATTAATTCCTCTCCAACGAAAATGTACACATTATATATTTGCATGTAGAGAGTAACTAAATCGAGGGTTACTCGAGTCGGATATTCTGTATACATGTATGCGAGAAGTACTGTTCAAAGACAGTTGGACTTAATAATCATTTAAACATTGAAACCACACACCGATCAACCGGTCAGCCAGCGCGTTACCGGAGGCCTTACGATGACTGGACACGCTTTGTGGGTGATATGTAACTATGGACACTCAGAAACATGCGTGTATACTGTTCTAAGTGTGTGCTTTACGTTTATTGATCGTCGCTACCGGTTGCCCATATGAGCGATGCCTCCTGAAGAGATTAGTCATTTTAGATGTTGGAGAATAGTGCATGATAGAGACAGAGACCAATTCCAGAGTCTCCTCTGGTTCTTGTACGTGCACGGTGTAAAGCACCCACACGAGACCTCGATTTAACGTCCCATCTGAAAGACTGTTAATTTTATTAGGGTCAGACGGGAGATCGAACCTGCGATCCCTGGATTACCAGTCCAGCGTGTTACCACTGTTCTAAGGATAGGTGTTCATCCCCATATAGTACATTGTTGAGTGCTGGAGCGCATGGACGATTTGACAGATGTTGGTGTATGTGGGTACTATATATTGGACATTGAACAAGGTAGTGTGAAACAGACTTGTGCACACTTATAAGAGTGATTCGACAGCTTACCATTAAGGGTAGAGTGGTTTGGATAACGCCACAAATATGCAAAATGCCGTTGACACATAACAGAAAAACTATTGGAAAACGATGTTCTAAGAAATTAATACGGACATACATACACCCACGCTTTGAACAAATGTGATCAATCTACCACGCTGCCTCTACACATAATCCCTCGAAAATTTAACAAATGACACTGATAAAGTTATATTCAATTACTTGTCAGTAATGTTTACTTATCTGGATTACCTGATTTTCCATTTGCGTCCCAGAATTCTTTAATTTCTTTATCTGTTGGGTTCTGACCAGCATCAAACAAAGCATTGGTAACAGCTTCCATTGTCAGACCGGCAGCTCCTTCTTCTAACCATTCGTCAAACGCTTCTTTGTTTGTAGTCTAAGATGAATACCTAATTATATGTTTCTCATTTCCCTACTGTACAGGAGGGTTTCTCGCACATTTAAATTGCATGGGCCGAATTTATGGATATATGGGACTTTACTTTTAAACATTTGTGCTTGCTTTGATTGTTCGTTTTGGTGTGTGTGACCCACCGACAGCATAGGCACATTGCGACCCCCCCCCCGAAAGTACACCCGTGTAAGACCACAGACCTTCCGCAACACAGTGGATAGCTTCCTCATTTGAATGTATTCGACACCCCGAGTGGGATTTGATCCAACATCTGTGAGGGGCAAGTGATTTGAGGTCAATGACATTTCGCACCCGGCCACGGAGGCTCTCACCTATGACAATTACAGAAGGAAGCACGGTGTCACAAACATTGGTTTATATGTGCTAACAACATGGTCAACAGTCTAATACATTATACAGTTAATCCTGTAAAGAACGGGCACACTTTTGAAGAGTAGATAATAAAAAAATCGTTCTTAGTAGACTGGTATTTCCAAGTTCATATATATACATACTATATAAAGTTAAGATACGGGTCTGCGTGTGTGGTCTTTGTTTCCAAGTTCATATATATACATACTTAGCCTGGGTTCCAATCTGTCGATTTTTCACTTTTTAACTTCTGGCAAAATGATCAGAAACTCAATATGGCCCAATTAATAGTCTCGGTGTTAAAATATATTTATTTGACTGACCAGGCAAACTATCTCGACGCCTGTTCCCAGGCTAATACATATATATAAAGTCAAGATACGGGTCTGCGCGTGTGGTCTTTATTTCCAGGTAGAGCACCGACACGAGACCTCGGTTTAACGTCCCATCTGAAAGACTGTTAATTATATTAGGGTCAGACGTGGGATCGAAATTGCGATCCCTGGATTACCAGTCCAGCGTGTTACCACTGGGCTATTGATCCGTCTGTATCGGTTTGAACAGGAATAAACTTTTTTTTCATCGAAATTGACACGCATGATATAATTTAATAATAATTGAATAGCATATATGGACAGACGGATCTGTAGTCTAGTGGTAACACGCTGGACTGGTAATCCAGGGATCGCAGGTTCGATTCCCCGACTGCCCCTAATAAAATTAACAGACTTTCAACTGGGACTTTAAACCGATGTCTTGTATCGGTGCTGTACACCGTGCACGTAAAAGAACCGGAGGAGACTCTGGAACGGGTTTCTGTCTGTTTCATTGCACTATCCTCCAAAAATCTAAAATGACTAATCTCTTCAGAAGGCTTCGCTCATATGAGCAACCGGTAGCGACGATAAATAAACGTAACACACACATACATATTAAACTATGGCATAACATACTTACAAGTGATGTGTCTTGTCTCGTTGTATCCCCCATTACTGTTATTTAAACGACAACTATGAGCATATGCCCTGTAGTTTATAGTTCGTTGTTATATTGTTTATTTATTTCACTTGTGAAATGGAATACACCGATATTAATGTACACGTCATTCACCGTACTATTGTCTTTTGTGTTTTTGCCTTTGATCCCGATATTGGTGTTGTCATATTTAAACAATAAAGTGTACACGGAAGACCAGTGGTTAACAATACCGTGGACTTGTAATTCATGGGTTGCATGTTCGATCCACAGGGATTCGGCACGTTTGGGGGTACTAGTATATATAAGTACTTAAATATATATACTAGTACCCCCAAACGTGCCGAATCCCTGTGGTTCGATACACAATTATACCATACTAAATGGACTCATATCATCATTTTTCGGAAAGAGATCTTAAACAGAGGTCTCGTGTCGGTGCTTTACAACGTGCGCATAAAATATCCAGATGAGACTCTGTGGAATGGGTCTCTGTCCGTATCATTGCACTATCCTCCAAAATCTAAATTGACTAATCTCTTCAGGAGGCGTCGCTCATATGGGCAACCGGTATCGTCGATAAATAAACGTAAAACACACACAGGCAGGAAGGGTGTCATTGCTGAGTCTTGCTATAGTAGAAGCATTATGTTATTGAATATTACAAATATTCGTACTGTATCATTACGTTTTCTAGCCGAATTCTGGAAACAAGGTTCAGTCCCACCTCCAAAGGCTCTCAACAATGCCTATTATGGTTCTATTTTTAAACATTTCATTGGATAACATGTGGAAACGACATGGTAAGTTCATAGGCAGTTTTGGGAAACAATTTACTCTATACAGGAATCCCACACTGAACATGTCCTGCTATTTAAGGGTTGTTTTTAAGTTATATTTATCGTCGCTACTGAACGGTTGACCATATGAGCGACGGGCAGTATAGCTAAAAACATCTTTCATGGACAGGCCCCAGCGGCTAACCAGTACTTGGTGCACCAACCTCCGTAAGATGCCAACTTTTTCCTATAAAGAGACACGGTCTCAGCGGGGCTTGAACCGGTGAGGATAGGTTACAGTGGTATACAAGTCATCGACCTTAACTACTCGACTACGGAGGCAGACTTATTTGCGGAATATTCCTACCCCCTGAATATAAATAGCTTACACAAGGCTTCAGCAGCATACCAGACTCCGAGAGAGTATGTTTTCTAAATCAGCACCCTATCTGCCTATTATAACCGACCCCCCCGCCTATGCATGCAATACTGCTCCTAGGGGTACCTGGAGTCTTCCTCCACCAATAATGATGATGATTCCGTTTATTTACCCTCGCCACCGGTAAGCCATATGGGCGAGCTCATGTCCACCAATAATGGCTGGAGTCGCCATCTGACCAAAGCTGTTATTGCGATTTTAGTATATTGAAGGTTCGTCCGTTGCCGTGGCAACAGTGTACAACCACACGCTAATTAGCGTTCTGTCCAATCCTATTGTGCATTGTAAATTATGTGCCGATTCGAATAATAAATATTATGCTTAAACCTACGGTGTGCAACAATTGGCGGGTGGCTCGCCTGATCATAGTGCAACAATGTAAGCCAATAAAGCCTATCTATACTCTGTATAATCCCCGCTCTGCAGATCGAAATTGCGGACCCTGGATTAGAAGTCCGTGAGGTGATTCATGATAACAAATTATTTAAATCAAACAAGTCTGGTAGCTATGCATTCACATTCAATCTTAAAGCAGCACTACATATTATGAAGTAAGTTATTTGAAAATTTCAATTTTTACGTATGGGTAGCAATGCTGCTACACATTCTAACATTATACATTATGTTCATTTGGTAAACAGTGTTTTTTTTGCGATAAAACAAACTCGAAACCGAAAGTAGGACTTTCCGAGTCGATCGGTCACGCACTTGTTTACAACCGGAACGCATAGTCCGCACTTGTTTGCATTCCTCATTTGTCCCACGTTGTCTTTTTTAATTAAATTACTTGATATGTTGATTCATACCTCTGATAGCTAAGTCTTTGGGCACATTTCTACATCCCCGCGAGTGGTTTGACATTAGAGGAAGGTAGATAGATAGTATTTCATGTTCAAAATATATATGTTGTTTTCTACATCCTCTGTTGTTTCACGCATGCGCACTGTGCGTGTTTACATTTCGTGTTGATAAACAAATTCGCGTATACGACGGTTTAAATTTATTGGAATTTTATCGTTTCTGAGCAACTATTTCGATTTTTGTAAACACACACACATTAGTATTTCTATTTTACCCAAAACATCATTTATTACGATGTAATGCTGCTTTAAGGCAGGTTGTAAGCACTAGTTTTTAGACATGCAAAACGTAAACAACGTTAACATACTTGGTAACAATACGATTGGTCAGATAAATGCAACAATCGAACAGACATAATACCGTGTTGAATCTTCTTACAGACACAATAACAGCTTACAATTGTTTCATGGATACAAAACAAACCTACACTTCCTGACAGATCTGTAGTCCAGTGGTAACCTGCTGGACTGGTAATCCAAGGATCGCAGGTTCGATCCACCGTCTGACCCTAATATAATTAACAGTATTTCAGATGGGACTTTAAACCGAGGTCTTGTGTCGGTACTGTACACCATGCACGTAAAAGAACCAGAGGAGACTCTGGAATGGGTCTTTGTCTGTGTCATTGCACTATCCTCCAAAAATTTAAAATGACTAATCTCTTCCGAAGGCGTCATATGGGCAACCGATAGCGACGATAAATAAACGTAAAACACACATGCCGGTCACAACACCCACACATTCTCAAGGCCAAAACGCAACTTACTCACCATTTCATATGATTAACAAATTAAACATTTTATACAGCTACCTAACACGCTGTGCCAAGTACACTATCAGATGTATAACAACATTTCATAGATTCATTTAAATTTTATTCTGCTCTACATAAAATTGAATTAAAATAGAGATGCTGAGATAATTCCTATCTAGTATCTCTAATAACACTCTCACATTGGAAATATTTTAATCAACATGTATATCTACCATCAGTCAAACACTTCATAATTATATTTATGACTTATATTTTGTAATTTTCTATTACTTCCCTTGGCAGATAAAGTCCAACATGTGAATAGGTCATTTTAGTTGTGATGTTGCGTGTTAATTATCTGATAACATTGATTTACAGTACCCATTGCATATACTGTTGGAGACCTATTGGGATATTGTAATTTAATAATAAGAATTGATAGTGGAATAAAATTGCTAGCATATTGTGCAAAGGAAATAATGATAAAAACAGAGGAAAACACTTAATAGGACCTATCTATTTATAGGGAGTATTCAGGGGCAGTAACTGACGGATGTCTCTCATTGTATATGTACCTTTATGATGATGAGCTATGTAATTTCCAAATCTAATAAACAATATGTTGTGTTCTATATTTCTATATATTATCCGACAGATGATGACTAATACATGGAATAACTTGCATAACATCCTAACTTGTCTCAAACCGAATCGTGCATCAAATATATCGAGTAATTCTTGAAAAACAAAATTCAAAGATATGTGTTTTGACTAGAAATGATATTTGCCTATTGCTACAATGTATTTTGTGTTGTAACATGGTCCTGGGGTGTAGTAACCTGGGGAGTAGTAACCCCAGTGGAGGGGGCATCACACTTGATCACAATAATACCGAGACAAAGTTTTGATAATACTTGTTTCGAGAGAGTTTGTGTATGTCTAAGCACATGCAATCCCTCCATTCCTCGTCAACGCTACAAAAATGAAAGCTTTCGAGAGTGGTTGATGTTTGTTTGTCTTGTTTTTTAGCGTCGCACCAACAGCTTAGCTCATACGGCGACTCTCCAGCAGAGGAAGACCCCAGGTGCCAATCCGAACAGTATTTCACACACCGACGTGCACCCATGTAGAACCACCGATCTACCGCAAGCTAGCTTCCTAGACTTTGACACCCCAGTGGGATTTGAACCTACAGCAGTGAGAGGGGCAAGTGATTTGAAGTTAGCAACCATAACACTTCGGCTCAACCTTTCGAGTGTACACATGTAAAGAAGCCGACAGACAGACAGACGGCTGACAAAACATAATGATATTATCCTAGTTCTCCAGTCACAAAGGGCAAACATAATAACAAACGCCACGTCTACAAAGCATTAATTTTATTCTGTATAACTATCCTTCTTCCTAAATTTCATAGTGAGGGATTTACGTCCCATACCGCTATCTGAGCTTCCTTCGCCTTCAGACGAATACAGTCCGAGATGCGACAATGATGACGGCGCAGCTTCATATCGAGAAATATCAAAATCCGGACTTGGAGAACTTTGCTTCCGTTTTCTACCACCCTTAAATTCTCTGTCCCTATATTCCCCTTGATCGCTAAATGGAGAATCGCTGCTAAACTGAGCCAGCTTTGGTCGTTTTGTGAAGGTCAACTTAATACCTTGTCCAGGCTCTCCAATAGAACTTTTCACTGCTAGAGACATATCTCCTGGTAAACCTTCTTCCGATTTGTCAGACTGGGGAGAGTTATCGGACTTGTCGTTATCTCCCTCTACATCTATTTCGCTATCACTATCACCTGAAGCTTTGAACAGGTGGCGCTGTTGAGCCTTCTGTAGTTGCTGGCGATGATCAGCTTGTCGACGTTCTTGCTCTTGTCGTTGTCTTGCCGAACGCTCTTTGCATTGCAACTCCTGTTTTACCTGCAATTTCACATAAAACAAGATTTGTTATTAACAGCCTCATTCTGAGGAAGATTAGAATCAGCATTACAATTTGAACATGGACTGGTCCATGATAATTTTAGACCAATAAATGAATCAGAAAATTACATTTGGACCAGTTCATTAATCAAGATGGGTAATTTTGTTTAAAAATAGTAAGATTACTGACAAAAAGTGCAGATCTGGATCTACACTTTTTGTAAGCCTATTTAGAGGTATGTAGTTTTGAAAGGGCTAAAAGCCCGATTTTGTGAATGATTAAATCTGTTTTATTATTTGACGACAACTTTCGGGAAGGGCCGTAACTAATGTTGCTAGAATGTGTGGCCCGCCGGTCCATTTGCTTTTATTTAAATTGTCATGTGTTGTATTATATATATATTCAATAAAATATGATCAAACTAACTTTCTAGATCTGTCCACAAATGAACTGTTTGTACAGTATCTCTTTGTGGAAGTTTGTTTGCGTTTTAATCCTACATCATTTGGGCTATATCGCCGGAGGGAAGTTTACCTAATATCTTCCTGGGTAGGCTCCGGTGGTTAACAAGTAGTTTTTCATATAAGGAGACACGGTCTCAGCGGGGCAAGAACCCATGACAATCAGTGATGATATGTTACAGTGGTATACAAGTCAGCAACCTTAACCACTCAACCACGGAGACAGTAGGATGCCATTAGACTTTCACTGTATGACATAAAACACTATATAATACCTTGATATATTTTTCTTGTTCCCTCAGTTTCTTCTCCTTCTCTTCCCGTTTCACTTGTTCCTCTAGCTCCGCTAGCAGCTCCTCCCCAGATTTATGACTCTCCGCGTCCATCAGAAAAGTCTTTATCTCTTTCGGCGCAGGTTTGAACACGGTTTTCTTTAATTCTAACATCTCCGGTAATCTCAAAGCTAAACTGTCTCCGAAATATTCCGACATCTCATTGTAGAAAGTAATTGGCGATTTATGAAACATGGACATAAATCCACTACTGCTGGAATGACCGTGACCTGGTAGATTTGATGGCAACTGGACACGAGTTTCAGAGTCAGGCATAATATTGTGCTGATCTTTGAATTGTTTTATATATTTCCTCAGTACATGCTCCACACTTAGCTATAAATAGAAATGTTTAGAACAGTATTCGACAAACAGAAGTATAAATTGTTATTAAATATATCTGAAGACAAGCAGAAGCATACAAAAAATTCATTGCCAGTCAAAACTATTGCCCCGAGATGCTGTGGACGACCCAATGAACTATTGCCCCGAGATGCTGCGGACGACCCGATGAACTATTGCCCAGAGATGCTGCGGATGACCCGATGAACTATTGCCCCGAGATGATGCGGACGACCCGATGAACTATTGCCTCGAGATGCTGTGGACGACCCGATGAACTATTGCCCCTAGATGCTGCGGATGACTCGATGAACTATTGCCCCGAGATGCTGCGGACGACCCGATGAACTATTGCCTCGAGATGCTGTGGACGACCCGATGAACTATTGCCTCGAGATGCTGTGGACGACCCGATGAACTATTGCCCCCAGATGCTGGGGACGACCGTTGAACTATTGCCCTGAGATGATGTGGACGACCCGATGAACAATTGCCCCAAGATGCTGTGGACGACCCGATGAACTATTGCCCTGAGATGCTGGAGACGACCGTTGAACTATTGCCCCGAGATGCTGTGGACGACCCGATGAACTATTGCCTCGAGATTATGTGGACGACCCGATGAACTATTGCCTCGAGATGCTGTGGACGACCCGATGAACTATTGCCCTGAGATGCTGCGATGACCCGATGAACTATTGCCTCAAGATGCTGTGGATGACCCGATGAACTATTGCCCCGAGATGCTGTGGAGACCCGATGAACTATTGCCTCGAGATGCTGTGGACGACCCAATGAACTATTGCCCCGAGATGCTGTGGACGATCCGATGAACTATTGCCCCGAGATGCTGTGGACGATCTGATGAACTATTGCCCCGAGATGCTGTGGACGATCCTCCGATGAACTATTGCCCCGAGATGCTGTGGACGATCCGATGAACTATTGCCCCGAGATGCTGTGGACGATCCGATGAACTATTGCCCCGAGATGCTGTGGACGACCCGATGAACTATTGCCCCGAGATGCTGTGGACGACCCGATGAACTATTGCCCTGAGATGCGGTGGACGACCCGATGAACTATTGCCCCGAGATGCTGGGGATGACCGATGAACTATTGCCCCAGATGATGTGGACGACCCGATGAATTATTGCCTCGAGATGATGTGGACGACCCGATGAACTATTGCCTCGAGATGCTGTGGACGACCCGATGAACTATTGCCCTGAGATGCTGCGATGACCCGATGAACTATTGCCTCGAGATGCTGTGGACGACCCATGAACTATTGCCCCGAGATGCTGTGGAGACCCGATGAACTATTGCCTCGAGATGCTGTGGACGACCCGATGAACTATTGCCCCGAGATGCTGTGGACGACCCGATGAACTATTGCCCCAAGATTATGTGGACGACCCGATGAATTATTGCCTCGAGATGATGTGGACGACCCGATGAACTATTGCCTCGAGATGCTGTGGACGACCCGATGAACTATTGCCCTGAGATGCTGCGATGACCCGATGAACTATTGCCTCGAGATGCTGTGGACGACCCATGAACTATTGCCCCGAGATGCTGTGGAGACCCGATGAACTATTGCCTCGAGATGCTGTGGACAACCCGATGAACTATTGCCCTGAGATGCTGCGGACGATCCGATGAACTATTGCTAGAGACAGCAGGCAATAATTCAATGGTTTGTCCACAGCATCTCGGGGCAATAGTTTAAGTTGGATGTTCCCGGAATGGCAATGAAATAGTTATTACCCAACAATATAAAATGCTACAAGTCACAACTGCCAAATATGGGCAGAAATTTATTATGATTTATCATTCGAGCCTAAGCAAGTAACATGACAAGTCAATCATAGGGTGAAGATATTGCCTGCGTGTGGAACTGTTTCATAGTAAAGCTGTCGTAAAACACATGAGGAACAGTCAAAACTAACGAATTACAATATATATATAGGCGGTTAGATAATAATACAAATTGCTATTAACCCATAACCTGCCAATAACGACTAGTCACTTTTGCAAACAGCATAGAGCCAGATCAGTCTGATCAGGTTCTAGGCTGTTTCCTATTTGGGTAGTGGAGCTAAAACACTTAATAGCAAGCAAAATAGATCCTGATCAGACTTAACGCCGCAGCTGATCTGGATCTATGTTGTTTGCAAATTCTGTCCCATTTATTTGGCAGGTTAAGGGTTAAATATATGTGAAGAATCAATCAATAGAGTATGTATCAGCTGTGATGCACCCACTGGCGTTCAACCTGAATAGCTTTCTTCCAGGCCATATCTACAGTCAACATTGTACATGCTACAACATGTATTAAGCGATTTTGTTATAAAACGACTCTAAAATCACACCAGAACATTTTTATTATATATGGATACATTCCAATTATTTTTCATTACGAGACAAGCGAACACATGAAATACGACCCAACAGGTAAAATTATATCCATTAACAAACAGTGTACCATTATGTAACTCAACAAAATGTCCTTTGGCCATTTTGGACCTGTCTACCTACTGAGTATGTTTGCAGCTTAGCACATACAGTCTGTATCCGTAGGTCGAATTCCGTCGGACTGAACAAAATACTTCGACATAACAGTTAAGTTTGACTTAACGAAATTATATGTAAAATGATAGTGTCTGAAATGGGACTTTGATTCGACTTGGAGATAATCGGAGAATTTGACATAACGGATGTAGACTGTATATACAATTTCTAACTGACAAGTAAGCAAACCATTGTCATGTGCACTGAGAGAAGCCAATCATTCACTCTATTACAGCATAGTAACATTATTATTTCATCCCGAGAAATAATATCACGAGGAAAGGTGTTGTTAGGTAAGCTGCCTGCCGGCAATATAGCCCAAAATGGTGCTGATGAAGGCATATATCAGAACAAACAACCAAAACAACACGAATAATAATTGAGGGTATATCCCAATACAACCAATCAGCATCGCATTGCATTCAGAGGGTATATCCCAATACAACCAATCAGCATCGCATTGCATTCAGAGGGTATATCCCAATACAACCAATCAGCATTGCATTGCATTGAGTGGGTATATCCCAATACAACCAATCAGCATCGCATTGCATTCAGAGGGTATATCCCAATACAACCAATCAGCATCGCATTGCATTCAGAGGGTATATCCCAATACAACCAATCAGCATCGCATTGCATTCAGAGGGTATATCCCAATACAACCAATCAGCATTGCATTGCATTGAGTGGGTATATCCCAATACAACCAATCAGCATCGCATTGCATTCAGAGGGTATATCCCAATACAACCAATCAGCATCGCATTGCATTCAGAGGGTATATCCCAATACAACCAATCAGCATCGCATTGCATTCAGAGGGTATATCCCAATACAACCAATCAGCATTGCATTGCATTCAGTGGGTATATCCCAATACAACCAATCAGCATCGCATTGCATTCAGTGGGTATATCCCAATACAACAAATCAGCATCGCATTCAGTGGGTATATCCCAATACAACCAATCAGCATCGCATTGCATTCAGTGGGTATATCCCAATACAACCAATCAGCATTGCATTGCATTCAGAGGGTATATCCCAATACAACCAATCAGCATCGCATTGCATTCAGTGGGTATATCCCAATACAACCAATCAGCATTGCATTGCATTCAGAGGGTATATCCCAATACAACCAATCAGCATCTCATTGCATTCAGAGGGTATATCCCAATACAACCAATCAGCATTGCATTGCATTCAGTGGGTATATCCCAATACAACCAATCAGCATCTCATTGCATTCAGAGGGTATATCCCAATACAACCAATCAGCATTGCATTGCATTCAGTGGGTATATCCCAATACAACCAATCAGCATCGCATTGCATTCAGTGGGTATATCCCAATACAACCAATCAGCATTGCATTGCATTCAGTGGGTATATCCTAATACAACCAATCAGCATTGCATTGCATTCAGTGGGTATATCCCAATACAACCAATCAGCATTGCATTGCATTCAGAGGGTATATCCCAATACAACCAATCACCATTGCATTGCATTCAGTGGGTATATCCTAATACAACCAATCAGCATTGCATTGCATTCAGTGGGTATATCCCAATACAACCAATCAGCATCGCATTGCATTCAGTGGGTATATCCTAATACAACCAATCAGCATTGCATTGCATTCAGTGGGTATATCCTAATACAACCAATCAGCATTGCATTGCATTCAGTGGGTATATCCTAATACAACCAATCAGCATTGCATTGCATTCAGTGGGTATATCCTAATACAACCAATCAGCATCTCATTGCATTCAGTGGGTATATCCCAATACAACCAATCAGCATCGCATTGCATTCAGTGGGTATATCCCAATACAACCAATCAGCATTGCATTGCATTCAGTGGGTATATCCCAATACAACCAATCAGCATCTCATTGCATTCAGTGCGGTACTTGGAGCTATAAATGGAACTTCCAAACAAACAAATCTTTTGTCCAGTGGTAACACGCTGGACTGGTAAGCCAGGGATCGCAGGTTTGATCCCTGTCTGACCCTAATAAAATTAACAGTCTTTCAGATGGGACGTTAACCTGAGGTCTCGTGTCGGTGCTGTACACCGTGTACGTAAAAAAACCAGAGGAGACTCTGGAATGGGTCTCTGTCTGTATCATTGCACTATCCAAAAATCTATAATGACTAATCTTCTCATATGGGCAACCGGTAGCGACGATAAATAAACGTTTTATCAATACACTGATAATACAACTAGCACTTGTGCCAAAGTACAAATTTTAAAAGCAATGAATGCCCAGGCCTGGACAATGCATGCCAAGTGTTTATTGTAAAACAATGGTTTAAAATTTTATTTTACAACGATTGCGAAACAAGCTTTAACAACTTATATTAATCACTTTCGTTGGCGCAGATTAAAGGGTAAATGTGGTCATTCATGTGGTTGCAAACCCTAGTACTCGCAGAAAACCCACCTGTCCAATCTGGCGATCACCATACCATCTCACATACTTCCCAGTCCGAGGATCAAACCCGGGTTGCATCAGTGAGAAGTGAGCGTGCTAACACCACTGCGCTAATCGGACAGCCTATTGTAAAACAATCATAGTTGCATACCTTTATTAAGCAGCCAATCTGTATTTAAGCAGCCAGCTACAACATTTCTTAAGTGGCAATTTTTCAGCATTTAACCTTTATTGAACAAACACCTTGACTAAATAGCCATTTTTCATCAATCCTTTGGCTGGCTGTTAAGGCATGTTTGACTGTAAAAACCAAGAAGCCAATACAACGGTTTTGGATTAAGCTCTCAATAAGCTCTACAAACACAGAATACAGTGAAACCTGTATTAGATGTCACATCTATTAGGGAGCCATTCTGTATTAAGCAGCCAGTTTCCATATTCCAAATGTGTTTTCATTATACAGTTGCCTTCTATTTTAAGCAACCACCTGTGCTAACAGCAATGTTCTGTGATTCAATTGGCTGGCTGCTTAAGACAGGTTTGACTGTATACACAATCTTACCAATATTGCACCATAGACCATGACAGCTTCGTGTCGTATTTTTGCCGACTCGGGACCGGGTTTGTTTATTCCGGACATCAGATACGGCCAGTACAGTCCTAAATGTGGCAGTAACACACGCTCTATGTTCTGAAACAATATAACAAAATATCACGCCTCCGTGGTGGTGAAATGGATACGGTGCCAGCCCTCGTAATCGAGGACCGTGATTATGAACCCCACCAGAACCATGGCAGTGATGTCCCTAGGCAAGACACGTAAATCCACATTGCCTCTTCTCTCTCATGGTGGTGGATTCCATCAATTTACTACAAATAATTATGTACACAATAAATACAAGTGGATTGAAATGAAAGCTAAAAGCTTATTGAATTTCTCTCCAATGTGTGTTAACTCTCTGCACACTAGGGGTTAAAATAACCGTCAATCATGCCGTGTAATATCATTAGAACTGTGTAGTAATGTTGGTTTCCCATGCAATTTCTCTATTACATGTGAAAACCAGGCATTTCTTATATGCAAGAATGCAATATTAGTTGATAGAGCTAGAGGGCTATTTGGGGCAAAATAGTCATCCTGAGATGCCTCACTTCTCCCTCTTTTAAGGGAGCATTTGTTTACATAGGAATGTAGAGGATCCTTTGTCGAGCCATAAACATTCTCATTTGTATGCCTTAAACTCCTCCCTTATATGCCTTGAACTTCTACTTTTTACGGATTGAACTTCTCCCTTGAACTTCTCCCTTATATGCATTAAACTTCTCCCTTGTATGCCATGAACTTCTCCCCGATATGCCTTAAACTACTCCTCCCTTATAT
This sequence comes from Archivesica marissinica, assembly GCA_014843695.1. Classification (NCBI taxonomy): domain Eukaryota; kingdom Metazoa; phylum Mollusca; class Bivalvia; order Venerida; family Vesicomyidae; genus Archivesica; species Archivesica marissinica. Next base: position 29,896,657 of record CM026404.1, on the reverse strand, counting down.
GCCTTGAACGTCTCCTGTGTATGCATTGAACTTCCTTGTATGCATTGAACTTCTCCCTTGAATGCCTTGAACTTCTCCCTTGTATGCATTGAACTTCTCCCTTGTATGCCTTGAACTTCTCCCTTGTATGCATTGAACTTCTCCCTTGTATGCATTGAACATCTCCCTTGTATGCATTGAACTTCTCCCTTGTATGCATTGAACTTCTCCCTTGTATGATTTAAACTCCTCCCTGATATGCCTTGAACTTCTCCCTTCTGTTTTAAAGGCCCATCTTAAACAATGTAATTTGTTTGACTGTGTGAATAAAATTACACACAAATATATATTGCTATTTTTACACCCAGTTTGACAAACTGTTTACACTATATCCCGATTAATTTAAACCCCTTTCTATCGGGTAGCACGCCATTATTTATTTGCTCCTTGACTCTAGTACTTGCAGTATTAACTCACCTCTGATCCCAGATACAGGAGACCCATAACAGCCCCATAATGTGCCGAGAATGGTTTACTATGGTCATACAGAGTTTCCCGTAATATTTTCTCAGTAAACCTCTCCAAATGGTTAACAGAGTTACCCCAAATACTGAAAATAAAATAACGGCATACAATAAATTACAGTGCAGATTTTGTTTCGTGCTTTCGTAGGATTAACGTCGCACCAACAGTTTGTAAGGTGATCCTAATAATAGCTCATCACGATGCCCTGGAACCATAAGGGGTTATGATTAAGTGGATGTGAATTGGAGTCCTATAATAGGATAATGTTAGTCAAACCTGTGTTAGTGGCCCCCTCGGTTAAACGGACAACCTGCATTAAGCAGATTCCCAATTTGTTGTTTACTATAAATTTGACCATGATTTAAACAATCACCTGTGATAAGCAGCTGTTTCCAGTAATTCTATTGTCTGGCTGCTTAGCACAGGTTGAACATAATAACATTCTTTTAGCACCACCATCTTTGCTCAGAACTACATCATAAACAATATACAACAGCCAGCTATGGGAATCACAGAGTGTGGCTGCTTAGCACAGGTGGCTGTTTAATATGCTTGTATGTAATATAATACCATATTGGGAATCTTGGAGCTTAATCCTGGTTATCTGCTTAATAGAGGTGACCACTAACACAGGTTTGACTGTATAATAGAAGTGACCACTAACACAGGTTTGACTGTATAATAGAGGTGTCCACTAACACAGGTTTGACTGTATAATAGAGGTGACCACTAACACAGGTTTGACTGTATAATAGAGGTGACCACTAACACAGGTTTGACTGTAATAGAGGTGACCACTAACACAGGTTTGACTGTAATAGAGGTGACAACTAACACATGTTTGACTGTATAATAGAGGTGTCCACTAACACAGGTTTGACTGTATAATAGAGGTGACCACTAACACACAGGTTTGACTGTAATAGAGGTGACAACTAACACAGGTTTGACTGTAATAGAGGTGACAACTAACACAGGTTTGACTGTATAATAGAGGTGTCCACTAACACAGGTTTGACTGTATAATAGAGGTGACCACTAACACAGGTTTGACTGTAATAGAGGTGACAACTAACACAGGTTTGACTGTATAATAGAGGTGACCACTAACACAGGTTTGACTGTAATAGAGGTGTCAACTAACACAGGTTTGACTGTATAATAGAGGTGACCACTAACACAGGTTTGACTGTAATAGAGGTGACAACTAACACAGGTTTGACTGTAATAGAGGTGACCACTAACACAGGTTTGACTGTAATAGAGGCAAACACTAACACAGGTTTGACTAATAGAGGTGACCACTAACACAGGTTTGACTGTATGTGGTTATGGCTCAACAAATTGGCTGTCATCAAAATGAGGCATTTTATTATTATCTCCCGTTTTTCCTCCACATTAAACTTGCCTTATGAATAAGTACTGGAAGCCATGATACTGCAGTGGTAGCACGGTCATTTCAGGGTGCTAAAGTCCCGGAGTTCAAGCCCAGTTGTAGCCGTTACAATTGTGCTCTTAGGCAAGGCACTTAAATTCCACAATATCTCTTCTCTCAACCTCATGGCGATGGATTCCATCGGGAATGAGGTCTCGAGAGCGATTAATATAAGTTGTAAGAATTCGCAATAAATTTGTGTACAGTCAAACCTGTGTTTGTGGTCACCCCCATTAAGCAGCCAACCTGTATTAAGCAGCCAATTTCAATATTCCCAATATGTTGTTTTATTATACATTTGCTCTCTATTAAGCAACCACCTGTGCTAAGCAACTACTTTCTGTGATTTCCTTGGCTGGCTGCTTAACACATGTTTGACTGTAAACTAGGAATAAGTGGTGTGTTTAGCTTACCTGACAATATGAGAGAGCAACCTAGCAGCATAATCTCTCAATGACCAGTGATCGACCGCGCTGTCACCAGCAGACAGAGGCTCTAGCAGGCAAAACTCTACTCCCTGGACTAGCTGTGCCAACTGAAAATGATAAGGTGTCAGATAAAATGCATCAATGTACAAAGAAATGTACAAGTAATGCTATTTTGTTAGCTAGCTAACATCGCATCAACACCAGTGAGTGAGTGAGTGAGTGAGTATTGGCTTAACGACACATCAACACCAGTGAGTGAGTGAGTGAGTGAGTGAGTGAGTGAGTGAGTATTGGTTTAACATCACATCAATACCAGTGAGTGAGTGAGTATTGGTTTAACATCACATCAACACCAGTGAGTGAGTGAGTGAGTATTGGTTTAACATCGCATCAACACCAGTGAGTGAGTGAGTGAGTGAGTATTGGTTTAACATCGCATCAACACCAGTGAGTGAGTGAGTGAGTGAGTGAGTGAGTGAGTATTGGTTTAACATTGCATCAACACCAGTGAGTGAGTGAGTGAGTGAGTATTGGTTTAACATCGCATCAACACCAGTGAGTGAGTGAGTGAGTGAGTATTGGTTTAACATCGCATCAACACCAGTGAGTGAGTGAGTGAGTATTGGTTTAACATCACATCAACACCAGTGAGTGAGTGAGTATTGGTTTAACATCACATCAACACCAGTGAGTGAGTGAGTATTGGTTTAACGACGCATCAACACCAGTGAGTGAGTGAGTGAGTATTGGTTTAACGACGCATCAACACAAGTGAGTGAGTGAGTGAGTATTGGTTTAACATCGCATCAACACCAGTGAGTGAGTGAGTGAGTATTGGTTTAACATTGCATCAACACCAGTGAGTGAGTATTGGTTTAACGACGCATCAACACCAGTGAGTGAGTGAGTATTGGTTTAACATTGCATCAACACCAGTGAGTGAGTGAGTGAGTATTGGTTTAACGACACATCACCACCAGTGAGTGAGTGAGTGAGTATTGGTTTAACATCGCATCAACACCAGTGAGTGAGTGAGTGAGTATTGGTTTAATGTCGCATCAACACAAGTGAGTGAGTGAGTATTGGTTTAACGGCACACCAACACCAGTGAGTTAGTGAGTATTGGTTTAACGGCACACCAACACCAGTGAGTTAGTGAGTATTGGTTTAACGGCACACCAACACCAGTGAGTTAGTGAGTATTGGTTTAACGGCACACCAACACCAGTGAGTTAGTGAGTATTGGTTTAACATCACATCAACACCAGTGAGTGAGTGGGTGAGTGAGTATTGGTTTAACATCACATCAACACCAGTGAGTGAGTGAGTGAGTATTGGTTTAACATCACATCAACACCAGTGAGTGAGTGAGTGAGTATTGGTTTAACATCACATCAACACCAGTGAGTGAGTGAGTGAGTATTGGTTTAACATTGCATCAACACCAGTGAGTGAGTGAGTGAGTGAGTATTGGTTTAACATCACATCAATACCAGTGAGTGAGTGAGTGAGTGAGTGAGTATTGGTTTAACATCACATCAACACCAGTGAGTGAGTGAGTATTGGTTTAACGACGCATCAACACCAGTGAGTGAGTGAGTATTGGTTTAACATTGCATCAACACCAGTGAGTGAGTGAGTATTGGTTTAACATTGCATCAACACCAGTGAGTGAGTGAGTGAGTATTGGTTTAACGACGCATCAACACCAGTGAGTGAGTGAGTATTGGTTTAACATTGCATCAACACCAGTGAGTGAGTGAGTGAGTGAGTGAGTGAGTATTGGTTTAACATCGCATCAACACCAGTGAGTGAGTGAGTGAGTATTGGTTTAACATCGCATCAACACCAGTGAGTGGGTGAGTGAGTGAGTGAGTATTGGTTTAACATCACATCAACACCAGTGAGTGAGTGAGTATTGGTTTAACATCACATCAACACCAGTGAGTGAGTGAGTATTGGTTTAACGACACATCAACACCAGTGAGTGAGTGAGTGAGTATTGGTTTAACGACGTATCAACACCAGTGAGTGAGTGAGTATTGGTTTAACATTGCATCAACACAAGTGAGTGAGTGGGTGAGCGAGTGAGTATTGGTTTAACATCACATCAACACCAGTGAGTGAGTGGGTGAGTGAGTATTGGTTTAACGGCACATCAACACCAGTGAGTGAGTGGCTGAGTGAGTGAGTATTGGTTTAACATCGCATCAACACCAGTGAGTGAGTGGCTGAGTGAGTGAGTATTGGTTTAACATCGCATCAACACCAGTGAGTGAATGAGTGAGCGAGTGAGTATTGGTTTAACATCACATCAACACCAGTGAGTGAGTGGGTGAGTGAGTGTTGGTTTAACATCGCATCAACACCAGTTAGTGAGTGGGTGAGTGAGTATTGGTTTAACGGCACATCAACACCAGTGAGTGAGTGGGTGAGTGAGTGAGTATTGGTTTAACATTGCATCAACACAAGTGAGTGGGTGAGCGAGTGAGTATTGGTTTAACATCACATCAACACCAGTGAGTGAGTGGGTGAGTGAGTATTGGTTTAACATCGCATCAACACCAGTGAGTGAGTGGGTGAGTGAGTATTGGTTTAACATCGCATCAACACCAGTGAGTGAATGAGTGAGCGAGTGAGTATTGGTTTAACATCACATCAACACCAGTGAGTGAGTGGGTGAGTGAGTATTGGTTTAACATCGCATCAACACCAGTTAGTGAGTGGGTGAGTGAGTATTGGTTTAACGGCACATCAACACCAGTGAGTGAGTGGGTGAGTGAGTGAGTATTGGTTTAACATCGCATCAACACCAGTGAGTGAGTGGGTGAGTGAGTATTGGTTTAACATCGCATCAACACCAGTGAGTGAGTGAGTATTGGTTTAACATCGCATCAACACCAGTGAGTGAGTGGGTGAGTGAGTATTGGTTTAACGGCACATCAACACCAGTGAGTGAGTGAGTGAGTATTGGTTTATCGACACATCAACACAGTTTAGGCTATATCGCTTCTGGTTAAGTATATTGTATACAAGATTAATAAAAATATATTTGGAAAATATATATAGTTAAAATGTAATGACGAAAAGACAAGCAATAACATTTATCAAGCAATAACATTTATCAAGCAATAACATTGATCAAGCAATAACATTTATCAAGCAATAAAAACGTAAAATAGTATATAAACGAGTAAAATTCTATAATTTATGGACATTTTTTTAAAATGCAATAATGTATTTGAAAGCTCTTTCACTGTCGTAACTGTATAATATTTGTTGATGAATGAGTGATAAATCCACACAGTCAATAAAGATGTGTTGAACATTTATAAAAGCTGGCATGATATGCACGTTACATGGTGACTCTCCAGCTATTATTGGTGGAGGAACACTTTATAGGCATGTACGGATGCACAACACACAACAGTGTATAACAGCTTGTAAATACAACAGTCCGATTAGCGCAGTGGTTGGCGCGCATGCTTCTCACCGATGCAACCCAGGTTAGATCCTCGGACCAGGAAGCATGTGAGATGGTACGGTGGTCGCCAGATCGGACAGGTGGGTTTTCTCCGGGTATTCCGGTTTCCTCCCACATGAAATAACCACATTTAGGCTTTCATCCGAGCCAACGAGAGTGATTAATATAAGTTGTTAAAGCTTGTTTCGCAATCGTAAAATAGAGTTTAAACGTTTTTAGTGTAACACAGCCTGTAATCACAACAACACATAGACGGTTATACTTACGAATGGCTGGGCTTCAAGAAACAGGACGTTGTTGTACATGAGACTCTGTATGGTGTATAGCAGCTTGCTCAGTTGTCCTATATCATGGCTCACCGTCTTCACCTACAAATCAATTATCCAACTCATTACCAAATAACCATTACAGTCAAACCTGTGTTAAGCAGCCTGCCAAGCGAATCACAGAAAGTGGCTGCTTAACACAGGTGGCTGCTGAATAGATGCCCAATTGCATCATAAATCAACATATTGGGAATCTGAAACTGGCTGCTTAATACAGGTTGCCTGGTTATTGGAGGTGACCACTAACACAGGTTTTACTGTATATATATTTGCTATACTGTAATTTGAATATATTCAATTCATTAAGCCGGCAACCTGTATTGAGCAGCCAATCTGTATTAAACAGACAAAATGTATTATACAGGCAACCTGTATTAAGCAGACAACCTGTATAAAGCAGCTAGCCTGTATTAAGCAGGCAATCTGTATGAAGCACCCAAACTGCATTAAGTAGTAAGTAAAATGACCACCAAATTGACAGTTATAGAATACCGTATTAAGTGACAACTTTCTTCGAATTTGTCAACATATTGTCTCACGTTTCTGCATTATATTGATGAGATGACAGATTTTAACCATTACGTTTCTGTGGTAACAAATCGATTGTTCGTAAGTGAAGTGAATAGCACTTAAATCTTGAGTAAATACGTCAAATCAGACGCACACTGTACTTTTACGATGATCCGTAAAAAAATGGCAGCCAATTATGCAGTTCATCAACATGCAGTGCGTGCCTCACTTTTGATTAAAGTCACGTCATCAACTAAGTCTTGTGCTAATAGGTATTCATAGGATTAATGATAATCGATAATTACATGCAATACACCTCAGGTTTCCCTAGGCGTTGTTCCGATATTGTCAGAAACTCATTACGCCTCAATTCAATTAACGGTTTGGGTGTTAAATAAATATGTATATATGACGAACAAGGCAAAATATATCAAAGCCTGTTCCCCAGCTAGCTAATTCCATAAATATAAAATAGAGGTTGCTTAGTAAATGCTTACAACAGGTTTACTTGTTTACCTAATATAATATATATGTTATATTTCGGGTTTTACGCCTGCATCAGCACCATTTCGGGCTATATCGCCGGCGGGCAGTTTACTTAACAACACCTTTCCTGGGCAGGCTCCAGCGGTTAACCAGTACTTGGGTGCACCAACCTCCGTAAGAAACTGCCAACTTTTTCATATAAATGAGACATGGTCTGAGCGGGGCTCGAACCCGTGACCATCAGTGATGATAGGTTACAGTGGTATACAAGTCAGCGACTTTAACCACTCGACCACGGAGGCGGACTCCTAATATAATATAAACTACGGACAATGTAGCTAACTGCTTATCCCACTGGCAACCTGCTATAAACTACATTGTAGCTAACTGCTTATCCCACTGGCAACCTGCTATAAACTACATTGTAGCTAACTGCTTATCCCACTGGCAACCTGCTATAAACTACAATGTAGCTAACTGCTTATCCCACTGGCAACCTGCTATAAACTACACTGTAGCTAACTGCTTATCCCACTGGCAACCTGCTATAAACTACATTGTAGCTGACTGCTTATCCCACTGGCAACCTGCTATAAACTACAATGTAGCTAACTGCTTACCCCACTGGCAACCTGCTATAAACTACAATGTAGCTAACTGCTTACCCCACTGGCAACCTGCTATAAACTACAATGTAGCTAACTGCTTACCCCACTGGCAACCTGCTATAAACTACAATGTAGTTAACTGCTTACCCCACTGGCAACCTGCTATAAACTACAATGTAGCTAACTGCTTACCCCACTGGCAACCTGCTATAAACTACAATGTAGCTAACTGCTTATTATCCCACTGGCAACCTGCTATAAACTACAATGTAGCTAACTGCTTACCCCACTGGCAACCTGCTATAAACTACAATGTAGCTAACTGCTTACCCCACTGGCAACCTGCTATAAACTATGCTGTAGCTAACTGCTTACCTCACTGGCAACCTGCTATAAACTACACTGTAGCTAACTGCTTAACCCATTGGCAACCTGCTATAAACTACAATGTAGCTGACTGCTTATCCCACTGGCAACCTGCTATAAACTGCATTGTAGCTGACTGCTTATCCCACTGGCAACCTGCTATAAACTACACTGTAGCTAACTGCTTACCCCACTGGCAACCTGCTATAAACTACACTGTAGCTAACTGCTTAACCCATTGGCAACCTGCTATAAACTACAATGTAGCTAACTGCTTATCCCACTGGCAACCTGCTATAAACTGCATTGTAGCTAACTGCTTACCCCACTGGCAACCTGCTATAAACTACAATGTAGCTAACTGCTTACCCCACTGGCAACCTGCTATAAACTACACTGTAGCTAACTGCCTAACCCATTGGCAACCTGCTATAAACTACAATGCAGCTAACTGCTTATCCCACTGGCAACCTGCTATAACTACAATGTAGCTAACTGCTTACCCCACTGGCAACCTGCTATAAACTACACTGTAGCTAACTGCTTATTCCACTGGCAACCTGCTATAAACTACACTGTAGCTAACTGCTTATTCCACTGGCAACCTGCTATAAACTACAATGTAGCTAACTGCTTATCCCACTGGCAACCTGCTATAAACTACAATGTAGCTAACTGCTTACCCCACTTGCAACCTGCTATAACTACAATGTAGCTAACTGCTTACCCCACTGGCAACCTGCTATAAACTATGCTGTAGCTAACTGCTTTTCCCACTGGCAACCTGCTATAAACTACAATGTAGCTAACTGCTTACCCCACTGGCAACCTGCTATAAACTATGCTGTAGCTAACTGCTTATTCCACTGGCAACCTGCTATAAACTACAATGTAGCTAACTGCTTACCCCACTGGCAACCTGCTATAAACTACACTGTAGCTAACTGCTTATTCCACTGGCAACCTGCTATAAACTACACTGTAGCTAACTGCTTATTCCACTGGCAACCTGCTATAAACTACAATGTAGCTAACTGCTTATCCCACTGGCAACCTGCTATAAACTACAATGTAGCTAACTGCTTACCCCACTTGCAACCTGCTATAACTACAATGTAGCTAACTGCTTACCCCACTGGCAACCTGCTATAAACTATGCTGTAGCTAACTGCTTTTCCCACTGGCAACCTGCTATAAACTACAATGTAGCTAACTGCTTACCCCACTGGCAACCTGCTATAAACTATGCTGTAGCTAACTGCTTATTCCACTGGCAACCTGCTATAAACTACAATGTAGCTAACTGCTTACCCCACTGGCAACCTGCTATAAACTACACTGTAGCTAACTGCTTATTCCACTGGCAACCTGCTATAAACTACAATGTAGCTAACTGCTTATCCCACTGGCAACCTGCTATAACTACAATGTAGCTAACTGCTTACCCCAGTGGCAACCTGCTATAAACTACAATGTAGCTAACTGCTTACCCCAGTGGCAACAAAGCTAACAAAGTGCGGCAGGAGAGGCGATATGTTACCATTGGTTCTCAAGTCTGCTAGAGCAGTCTGAAATGAAAACATGAATTCAAATGCTGAACAAACTCAATCCTTCCTTATTACCAGGTAAAGAATTCAGTGTAGAATAATTCACTCCTATGTATAAGAAACGTGTAACAAAGTATAACAAAGACACATGGGCCTAAACATTTTATCGCTTAGCTACAAAACACAGTAATGAAATGTGAATTTTGAAATTCGTCAAACAGCATGGTGAATATACGAACGAACATATTTTATTCACATAAACTATACAGTTTTTAGTGACATAGCAATATTACATTTTACAACATAAGTATAAAATTATGACAACAAATGTAGGTGATAATTAGTGGCATACCATATTACTATAGGGATGAACTATAGTATATAATTTTACATACTCGAAATCTTAAAACATTTCTAAATGCAATCATAATTACAGTGACATCTATATATGCGATATACTGTATTTCAGTACAACATATCAATAAATACTATTTACAACAAAAAGTGACATATAAACCTGATACTAGTGTATATTAAAATGGACAACATATAGAAAACCCTGTATCTGTATCTTTTAGTCGAGTGTTCAGATCAATCAAGTCATATACAGAACAGTATGCAATACATATTCCATACTAGGGATACAGCGTTAGGTGGAACACACCAAACTAGAATCCACTTCCAAGAAGTGTATCACAGAGTGTTGCCGGTTATATATGTAAATGAAGTATACAATTTAATACTCATCAGATATTTATTACAATATAGGATTCAAACATTATTTCTTGTTTAAACTTTATTTATTTTACGATTGCAAAACAAGCTTTAACAACTTATATCAATCACTTTCGTTGGCGTGGATGAAAGCGTAAATGTGGTCCTTCATGTGGGAGGAAACCGGAGTACCCGGAGAAAACCCACCTGTCCGATCTGGCGACCATCGTACCATCTCACATACTTCCCGGTCCGAGGATCTCGCTAATCAATGCGCTAATCGGACAGCCTAATTTATTGTGCTTATGCATGTATAAAGTCCTTCTTAATAACGCACACGTTGAGTAAAGCCCAAATTGGCTCTATGTTTAATGCTTGTGTTAGTAGGAAGGTATTACACATTATGGCCTCAAAGTGGTTTACCGTCTTATAAAGAAGTGCTAAAAAAATAATTCTTCAAAATGTGTTAAAACAAAGAATTTTAAATGTGTTAAAATGGTATCCATAATTCACGTTTTAGAAAAAGAAAGCACTCTGACACTGAACATTTCCTCAACTTGCACTGGGCAAACATGCAATTTATATTTGTGTCTGGTGTCCATTTTATCAACCAGTCTTATATGTGAGTGCATGCCAAAATTCTCAGATTTCAGGACCAAAGTAGGGGGGGGTCGTCTTATAGGCGCGTATGGACGGTACACTTAAAATTAAATTACTGGTAATCTTATTGCGCAAAAACTGTGTAGTATATACATGCATATATGCAACAAATACAGATCATCTGATACCGAAAGTCAATAAACATAGGATGTTACACGAGTGGTGATTTCATACCATAATTTATGAAACAATTTCGAATTTCATAAAATATGGTATTTAATGACTACGAATGAAAGATCCTTGCTATCTCATTACAATGATTATAACTCCTTGCTATCTCATTACAATGATTATAACTCCTTGCTATCTCATTACAATGATTATAACTCCTTGCTATCTCATTACAATGATTATAACTCCTTGCTATCTCATTACAATGATTATAACTCCTTGCTATCTCATTACAATGATTATAACTCCTTGCTATCTCATTATATAGCGCTATATAATTATAGCGCCTTGCTATCTCATTACAATGATTATAACTCCTTGCTATCTCATTATATAGCGCTATATAATTATAGCGCCTTGCTATCTCATTACAATGATTATAACTCCTTGCTATCTCATTATATAGCGCTATATAATTATAGCGCCTTGCTATCTCATTATATAGCGCTATATAATTATAGCGCCTTGCTATCTCATTATATAGCGCTATATAATTATAGCGCCTTGCTATCTCATTATATAGCGCTATATAATTATAGCGCCTTGCTATCTCATTATATAGCGCTATATAATTATAACTCCTTGCTATCTCATTATATAGCGCTATATAATTATAGCGCCTTGCTATCTCATTATATAGCGCTATATAATTATAGCGCCTTGCTATCTCATTATATAGCGCTATATAATTATAGCGCCTTGCTATCTCATTATATAGCGCTATATAATTATAGCGCCTTGCTATCTCATTATATAGCGCTATATAATTATAGCGCCTTGCTATCTCATTACAATAATTATAACTCCTTGCTATCTCATTATATAGCGCTATATAATTATAGCGCCTTGCTATCTCATTACAATAATTATAACTCCTTGCTATCTCATTATATAGCGCTATATAATTATAGCGCCTTGCTATCTCATTATATAGCGCTATATAATTATAGCGCCTTGCTATCTCATTACAATAATTATAACTCCTTGCTATCTCATTATATAGCACTATATAATTATAGCGCCTTGCTATCTCATTACAATAATTATAACTCCTTGCTATCTCATTATATAGCGCTATATAATTATAGCGCCTTGCTATCTCATTACAATAATTATAACTCCTTGCTATCTCATTATATAGCGCTATATAATTATAGCGCTCGTTTTAATCTTAGTTTGGCACATTTTTATTATTTTTCCATCTGAAGAAAACAAATGCATACAGAGACTTTAAAACATTATATTCAAAACTGTGGTCAATACTAAACAGAGAGAATAACACAACACATATTTAATTGAGGGGCTGGGCCCGTTGCTATTGTTGAAAGAAATTGTGGGCACGACCCATTTGCTAACCTTGTATTGTATGAACTCTGCATGACCTCTGTATGTATATAAATCAGTAAAACATTACTGAATTAAATAAAGATTAACCCATTCAACACAAAGTAACGGACATGGACTGGTACATGATATTTTTAGACCAATAAATTAATACGAAAATTACATTTAGACCAGTTCATTTATCAAAATGGGTAATTTTGTCTAAAAATAGTAATATTACTGGCAGAAATTTCCGAACCCTTATGAGACCATCTGGATATACACTTTTTGTAAGCCTAATTTAGAGGTGTGTAGTGTTGAAAGGGTTAAATACCTTCATCATCTCTGAATCACAGCCGAGAACAGCTTGAGATATCTTATCAAAGTACTTCATCAATGTTGCACTTGCTTCCACTTTATTGCCTAGTGTAAAGAAGTTTAATAACAAATACTGTAATGGGATACACCAAGAAGCAAACTGTGTCCATTGTTCCTACAAAATTAATCAAATATGAAGATCTATCATTTTTGGGGTTCAGATAAAATTATGTGTAAATGACCTTCTACAGTCAAACCTGTGTTAAGCAGCCAGTCAAGGGAATCACAGAAAGTGGCTGCTTAGCACAGGTAGTTGCCTAATAGAAGCAAATATATTATAAAACAAGATATTGGGAATCTGGAAACTGGCTGCTTAGCACAGGTGGCTGCTTAATAGAAGGCAAATATATAATAAAAAGCACAGGTGGCTGCCTAATAGAAGCAAATATATTATAAAACAAGATATTGGGAATCTGGAAACTGGCTGCTTAGCACAGGTGGCTGCTTAATGGAGGTGACCATTTGTTTGTTGTTTAGGGTTTAATGTCCGCACAAACAGCTTAGGCCCTATGGCAACTCTTCAGCTATTAATGGTGGAGGAAGACCTTGGGTGCCCCTCCGAGCAGTGGACACATGTAGAACCACTGACTTACCACAAGCCAGCTGGATAGCTTCCTCATTTGAAAGATTCGAACCTACAGCGAGGGGCAAGTGATTACTACCATATGGTTGACTGTATACATGTTGACAGTAATTAAACACTGCAACAGTGGATTATCTATTTAACCCATTTCATTCTGGATACATTTAAAGGCTTTTGCAAACAACATAGATCCAGATCAGCCACAGCGTGACACTGCATGCTGATCAGGATCTATGTTGTTTGCTACATAGCTAAGTGTCTTAGCAAGATCATCTGAATAGCAAACAGCATAGAGCCTGATCAGACGGAATATTCAGTGGCGGCTGATCTCGCTCTGTGTTCTTTGCAAATACCGTTTGAATGGTATCCAGAATGAAATGGGTTAACATTGCCACAGTTCAGAAATACATATTCAAATAAAATAAATGCAGCATTGAACATTCTGTACCAGCTGATCTGACACTATGCTGTTTGCAAAAGCAACTTTAGCAGGTCGAGGGTTAATTTTATTAATAAAACCTTGATATGAGACCGATCAACTTTGCCAATTGCTTAGATGGTCTTTACAATGGACAGATACTATATAGTTGAATCATCAGAATCTTTATTTTTTGCTTTTGGTTCGAGCCGACAACTACGGTCATATGGCAACTGTACCCACTTCTCCCTAAAAAAAAAAAAATTGTCTAGTAAGTTACACTGGCCCATTATAAAGCACTCCTTCTATTCAAATGTTGTATTCAATGGTTGTACTGTGCATTTTAACCCTATTTTGCAGAAGTATATTAAAGAACACCATTTAAGGAAGCGATCACGCGCTTTCTCACTTCTCCCAAAAATTCTGACCTAGAATGAACCCTGAGTGGGTAGAGCCAAGTCATTTGAAGTCGAACAACCTTTACCACAGAGGTCCCTTTGGATCGTTAGTATGCGCATGTTTTCTATACTGTTTAACAACATGTATATTATGGGGGACTTGGAGTGCCTGGGCATGAAATGATTTGTTAACCTGTGATAACAACGCAAGATTGAAGAAACATTACGATGCATACCTTGTGGATTCTGTGGTGTTTTTTGCACTCCTTCTACAGCCAACCAATGAACTATAACATTATAATAATGTACTATAAAACGACAATTTCCATTACAGTTTACTGTGCATCAGAATTGACCTTTCTGCCGATTTTTATTGACAGCTGGCGTTAGCCAATCGCATCGCACCATTCGCGCACCCCCCCCGGCAACGGTTTATCGCCACCATCTTGTTAGACAAACAATGCATATTAGACACACTAGTAACGAGTAGACACATTTGAAAAGGCGTGAATTTTATCGAAAATACGGGTTTAAAATTGTTTTAATGATGTTGAAAATGTGTAGCTTTGGTGTGTGGGTTAGTTATAGTACAAAATTAGTCGATACCCTGATGATCGACGTTAAATTCAACCCATTTCAAAATCCTTGGACAAATCTAAAAGTGTGTATATGAACCACAAAATACCAGACAGCTTATTTAAAAACAATGCATCTATAAAAACACCGACTGACCCCATATAGTCATTCTTTTCTCACAAACACAGCAATCAAATTTAAGCGTGTCACACTGTTTATTGGGAGCAATCAACAACGTACCCGCTAAGTACATCACAGAGACCGCCGAGTTATAATACACTGCTATCAAGATCAAAGTATTTCACATCGGAATTTAGCACTGATTGTGCTAATTGGTCAATTATAAAATGTGTGCACGTAATTATATAATTGATTACTACACCGAGTCATTGTTTTATCGTTATGTTAGATAAACGAGTTATGTAGTAAAATTTTAATCAAATCTGATAACGAGTGATCGTGATCTGAAATTATTTTTTGAAAAATATTTAAAATTAATTAATGCTGTCTGTCATTGACAATGGTGAAAAGATGTAGTTACGGGCTGTGTGACAGTGATGTAGATATCCAGATCGATTGATAGGTGACGTTAAATTCGTGCCATTTTCAAAAGCTAAGACAAATCTTGAAAACATGTCTAAGGTGGATTAAGTTGTGTGAACGACCAAACGACCAGCTGAATATATCCAAAAGTAATGCAAACAGATATATTTGCACAAAAGTAAGTTGAAATTAATTTATTTATGCATAATAAAATATTTCGAAAAAATATATTCTGCATTAATAGATCTACCGCTCACAAGAGATATGCGAGTATAGTGGTGATTATACATGTGGTTCATACATACTGTCGTGGATGGTGGACTAGGGATCAGATAGTAGTAATAGTACCCATGCATGTGCAGAGCTGTGGGATTCCCATATTAGCCCAGTGAACGTACTGGTGTTCAGTTTTTGGGCCTAATGTTCGAGTCTTCTAGGAGGCATAGGGTCGAGTCTCTCAAGACGGTGGCATATTTCATTTCTTTTGATGTCAAAGTTTACACGATGTGGTTGTTCACTCTTCCGTTGACTGCGCAAGCATTTACCACGAACACTTAACACCTCCTCATCCGTA
The DNA here is from genome assembly GCA_014843695.1 of Archivesica marissinica. Lineage (NCBI taxonomy): Eukaryota > Metazoa > Mollusca > Bivalvia > Venerida > Vesicomyidae > Archivesica > Archivesica marissinica. The sequence continues at coordinate 29,880,625 of CM026404.1, read as the reverse complement.
TATCTGTACTTTAGAGAAATAACCTTCACACCTACGTCTATTATGAGATGGGCTGTTGACAAATTAATCAATTACTGGAGAATATATTATTTTTCACACCTTGATTTGTCGGCTCAAACATTTGTGATGCTGGCTTGTATGCCCATGTTTTATCAGCCTTAGAGCTGAGCCGTGCCATATGTCCAAGCCCTTGAATCATGTATACATATCATGCTCTTCACATCAATTTCATTACAACCATGGCGTCTATTTTTCCATGCGTTTTTTTGCTCTCATCACGTTTCCAGCCGTATGCATGCTCTTAGCTGCGATAAGTGCCACCGTTGGAATCATCGAAAATGCGGAATGATTTATTTATTCTCCCCCATTCACTTTAATTAATCTTGATTAGTGGCCTGAAACCTAGATAGATAGTCACTCCTGGTATGGCAAACACACAGCTACATAGTCCCATTCATAATTGTGTCTAATTACCTAAATAGCTAATAATAGCATTATTAGTGCAGTACTATATATATATAAAATACGAACCTGTGATTATACGAATGCACTAGTATACGAAACTACCATTAGACGAACAAGGGATTATACGAAATCACCTGAATTCACATAAAACCCTTGCCTTCTTGCTTTCAACGAGATATTCTTATCTGGGTGAAATAAAACCGAGAAATTCGACGGAATTTTATCTAGATTAACTCGATGCAGGTCTGCGTTAGACGCCATTTTGTTAGATAGCTTGTCTCGCGTGGTTACAGCGAACACCTGTAACTATGGGGGGCGTGCCTAAGTAGCGTTTGCAGAAAGGTCAATTAGACATCAAACAGCCTTCTGCTGGCTAGAAAGATTGAAAAGAGGATGAACCATTAAATGTGTGTATTGTTGGCTGTATTTTATCAATCGATGTAGCTTGACCCAGCTGAAATCTACCGTATAATGAGTAATGTTCACGATGTGCAATTTTCACGATTCCACTGCAAAATGGGTTTTCGTGATTTCAATTTGTTCACAAATTCGTAATCTAAAATCATTATTTTCACGTTTTATATGTTATTATTAAGGATGGCAACAAATGTTTATTAAGGATGGCAACAAATGTTTGAATGTTAAAACTGAATTTGAATATTTAAAAAATGGATTACGAATCCAGAGTAGAACATTTTCCACAAAATTACATGTTTATCTTTCTTGCATACAATATACTCAACCTGAACTATGCTAAAGCACTGTTCACCAAAACCCACTCACTCACTGCTCTAAAATATGTCTCCAATTACTCACCTTTAATAGTGGTATCACCGAGCTGTTTGGGCATGTAGTCATTGACAGCAGCTGTTGCCAGGTTTGTATCGGGATCTTCGGTAAAATGTATACTTTCTCCGATGTCATTTTTCACCTGACGGAAAGGAGCAGCGGCATCACTTGACCCATGGCCATGAACAGGCTGCAACAAACACAATACATTGCAATTGTTTTAATTTTAGTCCTAAAGAATGGTGGATATAATCAACACGAGGGCTTCTAAAATATTCAAAACCAAAATTTATGTTTGTCGAAGAATGTAATTGACCAAATATGGCCTTTTCAACAATTTTCTGGACCGATTTTTTATGATGGTTTGGTTGCTACAAGCGGTCCGTCAGTTTAAAATTCGGTCCTAGACCGGGAGACCAGTGGTTTTTGAAACCCTGATCAACAGTATTAAAAGAATATCTTGTTATAATCTAAAGGCAATATTATAAACATAATCATTTTCTTTCTATATTCACATGTGATCTCAAAAGAATTTCGGGTGAAAATGAAGTTGATATAGATGTGTACATGGATTGCATTACCTGAACATCACTGTGTCTACACGCTTTATTGAAGTCATCTGTGTGTAAACGTTTCCTTCTTGCATGTCTCATAAACTGAGCACTCTTCTGCAACACAAAACAACTCAAGAATTACATTCACACATTTCCATTGTGTACGTCATTCATTAAAGATGCTTTCTTTCACAAAACGGTCATTTTAAAACTGTGGATACTCAGTTCATATTTGCTAATATGTCATTCATATACCGGTAAGACTTTTCATTTCTTAGTTTCCATTATGTAAGTGTTTATTTGCCATCCTTTATACAAATTTATCTTAGCTCGATTGCGAAAACAAGTTCTTACAACTTATATTAATCACTCTTGAGACCTCATTCCTGATGGAATCCATCACCATGAGGGAGAGAGAAGAGGCAATGTGGAATTTAAATGCCTTGCCTAAGGGCACAATCGTAACGGCTCCAGCAGGGCTCGAACTCCAGACCTTTCGCACCTGAAGAGAACGCGCATCCACTGCGCTATCACGACTTCCACTTGGAGTCTATAAAGATACGTGTGATAATTATGCATATATGTGAGATATAGTGGTAAATCTGTACCATAAATATTGTTATCCGGGATACACGCATTGTATTACCCGTGGATGTTGACCTTATTTACATTATATTGTATTGTCAACAAACGTCATATACGACACTTGTTTATTAATTAAAATACTCAAGATTCTGTGGCAAATATTTGGAACACAAATTATACCATATGATAGGAAATTACATTATGTAGAATATTGCATATGTGGCAGGCTCATATTTTGGTTATGTGAGACCTCTCTGTTTGGTCTATGTGAGACCGCATATATGTTTTAATGACCTTTTTGACCTTCTTACCTGGACTATGGGATTCTAGCTTTTTGATTGGTTGGTGCTCGTTTCATGATATCACGTCACTGGGTTGTGAAAAATTTGAAGTGATCTTAAAATGCAGTCTTGTTTAAATCTTTTAAATTAATATATTTGTACAATAGTACTGGATAAATTATAATGGTACGTATTTCTGGTGTTGTCTATTGTTTAAACCGTTTGTTGGTTTGTTCTAGAAATGAGCTGATTCGGAAATTAAATGTTAGAACCGGTTTTGGTAATTTCGCGTTCCATGCAAATTGTACATGAATTCCTAAAAATGGCGGTGTATTGAATTCATCTATCACATCTATATACTCTTTGCACATTCTGTTATTTAACTTGCAGATCTAACTAACAACTAAGAGCGGCACTGGTGTGTGAGGAAGAAAGGTGATCAGTACCTAATATTGGTAAGTGTAGAATAATGAAAATGGAATGTACATATGCTATTGTTGTTTTATATATGGCACTATTGTGATGTGCTATTGTTGATTTTACTAGTTACACCTTTGTACTACTTTACTATTATGGTTCTATACAATCAGTCGGTCACTAGTAAATTGTGAAAGAGTAAACGTGTTATTTAGTAACGGTTATGCTATGTGTATGCCAGATATACATTTTGTAAGTGCAAACAAGTATTTATATATTTGTTTTCAGAAGAAGGACCAGATTACTATTATTTATATTTAGACTGGCTTGTTATATATTTTCAGGTCACATGGTTGGTTGTTGATTGTTGCATAACAGTATAGTAGACTGAATAGTATGACACCACACATTCAATAAAGTGGATAGAGAACCTACCCCGAGTTTTTCTTGTGCTAACTGATAATGGGGCACTTATCCCCCCAGAACCGACCCGCCACACATATTCACCGACGTAATGTCGCTTTAAAACAAGGCTTTTATTGTAAAGTTTGTTGATATTGGAATATGTGCTCACAAACTATCGTACATGCTCCAGATTCGATCTGTAACATTGTTTGATAATTTAATTTAGTACATGTCTATTTTAACCTGTGTAATTTCCCTCAGCCTGTAACTGACATCCTCGCCCAGGATACCGGCAACAGTCTCGTCGATATCATCGTGCCCGGCAGATTGGGCCAGCATACAAATGGATTCCTTCGTGACAATAGCATACTTCCTCTCGTCTGCCATGGACATTCTCTCACTTCTCCATTAAATTCTGAAAATATATGCCTAATATCACAAAAGCTCAATATATGCGAACATTAATTCAGCAAACATGTTTACAACATATTACATTAGTCAGATTGGGAACCCCATTTATTTGCTCCATCCAGTGACTAGTATGGGTCGGAGCACATCCCCTAGTAGCCGTACATGCTTTATATGTACTTATCAACAATGTATGGAATCGTTCTGTTTTATAATGGTGCATAGTTACATTTATATTTTAAATAGGGTTCGATGGGACATGAAATATTTTACATATAGAAAAAAGACACAAATTTGTGTATAACGAAATAAGAAATAATACACACATGCATACCCCACCTGCATACACACATGCATACCCCACCTGCTTGTCTTATCATCTACTTCTGTCAGTATCTCTTTTGTAAAGCTAAAATAAAAGCCACTTCCTTATGCATCATTCATATGAAAGCTCATATCAATTATATTTTTTAATTCAATATAATTTTTATGTGGTATATAATTTCTAAAAATTTCTAAAGCGGCGCAATTCGCGTTGAAAGGAGCGTTCTGATTGGATTATTAGAATGTAACAAGATGATTGTTTTTATATGAAGAATAATCATAATCCAATCAGAACGCTCGTTTCAACGCGAACTGCGCCGTTTGAGAAATTTTCAAAACAAATTAAAAATTCTCCGAAATCTCTTTTTGCCGTATTTTTGGTAAACCTACACGTTAGTGGAAACATATTTTATTGATAATGTTATTCACTGTTAAAACTCTCCCGTCGAAGATTTTTTTTTGTTGCTGACAGAACCCGTGTCCTAGTATGGAAATGTGACCTGCTATGGCCAATGTCTGTGGCAATTGTTTGCAAAGTATACATGCATGCAGCTTAAAGTTGTGTTTTATTTGAAGAACAATATAAAGACTCAGGGTAGGCGTTATATTTGGACAGATGTGTACAAAATTGTTTCAGATAGGGCCATTTTACTGATCGATGCGAAATCTGACATCCCACAGAGTAGAATCCCTGTACTTAAATATATATACTAGTACCCCCAAACGTGCCGAATCCCTGTGATCCAACTTCCATGTCAGTTTTAATGCCTTTATGAACATGGATATATTTATCATTTCTAAACCTCCTTCTGTGTAGTTGTTTACCATAACATTATTTTTAATTTTAACACTACCTTGCCAGATGAAATCATATAATAGAATAAAGTATTTAAATGGCTAATAACTTCTTCTGATGGGCGATAAACAAGTGATTTAGAATGGAAATTAAAATGGTTTTTATAATAGTAATTCTTTGAATTGGTGTTAGGATTCTTCTTTTCCAGTGTTTAATAATATTTTGTATTGTTTGAATTATATCTTTATAGATTATTTCTATTATTTTGCTCAAGTCTACATGAAAAATAATGCCGAACATTTTGAAACTATGTTGATTCCAAGACAGTTTCCATCTTGTTTTTATACTATCACTGCAAAATTTCTTTTTACCTATCCATACAAATTTGGTCTTATCAAAGTTTACATTTAAACCAGATATATTGGCAAAATCTGAGAGAATATTTAATGCATGTTTTACGGATTGCTCTGATCCATCTAATATAATAGTTGTATCGGCTGCAAATTGGTATACTTTGTGTTTTACTTTATTGATGTTAATTCCTTTAATGTGTTTATTGTTTCTTATTTTCAGGGATAAAACTTCTGCACACATGATGAATGTATAACTGGATAAAGGATCTCCTTGCCTACAACCACGACCGATTTGTACAAAATTTGATGAATATCTACACTGATTGACAGCTGATTGTGCGTCTTTATAGAAAATATCAAACCACATTTTTATTGATGGTCCAAAACTAAAACACGATAATGTCCTTTGAACAAATGACCATGACAACGAATCAATAAGAAGTAGTAGTTCTGGGATATCCTTTTCTTCTGTATATTGCATTATATCGTATATTAATCTTGTATTTTCGCCAATATATCTGCCTTTAATAAATCCTGTTTGGTCTTTGCTAATCAGTTTATTAAATGTAGTTTGTATTATATTTGCTACAACCTGATGCATAAACTGTATTGAGAAGTGTTATAGGTCTCCAATTTTTTAAGAATTGTTTTGGTGTATTTTCTTTTAGGATACATGTAATTATGCCTTGCGTTTGAGTTCTTGAAAGACTTCCTGAAGAATATGCGTGATTTATTACTCTCACTACGAAATATCCCAGTTTGTTCCAAAATACTTTAAAGAAATCTGCTCCAAAACCACAAGTCACTGGAATTTTATTGTTTGCCATATGTTGTAAGACTTTACATGCTTCGCTGTAGGTTATTTGCCCTTCGAGCTTATTTGATTCTGTGTGCTTTGGTACATCAACTTTATTTACGAAATCTTTAAACCTTGTGTCATCAACAATAATGTTATGTTTTGCTTTAAACAAATTTCCATAAAATAATTCTGCTTCCTTCAGTATGTTTTTTCATTATTTATTAACAAACCATCATCAGTTTGAATTTTATACATTGTTTTGGAAATATAACTATTTTTTTCTAAACTGCAAACATATTTGCTTGGGTTTTCACCGTCTATTGCCCAATTCACCCTAGATCTAATTAAGTTTCGTTTTGGTTGTTTTTCTCGTATTATGTTCACTTCTGTCTTAAGTGACTAGAGCCTATCTACATTATCGTCTGTCAAATCTGATTCAATCTCATTGATTGTTTTTAGTATTTCTTTTTCTTTTGTTATTACTAATTTCTTTTTGTAAGACCCATATGAGATTGATTTTCCTCTTAATTTCATCATAAGCATTTCCAAAAATAACTGATCGTTGATTGTAAACTGTATGTCACTAGTTGGAATTTCGTTTATATTATTTAAATTATACACTGGCAACATATATTGCGATTTAATCTCATCAATTTTGCTGTTCATCGTATCTAAATAATCTATATCTTTTAGTAGTGAGCTATTGTGCTTCCACAAACTCTTTCCATGGTTGAAGTCATCTAATTTTAAGTGGTCAGATTGGATACTTGATTCAATCCTGTTGCAATGGTGTAGGTTTTCTCCATGTATATCTTTTCAAATCCGGAAAAAGTTCTCTATACGGGTCTGATAAAGCTCTGTCTTGAATTTGTTGTAAGACCATTTGTCTAGCATTCTTTTTATTGATATATTTGTAATTAAAGTAATCTATTTCCGGATCAAGTACCAAATTATAGTCACCACACAAAATATCCTATCTTATCTATAATCTTAAATATGTCTTCATAAAATTCTGGCCTATCTGTGCTTTGGCCCATAGATATTTAATGGGGTTATTTTCTTATCATATACTGTTAAACCTATAGCTATGAAATTTCCATTTGGATCTATATATTTATCATGAATTTTATAGTCAAAAGTGTTACTAAAAAGGATAGCTACACATCTAGAATTTGAGGTCCTTGAACTAAATATACATTCACTATTCCACTCTGAATAAATGGTTTTGTACATACTTGTAGTAAAATGTGTGACCGGCAAACATTATATGTTGCATTTTTTGCTTTTTAGGACCTGCATAACCTGCATTCTTTTTTGTATTGCCATTTAGTCCTCTACAATTAAGAGATAAATTTTTTAAATTACTGGAATTCATAACAAAAGCTCTGAATTGATATTGTAAGTGAAGCAATGTTCTACAATATGGACAAGTAAATATTTGTAATATGATAGGACAGGCAAGTGCACAATGAAAATAATAAGCACAAAGGTACATACATATCTACACTAACAACAAAAATAAACCATCTTAGATCATTCATTATCAAATTATGTGTCCTTTTAAATTTTCATTTTGTCACTTGTTTATCACTATATTTCTATAATATATTATCGTAAATAACGGTTTACATAGCTTTTCATAAATAATGTCTCGTATTTATATTTGTATGTCATTTTTCAAGAAAACTGTTATTTTAAAATTTTATTTTACTTATTATTGAAAACATTTTCAAAACAGTGATAATTTACTATATATCGAGTTTGTATGTTCAACTCTTTCCAAAAATATAACACATGGGAAAGGGTATAACCGTATAACACATTTTTATCGTTCTTTCGAGCCGAAACGAAATTTAAATTAAAAGAATGGTTATTTTCAGAACAGATTCTAAACAAGCAAGTTTGAAAAGATGTTGGGATGTAACCATTATTTAAAATTTCACACATAATCATAGATCTACTATTTGTAAGTTTAACAAGTCAAGATTATAGTTATATTTACCATTATTTTCTTGCAGGTAGATCCATATTGGCTAATATACTACTCTCTCTCTCTCTCTATCTATATATATATATATATATATATATATATATATATATATATATACTTACACACTTGTAGTGCAAGGAATGTCAGTGTTATTAGAATTTTTGATTTTAGAATCTCAACAACAAACTGACGACTGAACCATCAACACACATTGCATTCAGTTTCGAGAGTAGTGCGATCTGTACAATTTATTATTTAGAAATCTGTGGTGTTTCCAAAAGCATGTCAACATGAAAACAAAATTGTATTTTGACAATTCGTCTATCGGCTGATTTTATAAAAGTTAAAATCATTTGCAAATTTTCCCGAAATTGATGAACACGAATGGTGTGATCTATCTATCAAAGGAGAGTAATCTTAAATGTCAACGTCTATCGATGCGTTTTATGTAGACATGGAGTTATGAGGAGTCTCTTTGGAGCAGGGAGAATTAAGATGACGGTGGACAATATGTGAGTAACAAAATAAAAGGGGAAAAGGATCAACATACCATTTCAAAACAATCTTCAAACACAAGTTTGTAGGATAGGCATAGATAGTATTATAAATTTAAAAAAAACAAATTCTCAACGTATTAGCGAAAATGACTATTCAATTTCTAATATATAAGTGAAATATTATAGAAATTTCAAGTATATTGTTGCGCATTACGTACATGTACAGCTATGCCTGCTCTAAACAATGTGCCCTGGACAGCTATGGTGACACAGTGAAAAGAAAGCAAATAGATTACAGCTGGATCATGGTCTATATGTTACATACAGACATTTCTTCTAGATCCTATATTACAGCTGGATCATGGTCTATATGTTACATACAGACGTTTCTTCTAGATCCTAGATTACAGCTGGATCATGGTCTATATGTTACATACAGACATTTCTTCTAGATCCTATATTACAGCTGGATCATGGTCTATATGTTACATACAGACGTTTCTTCTAGATCCTAGATTACAGCTGGATCATGGTCTATATGGTACATACAGACATTTCTTCTAGATTGTAGATTACAGCTGGATCATGGTCTATATGGTACATACAGACATTTCTTCTAGATCCTATATTACAGCTGGATCATAGTATATATGTTACATACAGACATTTCTTCTAGATCCTAGATTACAGCTGGATGATGGTCTATATGGTACATACAGACATTTCTTCTAGATCCTATATTACAGCTGGATGATGGTCTATATGGTACATACAGACATTTCTTCTAGATTGTAGATTACAGCTGGATCATGGTACATACAGACGTTTCTTCTAGATCCTATATTACAGCTGGATGATGGTCTATATGTTACATACAGACATTTCTTCTAGATCCTATATTACAGCTGGATGATGGTCTATATGGTACATACAGACATTTCTTCTAGATCCTAGATTACAGCTGGATGATGGTCTATATGTTACATACAGACGTTTCATCTAGATCCTATATTACAGCTGGATCATGGTCTATATGGTACATACAGATGTTTCTTCTAGATCCTATATTACAGCTGGATGATGGTCTATATGGTACATACAGACTTTTCTTCTAGATCCTATATTACAGCTGGATGATGGTCTATATGGTACATACAGACATTTCTTCTAGATCCTATATTACAGCTGGATCATGGTCTATATGGTACATACAGACATTTCTTCTAGATCCTAGATTACAGCTGGAGCATGGTCTATATGGTACATACAGCCATTTATTCTAGATCCTAGATTACAGCTGGATGGTCTATATGTTACATACAGACATTTCTTCTAGATCCTAGATTACAGCTGGAGCATGGTCTATATGGTACATACAGACATTTCTTCTAGATCCTATATTACAGCTGGATCATGGTACATACAGACGTTTCTTCTAGATCCTATATTACAGCTGGATCATGGTCTATATGTTACATACAGACATTTCTTCTAGATTGTAGATTACAGCTGGATCATGGTCTATATGGTACATACAGACATTTCTTCTAGATCCTATATTACAGCTGGATCATGGTCTATATGTTACATACAGACGTTTCTTCTAGATTACAGCTGGATCATGGTCTATATGGTACATACAGACATTTCTTCTAGATCCTAGATTACAGCTGGATATTCTTAACCATTATTTTCTTGCAGGTAGATCCATATTGGCTAATATACTACTCTCTCTCTCTCTCTCTCTCTATATATATATATATATATATATATACTTACACACTTGTAGTGCAAGGAATGTCAGTGTTATTAGAATTTTTGATTTTAGAATCTCAACAACAAACTGACGACTGAACCATCAACACACATTGCATTCAGTTTCGAGAGTAGTGCGATCTGTACAATTTATTATTTAGAAATCTGTGGTGTTTCCAAAAGCATGTCAACATGAAAACAAAATTGTATTTTGACAATTCGTCTATCGGCTGATTTTATAAAAGTTAAAATCATTTGCAAATTTTCCCGAAATTGATGAACACGAATGGTGTGATCTATCTATCTATCAAAGGGGAGTAATCTTAAATGTCAACGTCTATCGATGCGTTTTATGTAGACATGGAGTTGTGAGGAGTCTCTTTGGAGCAGGGAGAATTAAGATGACGGTGGACAATATGTGAGTAACAAAATAAAAGGGGAAAAGGATCAACATACCATTTCAAAACAATCTTCAAACACAAGTTTGTAGGATAGGCATAGATAGTATTATAAATTTTAAAAAAACAAATTCTCAACGTATTAGCGAAAATGACTATTCAATTTCTAATATATAAGTGAAATATTATAGAAATTTCAAGTATATTGTTGCGCATTACGTACATGTACAGCTATGCCTGCTCTAAACAATGTGCCCTGGACAGCTATGGTGACACAGTGAAAAGAAAGCAAATAGATTACAGCTGGATCATGGTCTATATGTTACATACAGACATTTCTTCTAGATCCTATATTACAGCTGGATCATGGTCTATATGTTACATACAGACGTTTCTTCTAGATCCTAGATTACAGCTGGATCATGGTCTATATGTTACATACAGACATTTCTTCTAGATCCTATATTACAGCTGGATCATGGTCTATATGTTACATACATACGTTTCTTCTAGATCCTAGATTACAGCTGGATCATGGTCTATATGGTACATACAGACATTTCTTCTAGATTGTGGTTGGTTTTGTTTACAGCTGGATCATGGTCTATATGTTACATACAGACATTTCTTCTAGATCCTATATTACAGCTGGATCATGGTCTATATGTTACATACAGACATTTCTTCTAGATCCTAGATTACAGCTGGATCATGGTCTATATGTTACATACAGACATTTCTTCTAGATCCTATATTACAGCTGGATGATGGTCTATATGTTACATACAGACATTTCTTCTAGATCCTATATTACAGCTGGATGATGGTCTATATGGTACATACAGACATTTCTTCTAGATCCTAGATTACAGCTGGATCATGGTCTATATGTTACATACAGACATTTCTTCTAGATCCTATATTACAGCTGGATGATGGTCTATATGGTACATACAGACATTTCTTCTAGATCCTAGATTACAGCTGGATGATGGTCTATATGGTACATACAGACATTTCTTCTAGATCCTATATTACAGCTGGATCATGGTCTATATGGTACATACAGACATTTCTTCTAGATTGTAGATTACAGCTGGATCATGGTACATACAGACGTTTCTTCTAGATCCTATATTACAGCTGGATCATGGTCTATATGTTACATACAGACGTTTCTTCTAGATCCTATATTACAGCTGGATCATGGTCTATATGGTACATACAGACATTTCTTCTAGATCCTATATTACAGCTGGATCATGGTACATACAGACGTTTCTTCTAGATCCTATATTACAGCTGGATCATGGTCTATATGTTACATACAGACATTTCTTCTAGATTGTAGATTACAGCTGGATCATGGTCTATATGGTACATACAGACATTTCTTCTAGATCCTATATTACAGCTGGATCATGGTCTATATGTTACATACAGACGTTTCTTCTAGATTACAGCTGGATCATGGTCTATATGGTACATGTATACAGACATTTCTTCTAGATCCTAGATTACAGCTGGATATTCTTAACAGCAATGCACACATTGATAACCGTTCATGTCCGGAAAGCCTAAAAAATATTGGTCAGAAATCCCGCCATTGGATCAGGGCGGAAAGTGCTATGTGAAATTGAACTTTAACACCTCGAAATAACAGAGAGAAAAATTATGTAGAGGTCTTATTTATAGGACTAAGTACCATTAGCGTACCGTCTACAGCTTTCGGTGAATGTCTTCTAGTCAGTCTTCTTTTACGGCAAGTGGAATAATATTACTAAGTCAAATGATCATTTCTGCATTTAACGCAATTGTCTAAGCTGAGATTTCATAACAAATGTTCAAAATAAAATACACATTCACTCGCTTGTGATTTCAACATGGCGTCGAAAAAAGTACTTATTATCGGCCAACCTTGAAAATTCATGTAACATAAATGTTGATTACAGTTAAGTTCCAAAAAGCTAATTAACATTGGGCATAATAATAATTGTTACTCGAAACGGAGGAATTTAGCACCCAACACATTGTTTACTCTTCAATATGAGGTAAGTTGAGACATGGAGAAAAATGTCATTTAATGTGGAGAGTGGCAAACCATACTGTCTTGCTGCCGATTTTATTGGCAAACCCATGTCTCTAATAATATGATATGCATTTGTCAGTGCACATGGGGAATATAGACGCCAGGTTGGATTTGAAAAAAATGGATGAAACTGAATTAGCATAAATAGTAAATGTCTTGGGCAATAGTATTTTTGAAGAAAAAATGTTAGAAAGCTGTAAGAGGAACACTATAGACGTTTCTTAGCATAACATACCGAGGCATCCACAATTTTTCAGAACGAGGTAAAATAACGCCACCAATCATTCTTTCCATTGGATCAGTGTTGACCCAGAAAGGTAAACATGTGTTGATAAGCAAGAAATCATAAACTGTCAACGTAAGTGGTGAGTAAATTACTGATGCCAGATGCTTACCTGAATATCAAGATCTATGTAAAATTACCCCACCCCTTTATCTGAACAAATGCTTCAAATGTCCATAATATATATCTATGTTCATTCAAACTTTGTAAAATGGCGGTCTGCTATCTGATATTTATGAATGAAACTGTTTTGATCACGTGTTTATGTTACTACATAATTCCCATATTACCAAGTATAGGCATAATTTTAAGGTCCGAGACGCGCTTTTTCTACTGAATGATTATTTTTCAAAACAGTTTTCCCCCCAAATTTAGTATTTTTTATTAAAAACAAATTGATGTTCATATCTATTGAACTTTCTCCTGTGATGTAAATCTATTGACATGTGGTGATATAACCAGATTCCCGCATTTTATTATTCATAAAAAGTACGCCCATCGTGGGCCTAAGGCTGTTAAGATATTCATGTTTTATGTTAAAATGATAAATTTACTGATAGACTTACATATTATACAGGTCTCTATCAAATACTCACATAATTGTATTATGACCAGGGCAGGCTTCACTAGACTGAAAGTCAAGCTAGATTTTTCAAGAGTCAAACTGGATTTTTCAAGAGACAATATGCATATTGGTACTTTCCGTACAGATAACTTTTTCCGGACCATATAATAACCTCTGGACCAAGGTGTGTCTTGGGTGCAACCAGTAATTTTGTAATTAGAGAAAACATTGATTAGTTTGCTGAGCTTTGCATCTGGGTTTAGAACCTTACAAGTATTTATGTTTCATATTACTTTGTAGCGTCTGTGGTCCAGTGGTACATGTAGAGCATTGGATTTGGAATAGAACGGTCCGGGTTTGATACTCGGTCAGGCCACATGGATAGTGTCATTGAGCAAGGCACCTCACACAAATTGCTTAGTACTGGTTAACCACTCATGTCGATTAATCCTGTCCAGGAAAACATGTCTAGGTCCCCACAAGTGGTTTGACATAAATGTATCATTCATAAATACAACTTGTATAGTTCTACATTGTATCCCTGTTGCAAAGGTCACCAAATGATCATGAGTAGTTGATTTCAATATGAACCTTCTGGGGCCCTGCATCCAGATTAGCCTTGATAAACCAATAGAAATGTCGATTATACAAAATACAATTTTTTAAGCTGATCTGCATTTAATTTTTCATGAAATTGGTACGAAACGGATCGAGTACTGTTCCACGACATTGTAAAACATGAATTGATTATATAAAGGGGACGTATTCATTTCAATTATTCAATATCTATGCAATTTATGCATATTTCTATGCATATGTAATATGTATAAGTAGCAGGGTTCATTCTAGGTCAGAATTTTTGGGAGAAGTGAGAAAGCACGTGATCGCTTCCTTAAATGGTGTTCTTTAATATACTTCTGCAAAATAGGGTTAAAATGCACAGTACAACCATTAAATACAACATTTGAATAGAAGGAGTGCTTTATAATGGGCCAGTGTATCTTACTAGACAAAATTTTGTTTGAAAATCGTAAAACCAAAAATGTTTTTTTTTTTTTTTTTTAAAGGGAGAAGTGGGGCCCCCAGAGGGCGAAGTCAGGGTCCCTAGGGCGACAATTTCGCACACATCGCCCTCTAGGATGATCCCTGAAGTAGTATCATTTGCGAAATCAACTAAAATTCTGAGTTATTATGGCGAGTGAGAGCTTTGATCAGCTGTTCCCAAACTGAAACAAATCTGAAAATGTTCATTAATAATGTAAGATAACGACGTGAACACTCGGAATTACTATGAAAAGAAGTGATTTTCATAAAATATATTTAGTTACGAATTGCAATAAATCATAAAAACTCGTAAATTAAATTGTTTATTGGCTACAAAGAAGTTTTATCATTAACGCATTTAATTCTGGAAATATTTAAAGGCTTTTGCACACAACATAGATCCAGATCAGCCACAGTGTGACGCTGCATGCTGATCAGGATCTATGTTGTTTGCTACATAGCCAAGTGTCTTAGCAAGATCATCTGAATAGCAAACAGCATAGAGCATGATCAGACGGAACATTCCGTGGTGGTTGATCTGGCTCTATGTTCTTTGCAAATACTGTTTGACCGGTATCCCGAATGAAATGGGTTAACTAGCCCCGGCATCAGTATATTCAAAATGGACGCACTTAGATTTACGACAGGAGTCACCGATTTCAAAACAAAATGCGGGTAGCTTATAGTTTGTTCCGGAAATGATTTTTGTATCAACAATAAGATAAAAACATGACCTTTTAATAAATATTCATTAAATCAGCAGAAAAGTCGTATTTTCATGTAAATTTGGCTCCAACTTCTCCTACAGACATCTTCGTTCATTGGCCGAAGCCGGCGTTTATTTTTAGACAGACTCCACCCTCTCTGATCACATTTGACAGGCAGATTAGGATAATTACACTGTTGAGAAATATTTGATGATGCGATGATGCATGACCGCTCATCATCCCGGGTCAAAGTTGACCCACTACGCATTTTCACCAAGAGTCAAACAAGCGTCTTTACTGATTTTCATGCGTCAATACCCATGGAGCTCAGGTCAAATGAATGCCCTGATGACTACCTTTGTATAATACACTCAAATTTGCAATTTGCCGCGATATACTCGGAACTATTGACTACGTAACTGCTGACACGATGGCGCCAAAAACATGATAGACACAAGTGATTCCCAATAGTATTTCTTCTTTGTGTATTTGTAATGTTGAAGTGGAGAAGTCATAGGATGAAGCAAAATGAGTTTTAAATTCAGGTACATAATAGTATATCTGTAATTTGGTTTTTAATAGCTAGTAACGTGATATACCCATAATGCATCCTATATATTTGAATTGACCTGTAAAATACGCATTATGACATTGTGGCATAACTATCACGTGACCTTCCTGAGCAGACGATGAAATTTCTCATTTTACAAAAACAAACACATATTGTTTTATATTTACCTCTGTTTATGGGATTTTTAGGCTACACATAAATGGGATTAATGAAAACATCAACATTTGCATACTTTCAAAATAAAATGTATCTGCTGTATGCGCAGTTTGCTCTTTGATAAGTAATATATGTGAACTCCATAAGTACGAAAAGCATCTGTTTTGCTAATAATGACGACATTTGCATTCCGAATGTAAACAAAAATCACGTGAATAAACAAAGGCCGAAAACAGGTGACGGCCGATATCAGGGATGTTGACGATATGACTGGGAGATGATGCATAATTTGTTTCCAAGTCTTCACGTAGTGTTTGACATTCAATGGAAATTAAATGAAATAAAAACATGTGCATGCTATGTGCAAAAACATGTGCATGCTATGTGCAAAAACATGTGCATGCTATGTGCTACATAACGATAGTATGCATGTAGTTGTATATAAGCACTACTCACACAAACAAACAGACTTGGGTAACTTCTAAGTTCTAGCTTTATTTGTTTATGTCATTATATTCGAATGCATTATACGAGCTCTACCTGCAAAACAAGTGCAACCTATTGAAGACAGTAGTCTGTATAAATACGCATACAATAATACTACAAGGATTATAAACTTTATACATTTCGTTTACTTTCTACGAAACCGAGCACCTACACCGGTATAGGGGTGAAGGTCGCTGCTGTGAGATTTGTTAGTCGGCGGTCAAGCGTAGTGCAAGTAAGAGGTATCTCCGGGTAAGTACATTGTATTTCATTGACAATTATTCAGGCTATTTTCATTTTTGCACAGGATACATGCACTTTTTAGATGCACCTATTTGTCGAGGAAGGTGTTGTCAATAGATGTCGACCAAGTAGACGACGGGTGCAAACACTTTCATTGAAATGTTTGAGGTCACACACTGCTATTGGCTTCTCCATAGGCATTCATCTGTTCATTATACCTTAAACACTGTTAAAGTCCCAGAATGCAATCTGAAAATAGTTTTGCAACAAAAGATTGTTTGAAATAACCAAATTTCAAATATGATACTTTTCAATATATTTCTATCTATCTATATTTGAGTTTATAAAATGATAAGGTCAATTCGCCCTAATCACATGCATACACTAATTGGGTCCGAATAAAATGGAAAAAAATAATTATTCGATAGTTTTCGGATAGATGCAAAACCCGCAATGGTACACAAGAACAACTACTTGACTTTTCAGTGGTATATGTATATCCACACATATATATATATATTCACATGACCTTCATTTTGACCTGTCAAGGTCAATTGATGTAGCACAATGGAAGGGCCATATGAGGTTTCCTATGCATATCCCAATAACAGAATGAGACTCTCTTGCATATTTTTTTTTAGATATTCTCATGGCCTTGATATGACCTGGATGGAAGGTCAAGATCATGGTGTATGGTTCATATGAGGTTTCCTATAGGCATTACATTGATTCCATTGATCAGTTGATGTATACTGAGCAAAACTAGAAACGTCCCTCCATATTTAAGGAAAGATTTATCGAAAACCAAAAGGTTTACTTTTATGAATCAAAATGGAAAAACAAGTTCATTCATTTCTGTATCGAAACCAATTGATTGCATCTGGCTGTCTTGTTAACTTTTCGAGAGATAACCGGCCAAGGGCAATAGGGGTCAAAAACTCGGAAAGGTGTTACTTAATGTTTAGAGATGAAATTTCAATAAGAAATGTGGCACATCCGATAATTCTCGTTAGTACCGAGTGTGGCCACCATTTGCATGAATGCATGCAATGATCCTACGCCGCATCGACGTAACGCAATAACAGTGCGTTGAGCAAGCTCCTCCAGTCCCGTTGTAGCGCCTGTGTAAGATCGCGAACATTGTTAATCTGATGGTTAGCTCGTGCTTTGAGGCCCAGCTCATCCCATATGTGCTCAATGGGGTTGAGATCCGGGGAAACCGCGGGCCATTGAATGACGTTGACGTTGTTTTGCTGCAAGTATTGAGTGGTGAGTGACTGGTGACCCTGGCTACATGAGGGCGGGCATTGTCCTGCATCAATGTCACACCAGGGCCATGCTGACGAATAAATGGTACAGCATGTGCATTTAGCATCTCTGCAGCATAACGTTGTGCATTGATATTGCCCTGTACAACAACCAAATCTGTCTTCCGGTTTCCCATGATCCCACCCCAGACAATTACGCTCCCTCCCCCAAACCTGTTCTTCTCAACAATGCAACAATCGGCGAATCTTTCATTTTTACGCCTGTATACCCGTAATCTTTCGTCAGCATGACTAACTGTGAAACAGGTTCATCGGTGAACAAAATTCGGTTCCAGTCAGCCCTTCTCCAGTTCAGATGATGTCGTACCCATAACAGCCTGGCAGCACGGAGACGTTTGGTCATTATCTGACCAGTGTATGGGCAGCGTGCCCTGATTGGTTGGGCGTTACGACGCAACCGGTAGTGAATGGTCTGCCCTGAGACACCGTATCGCCTAACAGTACTGTGGCTGCCAATCGACGTTGACGTAAGTGCGTCAACGTAATGTAACGATCGGCTCTAACCGTCGTTACACGATACCTACCAGGTCGCTGCCTGTCGCGAACAGCCCCAGCCTGCTGGTACCAGGCTGCAAGACGATCAATCGTCTTCCGACAGCACCCGAACCGACGTGCGACCACCCTGGCGGACATCCCACGCGCAAGCATCCCAATTGCCTGATTTTGCTCGTTTTCGGTAAGCCGTGGCATATCGAAAACAGTGGGAAAAAAAGATTTTTAATTTTCCGAATAGCCCCTATCGCATGAATCAACATATCGATGACATGTATAGCGTGTACGTGCAAAACTGTCATGCGAGCAGTATTTCAGACAAGCTCTGCAGACAGGGTAGATTCTCCAAGCTCTGCAGACAGGGTAGATTCTCCAAGCTGTCCTGTGAGCAGTATTTCAGACACGGTCTGCAGACAGGGTAGATTCTCCAAGCTCTGCAGACTGGGTAGATTCTAAACCAAGCTGTCCTGTGAGCAGTATTTCAGACAAGCTCTGCAGACAGGGTAGATTCTCCAAGCTCTGCAGACAGGGTAGATTCTCCAAGCTCTGCAGACAGGGTAGATTCTCCAAGCTGTCCTGTGAGCAGTATTTCAGACACGGTCTGCAGACGGGTAGATTCTCCAAGCTCTGCAGACAGGGTAGATTCTCCAAGCTCTGCAGACAGGGTAGATTCTCCCAAGCTGTCGTGTGAGCAGTATTTCAGACAAGCTCTGCAGACAGGGTAGATTCTCCAAGTCTGCAGACAGGTAGATTCTCCAAGCTCTGCAGACGGTAGATTCTCCAAGCTCTGCAGACAGGGTAGATTCTCCAAGCTGTCCTGTGAGCAGTATTTCAGACAAGCTCTGCAGACCGGGTAGATTCTCCAAGCTCTGCAGACAGGGTAGATTCTCCAAGCTGTCCTGTGAGCAGTATTTCAGACAAGCTCTGCAGACAGGGTAGATTCTCCAAGGTCTGCAGACAGGGTAGATTCTCCAAGCTGTCCTGTGAGCAGTATTTCAGACACGGTCTGCAGACTGTGTAGATTCTCCAAGCTCTGCAGACTGGGTAGATTCTCCAAGCTCTACAGACAGGGTAGATTCTCCAAGCTCTGCAGACAGGGTAGATTCTCCAAGCTCTGCAGACAGGGTAGATTCTCCAAGCTCTGCAGACAGGGTAGATTCTCCAAGCTGTCCTGTGAGCAGTATTTCAGACACGGTCTGCAGACAGGGTAGATTCTCCAAGCTCTGCAGACCGGGTAGATTCTCCAAGCTCTGCAGACAGGGTAGATTCTCCAAGCTGTCATGTGAGCAGTATTTCAGACAAGCTCTGCAGACAGGGTAGATTCTCCAAGCTCTGCAGACAGGGTAGATTCTCCAAGCTACATGGATAGCTTTCTCACATTAAAGAATTTGAACCTACCGTGGCGAGCAGCAATTGATGTTGATGGAATTAATATATTGGGGAGTCTGCTCTGAGGTCGAGTGGTTACGGTCGCTGGCTTGTATTCCACTGTAACCTATCATCACTTATTCGAGCCTCGCTCAGGCCGTGTCTCTTTATATGTAAAAGTTGGCAGTTTCTTACAGAGTTGGTGCACCAAGTACTGGTTAACCTCTGGAACCTGTCCAGGAAAGGTGTTAGGTAAGCTGCATGTCGGCGATATAGCCCAACATTGTGCTGATTGTGTAAAACCCAAAGAAATAAACAAACATAATATAACGGCCTTATCGGGTGATCAACTCAGACCAAGTGCATATTCATGGTACATGTATACATGTATATAGTATATTATATACATATTCATGGTACATGTATATATAAATATTCATGGTACATGTATATATACATATTCATGTTTTTATCAGTAATGTATTATTATTATATTCTGTCTTCATGATAATAATTATTTACATAACATTTATTTAAGAATTATTTCATGATCTCTTTTTTTATCAGCAAATTATAAAAAAGTATAAGAATTGAACCTCATGATTATAATTATTTTCATAATTCTTAGCTATCTGATTAACCCAGTTGTTTAAGTTTATACAAAGTTATTTTAGCTCGATTGCGAAACACTTTTTTACAATATTAGATATGACTTCATTCCTGTTGGAATCCATCTCGATGAGAGAGGGAGCGCAGTGGTACATGCTCGCTTCTCACCAATGCTACCCGGGTTCATTCCTTGGACAGGGACGTATGTGAGATCGTACGATCTTCAGATCGGACAGGTGTGTTTTCTCCAGTTTCCAACCATGAAATGACCACATAATTATACACTTTCATCCAACAAGAGCAACGAGATATTTTTCTCTCGGATGGCTCCAATTTGACCGCGGAGAACGTATTTTGAAGAAGTTATCTGGTTCCACAGCTTACATTGTATCTGGGAACAACAAACAAATTGTCTAGTGTATTCGTCCAGGGGGTGTTCTGGTCGTTTGCCCGGAATTATTTTGAGAGTATAGCTCCCTTGACCAGGAGATGTTTTAGATTAATCACAGGCTGTAGGTTGTTGCAATAAATTAGTATTAGCATTTCCCACTGTTTTTTTTTGATATACTTTATTCATTTTACAACGATTGCGAAGCAAGTTTTAACAACTTATATTAATCACTTTCGTTGGCTCGGATGAAAGCGTATATGTGGTCATTCATGTGGGAGGAAACCGGAGTACCCGGAGAAAACCCACCTGTCCGATCTGGCGACCATCATACCATCTCACATACTTCCCTGTCCTAGGATCGAACCTGGGTCGCATTGGTGAGAAGCGAGCGTGCTAACCACTGCGCTAATCGGACAGCTTTGCCACTGTTATGGCTTTTGATGAGTATACTAGTCGCCCCTGCTTAATCGGTGCAGAGCCTCCAGAAGTATTTTAGACATTTCATTATTTTGAGGAGAGTGCAAGAGATAAAGAAGACGTTCCAGTTTCACAAGCATTTCTGTTCATTTACATGTCGGGTGTGTAGCACCAATACACGAGACCTCAGGTTTATGGCATGTTAATATTATTAGGGTCAGCCAGAGGAGTGGGGCAGAGAGCTGCACAAAGTTACCAATGTGGTGCTCTTAATATCCCAGCCTCCCTCCAACATGCTGCAGATGTTACAGAGCTTTTAGTTTTCATTGACTAAGTCCCCAGGGAATCTTCCTAAGTTTTCTATGCAGCTGATCAATAGGCTAAATGGTCTGAGTTTACAAAGATCTTACAGCATACACAGAGATAGTTTCTACAAATTTATTTTAGCATGGTTGCGAAACAAGTTTTTACAACTTATATTAATCACTCTCGAGACCTCATTCCTGATGGAATCCATCGCCACGAGGGAGAGAAGCAACATAGCCTAAGGGCACAATCGTAACGGCTCCAGTGGAGCTCAAACTGTGGTCCTTTCGCGCCTGAAACGAACATACTACCACTGCGCTATCATGACTTCCAAAAGCACAGAGATAATTGCTGGGTGAATTTGTAATACTGGTATATATATTTTGTAGTGAAGGAAGGGTGATCTTGTCCTGCGGAGTGCCCATTGCTTAGGTAGTGACACAAACAAGCACCATGATTATAACACTGTCGGACGTCATACCTTTGTACTTGCAGTCCATTATTATTAATATTGGACGGTTGTCAAAAGGCCAGATTATTATATTAAATCCTACGCGTACACGCGTACATGTACGAAATTAACAATTTTAATTAGTAGGATATTGTTATATAAGTGTGTGTTTTAAGTAAGATATTTATAAGCCTTAAGCAGATCCAATATGTAAAATACATTGTTACAGTCCAATATTTTTATATATATTGGGTCATTTTCGGCTTAGATTTAGACATTTTATACTTAGACAATTTGTTGCAATCAAGGACTGTGTTGAAAGGTTAATTGTCAAAGTCGCACTACTACCGGTATTCATGCAAACATATGTGCATTTGACTGGACACACAAAGAGGTAAAAAAACACACATGTGAAGTGTGTAACAGCCTGGGTAGAGATATATATATATACATGTATGGACTCAAAACTTGTTGATGTCATTCACACCTTCAATATTGTAAAAACTTGTTTCGCAATCGAGCTAAAATAACTTTGTATAAACTCACACCTAAAAGGTCTAAAAGTTGTAAATAATAGACTTAATAGTTTATGTCCATGACAAAAGCTCAAGTGGCTAGGAGAACAATAGGTTGACTGTCTAGTGCTCTAGGGGTTATGTGGCTATAAACACTGTGATTGTGGCTAGCAATTCCAATTATGTGGCTATAAAGATCAAAGAAATGGCCACTTAATATACAATTTTGGTGTGTTCGTCCGTCTGTCCGTCCGAGGCAATATTTCCAGTCCGGGCTGTAACTATGGAGGGATTTCAAAACTAGTGTGTCATAAATGTTTGTTATATAATTGGTGATGTAACCTACACAAAACCCATGTGTCAAGGTCACACTTTAAGGTTAAATAATGTGATCAACAGATATAAAGACGTAACATAGAATTTTGGGTACATCCGGCCCCCCATGTCTCCAACATTCAGTTGCTTAACCCTTTGCAATTCGGATAGTGGAGTTAAAACACTTGGCTGAATAACAAAGAACATAGATCTTGATCAGATGCAGTGTTACGTCAAGGCTAATCTGGACCTATGTTACGTACGGGCTTTAGAACAGCCCTTTTGCATCGGGACTAAGTTATTGTCCCATCTCTCTCCCGCTGCGTATATGCCGCAAGGCCCTGCAGTGTACATGTTTTAACCCCACATTTTTACTTCAGTTTGCATCAAATTTCAATTCAGCATAATATTCTGCAGCCTAGCTGTGTGATCAATAATTGTGTTGCTATATTTGTAATGTTTAGCTGAGATTTAGAGATAATATAACTTTAGCTGGGTAGTGAATTGAATTTTGCCTAGCATTAATTACATAACTTATGCCTTGGAATAAAAATAATTGGATTACCTAATCTTTCAATTCAGCATATATTATATAATTATATAGGATCTTACACCAGTTGTGATCACATTCATACAAAAGACTGCTTAATAGCAAAATTCCAAAACTCGTTTCATAAAATATGGTACGAAATCACGACAGTGTAAGATCCTTGATATCACATTCCATATTGGGTTTTAATCATATTTTTGCACAAAATAACGCTTGTTCATTTTGGCGCCAACTGCCAAAATTGAGTGATTTATCAAAATTGTAAATATTAATTTTTTTTAGGGAGAAGTGGCGCTCCCAGGGGGAAGAAGTCAGGGTCCCTAGGGCGACTATTTCGCCCACATCGCCCTCTAGAATGAGCCCTGGATTTGTGACCTATGTGGCTGTTTAGTAAAATAAGTGTCTAGACAATTATAATTATGATCTTACATGAGTGGTGATGTCACACCATATTTTATGAAACTCATTTTGGAATTTTGCTATTAACCCATTCAACACCAAATAACTGACATGGACTGGTCCATGACATTTTCAGACCAATAAATTAATAAGAAAATTACATTTGGACCAGTTCATTTATCAAAATGGGTAATATTTGTCTAAAAATAGTAATATTACTGGCAAAAAGTGCAGATCCTGATGAGACGACTCGTCACGAGCCGGCTCATCTGGATCTACACTTTTTTGTAAGCCGATTTAGAGGTCTGTGGTGTTGAAAGGGTTAAGCGAGAAATGTCCAAAGCTCGTCACGAGTGTAAGATCCTTTTATCACATTACCACAGCACGTTTTAATAAATAACGTTGCTACTTTCATTTTTAATAAATAATGTTGCTACTTTCATTTTTAATAAATAACGTTGCTACTTTCATTTTTAATAAATAACGTTGCTACTTTCATTTTTAATAAATAACGTTGCTACTTTCATTTTTAATAAATAACGTTGCTACTTTCATTTTTAATAAATAACGTTGCTACTTTCATTTTAATAAATAACGTTGCTACATTCATTTTGGCGCCAAGTGTCGTCGCAAATTGTCATGGCACTACCCAAAACAGCCTTATATTTCTATTTTAATAAGCGCTATTATTGTGTAGATACTTTTAAATCAGTGTGTCGTCTTACCATTAACGTTATGTACCAATTTACAAATAAGGATTATTCTCTCAACCAATCAGAATCCTTCCAGGTGTTATTATTACACATGTGTACATATAAGAAATTATGAGACGACTGTATTACACTGAATACAAACAGATAAACATATACAGCTTAATGTTCACGTGATCAATATGGCGGTCATATTTTCATAATATTTCGCCGAGATCTAATCATACTTTTTTGTCGGTTAGTAAACTTAATGTTGCATAGCATTACATAACTTGTACTCTGAAGTAAAATCCTACAACAAAATGAAATTTTAGTTTGACGAAAGCTGTATAATTCTTTCGAAAATGAGTGAGCTCACTCTGAATACTGTCACTGTTGAGTGGCTCAGGACATTAAATAGATTTTATAATAACCACATGATGTGTACATGGTATTGAAATGTGTATACTGTAATGTATACTGTAATGTAGGGTATTATGCCCTTAATATGAGACAGCATGATTTGTTGAAAAAGTTTAATTATTTTACAACGATTGCGAAACAAGCTTTAATAACTAATATTAATCACTCTTGGGGCGGATGAAGTTGTAAATGTGGTCATTCTTGTGGGAGGAAACTGGCGTACGCGGAGAAAACCCACCTGTTCGATCTGGCGACCACGTACCATCTTGATACTTCCCAGTCCGAGGATCGAACCCGGGTTGAATTGGTGAGAAGCGAGCATGCTAACCACAGTGCTAATCTGACAGCCTATGATTTGTTACCATTCCCGGCCACATCTGATATATATACTGAGTCAAAAAAGAAACGATACCAAACTAAAAATGACGTAAAACGGATAAAACCATAGAAAGGTTTAATATATTATTACATATCAGTACCGGGTATCTTATTGCAACGTCGGCCAACCATAAACACAGGTAAATAAACACCCGATAATCCTGGAACGCCGAATTTCCGATTTGCACGTGCTCCTCAACAAAGACAACTTCCTACACATGTACAAATCGGAAAACTGGTTTATTGTACTGGTATTGCATTATCATCGAGGAAAAACACCTTACATACCCATTGTTACCTCTAACAAAATGCCTAGGCTAAACCGCAATCAGAGAATGCGTGCCATTGGCATGATTGACGGCGGTTTATGTCAGCGTGACATCGCAAATCGACTTGGGCGTTACGCGGATCACGATAACACGTCTACTTCGACGTTATCGAACACATGGATCGGTGGACGACCATCCAAGATCTGGTCGACCATGTGTGACGACGCGTGAACAGGACCGTCTCATTCGGACGTCACATTTACGTGACCGGTTCCTACCTGCTACGCACACAGCTGCCGTTACTCCTGGGATGACCAACAATCGCATCAGTGCACAAACAGTCAGGAACCGGCTCGGTGAACGTGGCATTCGTGCATATCGGCCATACGTTGGACCCATCCTGACACGACGTCACCGTGACGTACGGCAGGAATGGACGACGGAACGTGCTCGCTGGACTCGGTTACAGTGGAATTCGGTGATGTTTAGCGATGAATCGCGGTTCTGTTTGCGTCGAGCGGATGGCAGAGAGCGGGTATATCGCAGACGCGGTGAACGTTACGCCGACGCATGTGTACGTCAGGTCGATCTGTTCGGGGGCGGAAGCGTTATGGCGTGGGGCGGTATCACCTTCGGCAGTCGCACTGAACTGTTAGTGGTGGACGGGAACCTAAACGCCCAGCGGTACTGTGATGAGATCCTTGCGCCAGTTGTTGTGCCGTTCTTTAACGCCAACAGAAACGCCACACTGTTCCAACAGGACAACGCCAGGTGTCATACTGCTCGGATTTCCACCACATTATTGGAGCAGAACAATATTGAAACCCTGCCGTGGCCTGCTTTGTCACCAGACTTGTCACCCATAGAACATTTGTGGGATACGTTAGACCGCCGCGTCAGACGACGTCAGCCGGTAACGTTAAACCAACTGAGGGATGTTTTGCGTCAGGAGTGGACAAATATTGACCAGCAAGAGATTCAGACACTCTTCCGTTCGATGCGACGGCGGTGCATTGCAGTGAGAGACGCAAATGGTGCCCATACTCGGTATTGACGTCTGTGTGAAAACTCCATTAGACCCCTGTCCGACGAATTACGTCATCACGCAGCAGACAGTTTCGGAGGCTCATTATGCTTTATGTGCTCCTCTTTCAAACATGTTGGACTATCATCTTATGAATTTTCAAAGAATTTTCTTAATAAATGTTGAAATTATAGACACATAAACATCAGGTATGGTTTCTTTTTTGACTCAGTATATATGAATGTACCTGCCTGCTGAGAAACTAGTCATTATTGTGGTAACCCCACTAGTGTCCATTTCATACTACCAGTATTCATAAACTGAACCTTATTTTAAAATTGTATCAATTGTTTTTGCCAAGTTGAACAAACATTTTATTTTAGCATGTACATTGTATCATTGTTGTGACAGATTTTGGACAATATACAATAAACAAGGTTATACAAGGTCACTGTGTAAAGTCACTATGTATCACAACACATTGGCATGAACTAGCTATATTGTACACATGTGTTAATGAGTAAATGAAATATAGCAAGTATTTGAAGCTGGATTTTGGTAATATTTATGAACATTCTCAGAAAGTTTCAATTGATAAAAGCTTTGTGAAGATTGTTGACATGTTAGAAAGGAAATGAGAACTTGCATTGGTAAGGAACATATTAAATAAGAGGATTTTTATTTATATATTGTTTTTTAGTTTAATGAACAAATTAGAAGGAAATTATTTTCCTTATGTGCAATGTCGGTAAGAAAGTAAGTGATGCAGTTAGAGAGAAGGTAGCAAGTGTTTATTGGAAAAATATTCAGCTCTTGGAATCTACCAACAGGTTTACGTTGACAATACATAAAAACGCAAGTTTTAATTATATAATATACTATTATCTTATAATTGTTTGTTTATACAAATTTATTTTAGCTCGATTGTGAAACAAGTTCTTACAACTTATATTAATCACTCGCGAGAACTCGTTCCCGATGGAATTCATCGCAATGTGGAATTTAAATGCCTTGTTTAGGGGCACAATAGTAACGATGTATAATGCCTTGTCTAGGGGCACAATAGTAACGATGTATAATGCCTTGTCTAGGGGCACAATAGTAATGGTTGGAGTGGTCTCGAAGCTACCACTGTACTATATGTATAATGCCTTGTCTAGGTGTACAATAGTAACGGTTGGAGCGGTGCTCGAAGCTACCACTATACTACATGTATAATGCCTTGTCTAGGTGTACAATAGTAACGGTTGGAGCGGTGCTCGAAGCTACCACTGTACTACATGTATAATGCCTTGTCTAGGTGTACAATAGTAACGGTTGGAGCGGTGCTCGAAGCTACCACTGTACTACATGTATAATGCCTTGTCTAGGTGTACAATAGTAACGGTTGGAGCGGTGCTCGAAGCTACCACTGTACTACATGTATAATGCCTTGTCTAGGGGTACAATAGTAACGGTTGGAGCGGTGCTCGAAGCTACCACTGTACTACATGTATAATGCCTTGTCTAGGTGTACAATAGTAACGGTTGGAGCGGTGCTCGAAGCTACCACTGTACTACATGTATAATGCCTTGTCTAGGGGTACAATAGTAACGGTTGGAGCGGTGCTCGAAGCTACCACTGTACTACATGTATAATGCCTTGTCTAGGTGTACAATAGTAACGGTTCCAGCGGTGCTCGAAGCTACCACTGTACTACATGTATAATGCCTTGTCTAGAGGTACAATAGTAACGTTCCAGCGGTGCTCGAAGCTACCACTGTACTACATGTATAATGCCTTGTCTAGGTGTACAATAGTAACAGGTTGGAGCGGTGCTCGAAGCTACCACTGTACTACATGTATAATGCCTTGTCTAGGGGTACAATAGTAACGGTAGGAGCGGTGCTCGAAGCTACCACTGTACTACATGTATAATGCCTTGTCTAGGTGTACAATAGTAACGGTTGGAGCGGTGCTCGAAGCTACCACTGTACTACATGTATAATGCCTTGTCTAGGGGTACAATAGTAATGGTAGGAGCGGTGCTCGAAGCTACCACTGTACTACATGTATAATGCCTTGTCTAGGTGTACAATAGTAACGGCTCCAGCGGTGCTCGAAGCTACCACTGTACTACATGTATAATGCCTTGTCTAGGGGTACAATAGTAACGGTTGGAGCGGTGCTCGAAGCTACCACTGTACTACATGTATAATGCCTTGTCTAGGTGTACAATAGTAACGGTTGGAGCGGTGCTCGAAGCTACCACTGTACTACATGTATAATGCCTTGTCTAGGGGTACAATAGTAACGGTTGGAGCGGTGCTCGAAGCTACCACTGTACTACATGTATAATGCCTTGTCTAGGTGTACAATAGTAACGGTTCCAGCGGTGCTCGAAGCTACCACTGTACTACCTGTATAATACCTTGTCTAGGTGTACAATAGTAACGGTTCCAGCAGTGCTCGAAGCTACCACTGTACTACATGTATAATGCCTTGTCTAGGGGTACAATAGTAACGGTTGGAGCGGTGCTCGAAGCTACCACTGTACTACATGTATAATGCCTTGTCTAGGTGTACAATAGTAACGGTTCCAGCGGTGCTCGAAGCTACCACTGTACTACATGTATAATGCCTTGTCTAGGTGTACAATAGTAACGGTTGGAGCGGTGCTCGAAGCTACCACTGTACTACATGTATAATGCCTTGTCTAGAGGTACAATAGTAACGGTTGGAGCGGTGCTGAAGCTACCACTGTACTACATGTATAATGCCTTGTCTAGGTGTACAATAGTAACGGTTCCAGCGGTGCTCGAAGCTACCACTGTACTACATGTATAATGCCTTGTCTAGGTGTACAATAGTAACGGTTGGAGCGGTGCTCGAAGCTACCACTGTACTACATGTATAATGCCTTGTCTAGAGGTACAATAGTAACGGTTGGAGCGGTGCTTGAAGCTACCACTGTACTACATGTATAATGCCTTGTCTAGGTGTACAATAGTAACGTTCCAGCGGTGCTCGAAGCTACCACTGTACTACATGTATAATGCCTTGTCTAGGTGTACAATAGTAACGGTTGGAGCGGTGCTCGAAGCTACCACTGTACTACATGTATAATGCCTTGTCTAGGTGTACAATAGTAACGATTGGAGCGGTGCTCGAAGCTACCTCTGTACTACATGTATAATGCCTTGTCTAGGTGTACAATAGTAACGGTTGGAGCGGTGCTCGAAGCTACCACTGTACTACATGTATAATGCCTTGTCTAGGTGTACAATAGTAACGGTTGGAGCGGTGCTCGAAGCTACCTCTGTACAACATGTATAATGCCTTGTCTAGGTGTACAATAGTAACGGTTCCAGCGGTGCTCGAAGCTACCACTGTACTACATGTATAATGGCTTGTCTAGGTGTACAATAGTAACGGTTGGAGTGGTGCTCGAAGCTACCACTGTACTACATGTATAATGCCTTGTCTAGGTGTACAATAGTAACGGTTGGAGTGGTGCTCGAAGCTACCACTGTACTACATGTATAATGCCTTGTCTAGGTGTACAATAGTAACGGTTGGAGCGGTTGGAGCGGTGCTCGAAGCTACCACTATACTACATGTATAATGCCTTGTCTAGGTGTACAATAGTAACGGTTGGAGTGGTGCTCGAAGCTACCACTGTACTACATGTATAATGCCTTGTCTAGGTGTACAATAGTAACGGTTGGAGTGGTGCTCGAAGCTACCACTGTACTACATGTATAATGCCTTGTCTAGGTGTACAATAGTAACGGTTGGAGTGGTGCTCGAAGCTACCACTGTACTACATGTATAATGCCTTGTCTAGGTGTACAATAGTAACGGTTGGAGTGGTGCTCGAAGCTACCACTGTACTACATGTATAATGCCTTGTCTAGGTGTACAATAGTAACGGTTGGAGCGGTGCTCGAAGCTACCACTGTACTACATGTATAATGCCTTGTCTAGGTGTACAATAGTAACGGTTGGAGCGGTGCTCGAAGCTACCACTGTACTACATGTATAAAGACTTCCACTTATAATTGTTAGTATGCAAATTCAATAATAAATTATATCAAATAACCATGATTATGATGTAAATTATGAACTTCATGCGATATTTTGATGCTGATAATTATGATATGCAATGATTATACTCATCAACCATGTATACAAGGTATTTGGCATAAGAGCGACAACATATTTAATTACATTTAAATTGAAATATTGCCTGTCCGTCCATATTTATGTACTGAGCAGTCTGTCCATATTTATGAAACTGAGCAGCCTGTCCACATTTATGTACTGAGTAGTCTGTCCACATTTATGTACTGAGCAGCCTGTCCATATTTATGTACTGAGCAGTCTGTCCACATTTATGTACTGAGCAGCCTGTCCATATTTATGTACTGAGCAGTCTGTCCACATTTATGTACTGAGCAGTCCGTCCATATTTATGAACTGAGCAGTCTGTCCATATTTATGAACTGAGCAGTCTGTCCATATTTATGTACTGAGCAGTCTGTCCATATTTATGAACTGAACAGTCTGTCCATATTTATGTACTGAGCAGTCCGTCCACATTTATGAACTGAGCAGTCCGTACATATTTATGAACTGAGCAGTCTGTCCATATTTATGTACTGAGCAGTCTGTCCATATTTATGAACTGAGCAGTCTGTCCATATTTATGTACTGAGCAGTCTGTCCATATTTATGAACTGAGCAGTCCGTCCACATTTATGAACTGAGCAGTCCGTCCACATTTATGTACTGAGCAGTCCGTCCACATTTATGTACTGAGCAGTCCGTCCACATTTATGTACTGAGCAGTCCGTCCATATTTATGTACTGAGCAATCTGTCCATATTTATGTACTGAGCAGTCTGTCCATATTTATGTACTGAGCAGTCTGTCCACATTTATGTACTGAGCAGTCTGTCCATATTTATGAACTGAGCAGTCTGTCCACATTTATGTACTGAGCAGTCCGTCCATATTTATGTACTGAGCAATCTGTCCATATTTATGTACTGAGCAGTCTGTCCACATTTATGTACTGAGCAGTCTGTCCATATTTATGAACTGAGCAGTCTGTCCACATTTATGAACTGAGCAGTCTGTCCATATTTATGTACTGAGCAGTCTGTCCATATTTATGAACTGAGCAGTCTGTCCATATTTATGAACTGAGCAGTCTGTCCATATTTATGTACTGAGCAGTCCGTCCACATTAATGAACTGAGCAGTCCGTACATATTTATGAACTGAGCAGTCTGTCCATATTTATGTACTGAGCAGTCTGTCCATATTTATGTACTGAGCAGTCTGTCCATATTTATGAACTGAGCAGTCTGTCCATATTTATGTACTGAGCAGTCTGTCCATATTTATGAACTGAGCAGTCTGTCCACATTTATGTACTGAGCAGTCTGTCCATATTTATGAACTGAGCAGTCTGTCCATATTTATGAACTGAGCAGTCTGTCCATATTTATGAACTGAGCAGTCTGTCCATATTTATGAACTGAGCTGTCCATACACATTAACCATCTTCGTGGCCTTCAAATACTTGGCACAGTTTTTATAATAGCTAGTTTTAGCTTCCTACTTGATCCTTTGCATTATGTATGTCATTGTATGTTATATGTGATTTATGTCCTGCAATAGATACTGTTTAAACCAAATACTGCGCACTTACCATTTCAACACCAAGTAAATGACATTGACTGGTCCATGGTATTTTTAGACCAATAAATTAATAAAAAAATTACATTTGGACCAGTTCATTTATCAATATATGTAATTTGGTCTAAAAATAGTAATATTACTGGCAAAAAGTGCAAATTCTGACGAGACGGTTTGTGACGAGCCGGCTCATCTGGATCTACACTTACTTTTTGTAAGCCTATTTAGAAGCCTGTGGTGTTGAAAGTGTTAATAAATGTTTCACTTCTTAAACATATTAACCCATCCATAATTAAAAATAATTATGCGAGTGTGTTCTACCTAAATTGGTAAATAAATTGTTTTAATGTTTCATGTTAACTGGCACAATATCTTTCAATTTACTCACCCATAAGTCAACCTCACTCATAAGTTGACAGCTGGAAAACATATATCGTATATACACTCACTCAGCAGTCGAGGCAGTACTTTGACAGCTAGAAAATGTGTATTTTATATACACTCACTCATATGTAGGTACTTTGACAGCTAGAAAATGTGTATTTTATATACACTCACTCATAAGTCGAGGCAGTACTTTGACAGCTAGAAAACGTGTATTTTATATTCACTCACTCATAAGTCGAGGTGGTACTTTGACAGCTAGAAAATGTGTATTTTATATACACTCACTCATAAGTCGAGGCAGTACTTTGACAGCTAGAAAACGTGTATTTTATATTCACTCACTCATAAGTCGAGGCAGTACTTTGACAGCTAGAAAATGTGTATTTTATATTCACTCACTCATAAGTCGAGGCAGTACTTTGACAGCTAGAAAATGTGTATTTTATATACACTCACTCATAAGTCGAGGCAGTACTTTGACAGCTAGAAAACGTGTATTTTGTATATACTGATGACTAAGTCAATGTGGTACTTTAGTGGTTAGAAAACTGTCAAAAATAAGTCCATGTAACTTTTTCTGAATATTTGTCTTCCTTAAAATCCATCAAAGCGGTTGCGATCAACACCAGGTCGAGATAAAAGGTCAAAGTAATATAATATATAATATTAAACAACACGTGACTTGAAATGTTTTGTTTATTTTGTACAACGGCTCATTTTAGAGCACTTTTTAGAAGCAAAAAAGGTTGACTTATGACCAAGTATATATAGTAGTTGGTTTATCTATGTGGATGCGTTTACTACAGTTGTGATCAATATGGTAGTTGGTTTATCTGTGGACGCGTTTACTACAGTTGTGATCAATATGGTAGTTGGTTTATCTGTGGACGCGTTTACTACAGTTGTGATCAATATGGTAGTTGGTTTATCTGTGGACGCGTTTACTACAGTTGTGATCAATATGGTAGTTGGTTTATCTGTGGACGCGTTTACTACAGTTGTGATCAATATGGTAGTTGGTTTATCTGTGGACGCGTTTACTACAGTTGTGATCAATATGGTAGTTGGTTTATCTGTGGACGCGTTTACTACAGTTGTGATCAATATGGTAGTTGGTTTATCTGTGGACGCGTTTACTACAGTTGTGATCAATATGGTAGTTGGTTTATCTGTGGACGCGTTTACTACAGTTGTGATCAATTTTTAACCACCATAATATTGCAAATGTAGCCTTGTACACCTGTGTAATTAGTAATAAATTAAGTTAGCACTTCTATGTCTTTTCAGACACATCTTAAAGACATAATCTAACCACTGACTTTACTAGAGATCCAAACAGTTCAACATTACTAGGATGCTGCGCCTGCAGACTCGAGCCACCCAGCTGCGTCATGTTGCAGGCCTGCAGCTGTCTGAGGGTCCTGCTGGGCTCAAACCCCGACCTGGGTTCAGGTTGCCTGCTGGCGTGTGTACCACACACACCAGCGCAAGACAGAGACAGAACCATTCTGGACGAGTGTCGCCATACAAGGAGCATGTGAAGATACAGAAGCTGATGGTGGCGAACAGAGGTAAACAACTATTCTCAAATTTTCAAAATATTTATAATCCTGTTTCATATGATGTTGTCGCATACATTTGTGAATACTGAGTCACATTTTGTATATTGCCCTTGTGAACTTATACAGATATAAGTATAGGATTGTTGTTGTTGGCTGTTGGGTCATTCCATGTGACCGTATATGCCACTTTCAATTCCGGCTAACTGCTATAGTTTAACTCGTAACCAGCCAAATAAATTGGACGGAATATGCAAACAACATAGTTGCAGATCGGCCGTGGCATAACGCCGCCTCTGATCAGGATCTATGTTGTTTGCTATTCAGACAAGTGGTTTAGCTCCACTATCTGAATAGCAAACAACATAGAGCTTGATCATACAGCATTTTCTGTGCCGTCTGATCTGGATAAATGCTATTGACAAAAGCGACTTTTGTTGTGATTGACAGGTTACGGGATTAAGCCAATTCCATTCATACATGTACCACTAGTAACTGAGGTCCTGCGCTAGGTGTGCATTTTACCAAGACGTTCCTAGTTCACCGATTTTTTAGTTTTGTGCAGATTCACGGGACTTTAATTCCCCTTTCATTGCACTAGTACCGGTAGTAATAAGTGCTGTTACAATTTGATCAGGATTTTGTTAGAACTTGATACAAGTATCGGGTTTAATGTGTCGGCCATAACTTCTTCCTCTGATGAAGGATTTGGATCTTATTCGTATATATATATATTCTTACTCGCCAAGGCTCCACATTAGGCAAGTAAACAACCCACCTGTGTTTACAGTTTCCCGACCGACCAGTTTCCCCCCCCCCCGATGAATCCCCCTCCACCCTGATTTTTTTTATGAAACTTTGAAGAAAAAATTCAAAATAGCGTTTTTTCACATTTTTCTGTGCTCAAGAGTAAGGGAAAGGGAACTTTATTTGGATATTTTTTACCAATCGATCGACCATATTTAATTGCATGAATCAATAAACACATGTATTTTTTTTTATAAACACAGGTAATTTTTTATTGGCCTTAATATATATAAATGTTGAACATGAGCCTTTACACACATGCCCATCGTCAGTGAGGGATATATACCGTTATATAAGTTTGCCGAATTTGCTTTGTCTACCAATTGTGTTGCACGTATTGCGTGGTCTACCAATTGTGTTACACGTATTGAGTGGTCTACCAATTGTTACACGTATTGAGTGGTCTACCAATTGTTACACGTATTGAGTGGTCTACCAATTGTTACACGTATTGAGTGGTCTACCAATTGTGTTACATGTATTGAGTGGTCTACCAATTGTGTTACATGTATTGAGTGGTCTACCAATTGTGTTAATGTATTGCGTGGTCTACCAATTGTGTTACACGTATTGAGTGGTCTACCAATTGTTACACGTATGAGTGGTCTACCAATTGTGTTAATGTATTGAGTGGTCTACCAATTGTGTTGCACGTATTGAGTGGTCTACCAATTGTGTTACACGTATTGTGTTGTCTACCAAT
This sequence comes from Archivesica marissinica, assembly GCA_014843695.1. Lineage (NCBI taxonomy): Eukaryota > Metazoa > Mollusca > Bivalvia > Venerida > Vesicomyidae > Archivesica > Archivesica marissinica. The sequence goes on along the minus strand of CM026404.1, from coordinate 29,844,599 downwards.
TGTGTTACACATATTGAGTGGTCTACCAATTGTTACACGTATTGAGTGGTCTACAATTGTTACACGTATTGAGTGGTCTACCAATTGTTACACGTATTGAGTGGTCTACCAATGTGTTACACGTATTGAGTGGTCTACCAATTGTGTTACACGTATTGAGTGGTCTACCAATTGTGTTACACGTATTGAGTGGTCTACCAATTGTGTTACACGTATTGAGTGGTCTACCAATTGTGTTAATGTATTGCGTGGTCTACCATTGTGTTACACGTATTGAGTGGTCTACCAATTGTGTTAATAATTGAGTGGTCTACCAATTGTGTTAATGTATTGCGTGGTCTACCAATTGTGTTACACGTATTGAGTGGTCTACCAATTGTTACACGTATTGAGTGGTCTACCAATTGTGTTACACGTATTGCGTGGTCTACCAATTGTGTTACACGTATTGAGTGGTCTACCAATTGTTACACGTATTGAGTGGTCTACAATTGTGTTACATGTATTGAGTGGTCTACCAATTGTGTTACATGTATTGAGTGGTCTACCAATTGTGTTAATGTATTGCGTGGTCTACCAATGTGTTACACGTATTGAGTGGTCTACCAATTGTTACACGTATTGAGTGGTCTACCAATTGTGTTAATGTATTGAGTGGTCTACCAATTGTGTTGCACGTATTGAGTGGTCTACCAATGTGTTACACGTATTGTGTTGTCTACCATTGTGTTACACGTATTGAGTGTCTACCATTGTTAATATTGAGTGGTCTACCAATTGTTACCGTATTGAGTGGTCTACCAATTGTTACACGTATTGAGTGGTCTACCAATTGTGTTACACGTATCGAGTGGTCTACCAATTTGTTACACGTATTGAGTGGTCTACCATTGTGTTACACGTATTGAGTGGTCTACCAATTGTTTACACGTATTGAGTGGTCTACCAATTGTGTTAATGTATTGCGTGGTCTACCATTGTGTTACACGTATTGAGTGGTCTACCAATTGTGTTAATATTGAGTGGTCTACCAATTGTGTTAATGTATTGCGTGGTCTACCAATTGTGTTACACGTATTGAGTGGTCTACCAATTGTTACACGTATTGAGTGGTCTACCAATTGTGTTAATGTATTGAGTGGTCTACCAATTGTGTTGCACGTATTGAGCGGTCTACCATTGTGTTAACGTATTGAGTGGTCTACCAATTGTGTTACACGTATTGTGTTGTCTACCAATTGTGTTACACGTATTGAGTGGCTACCTTGTTACACGTATTGTGTCTACCAATTGTTACACGTATTGAGTGGTCTACCAATTGTGTTACACGTATTGAGTGGTCTACCATTGTGTTACACGTATTGAGTGGTCTACCAATTGTGTAATAGGTGGTTTTGTGTTTGTTTGGTGGTTTTGTTACACATATTGAGTGGTCTACCAATTGTGTTAATGTATTGAGTGGTCTACCAATTGTGTTACACGTATTGAGCGGTCTATCAATTGTGTTACCGTATTGATGGTTTTGTGTTGTTTGGTTTTTGTGTTGTTTGGTGGTTTGTGTTTGTTTGGTGGTTTTGTGTTTGTTTGGTGGTCTACCAATTGTGTTAATGTATTGCGTGGTCTACCAATTGTGTTAATGTTTGTTTGGTGTTTGTGTTGGTTTGGTGGTTTTGGTTGTTTGGTGGTTTGTGTTTTTGGTTTGTGTTTGTTTGGTGGTTTGTGTTTGTTTGGTGGTTTTGTGTTTGTTTGTTTGGTGGTTTTGTTTGTTGGTGGTTTGTGTTTGTTTGGTGGTTTTGTGTTTGTTGTTTGGTGTTTTGTGTTGGTTTGGTGGTTTTGGTTGTTTGGTGGTTTGTGTATGTATTGAGTGGTCTACCAATTGTGTTATGTATTGAGTGGTCTACCAATTGTGTTAATGTATTGAGTGGTCTACCAATTGTGTTAATGTATTGAGTGGTCTACCAATTGTGTTACACGTATTGAGTGGTCTACCAATTGTGTTAATGTATTGCGTGGTCTACCAATTGTGTTAATGTATTGAGTGGTCTACCAATTGTGTTGCACGTATTGAGTGGTCTACCAATTGTGTTAATGTATTGAGCGGTCTACCAATTGTTACATGTATTGAGTGGTCTACCAATTGTGTTACACGTATTGAGTGGTCTACCAATTGTGTTACACGTATTGAGTGGTCTACCAATTGTGTTAATAATTGAGTGGTCTACCAATTGTGTTAATGTATTGCGTGGTCTACCAATTGTGTTACACGTATTGAGTGGTCTACCAATTGTTACACGTATTGAGTGGTCTACCAATTGTGTTAATGTATTGAGTGGTCTACCAATTGTGTTGCACGTATTGAGCGGTCTACCAATTGTGTTACACGTATTGAGTGGTCTACCAATTGTGTTACACGTATTGTGTTGTCTACCAATTGTGTTACACGTATTGAGTGGTCTACCAATTGTTACACGTATTGAGTGGTCTACCAATTGTTACACGTATTGAGTGGTCTACCAATTGTGTTACACGTATTGAGTGGTCTACCAATTGTGTTACACGTATTGAGTGGTCTACCAATTGTGTTAATAATCGAGTGGTCTACCAATTGTGTTAATGTATTGCGTGGTCTACCAATTGTTACACATATTGAGTGGTCTACCAATTGTGTTAATGTATTGAGTGGTCTACCAATTGTGTTACACGTATTGAGCGGTCTATCAATTGTGTTACACGTATTGAATGGTCTACCAATTGTGTTACACGTATTGCGTGGTCTACCAATTGTGTTACACGTATTGAGTGGTCTACCAATTGTGTTACATGTATTGAGTGGTCTACCAATTGTGTTAATGTATTGCGTGGTCTACCAATTGTGTTAATGTATTGCGTGGTCTACCAATTGTGTTAATGTATTGACTATTGAGTGGTCTACCAATTGTGTTGCACGTATTGAGTGGTCTACCAATTGCGTTACACGTATTGAGTGGTCTACCAATTGTGTTAATGTATTGAGTGGTCTACCAATTGTGTTAATGTATTGAGTGGTCTACCAATTGTGTTAATGTATTGAGTGGTCTACCAATTGTGTTAATGTATTGAGTGGTCTACCAATTGTGTTACACGTATTGAGTGGTCTACCAATTGTGTTAATGTATTGCGTGGTCTACCAATTGTGTTAATGTATTGCGTGGTCCACCAATTGTGTTGCACGTATTGAGTGGACTACCAATTGTGTTAATGTATTGAGCGGTCTACCAATTGTTACATGTATTGAGTGGTCTACCAATTGTGTTACACGTATTGAATGGTCTACCAATTGTGTTACACGTATTGCGTGGTCTACCAATTGTGTTACACGTATTGAGTGGTCTACCAATTGTGTTACATGTATTGAGTGGTCTACCAATTGTGTTAATGTATTGCGTGGTCTACCAATTGTGTTAATGTATTGCGTGGTCTACCAATTGTGTTAATGTATTGACTATTGAGTGGTCTACCAATTGTGTTGCACGTATTGAGTGGTCTACCAATTGCGTTACACGTATTGAGTGGTCTACCAATTGTGTTACACGTATTGAGTGGTCTACCAATTGTGTTAATGTATTGAGTGGTCTACCAATTGTGTTAATGTATTGCGTGGTCTACCAATTGTGTTAATGTATTGACTATTGAGTGGTCTACCAATTGTGTTAATGTATTGAGTGGTCTACCAATTGTGTTAATGTATTGCGTGGTCTACCAATTGTGTTAATGTATTGACTATTGAGTGGTCTACCAATTGTGTTGCACGTATTGAGTGGTCTACCAATTGCGTTACACGTATTGAGTGGTCTACCAATTGTGTTACACGTATTGAGTGGTCTACCAATTGTGTTAATGTATTGAGTGGTCTACCAATTGTGTTAATGTATTGCGTGGTCTACCAATTGTGTTAATGTATTGACTATTGAGTGGTCTACCAATTGTGTTAATGTATTGAGTGGTCTACCAATTGTGTTAATGTATTGCGTGGTCTACCAATTGTGTTAATGTATTGACTATTGAGTGGTCTACCAATTGTGTTGCACGTATTGAGTGGTCTACCAATTGCGTTACACGTATTGAGTGGTCTACCAATTGTGTTAATGTATTGAGTGGTCTACCAATTGTGTTAATGTATTGAGTGGTCTACCAATTGTGTTAATGTATTGAGTGGTCTACCAATTGTGTTAATGTATTGCGTGGTCTACCAATTGTGTTAATGTATTGAGTGGTCTACCAATTGTGTTAATGTATTGCGTGGTCTACCAATTGTGTTAATGTATTGAGTATTGAGTGGTCTACCAATTGTGTTACACGTATTGAGTGGTCTACCAATTGTGTTAATGTGGGGTCTACCATTGTTAATGTATTGGTGGTCACCAATTGTTTCACGTATTGAGTGGTCTACCAATTGTGTTAACGTATTGAGTGGTCTACCATTGTGTTAGTATGCGTGGTCTACCAATTGTGTTCACGTATTGAGTGGTCTACCAATTGTGTTATATTGAGTGGTCTACCAATTGTGTTACACGTATTGAGTGGTCTACCAATTGTGTTACACGTATTGAGTGGTCTACCAATTGTGTTAATAATTGAGTGGTCTACCAATTGTGTTACACATATTGAGTGGTCTACCAATTGTGTTACATGTATTGAGTGGTCTACCAATTGTTACACGTATTGAGTGGTCTACCAATTGTGTTAATAATTGAGTGGTCTACCAATTGTGTTACACATATTGAGTGGTCTACCAATTGTGTTACACGTATTGAGTGATCTACCAATTGCGTTACACGTATTGAGTGGTCTACCAATTGCGTTACACGTATTGAGTGGTCTACCAATTGTGTTAATGTATTGAGTGGTCTACCAATTGTGTTACACGTATTGAGTGGTCCAGGTTTTTATGGTTATAGATGAAGGTCTCGTGATCATTCTACTGTAGATGCTAAACAGCTAAAACAATTCTGATCTGCAACATTGTAACGGCAGCCATGTTCAAAATATATAAATTTCCGAATCGTCTAGCGATCTGTCCTGAAATTACATACTGTGTGATATGGGCACGACTAGTTGATGAAAAGAGCTAAAATATTACTGATCCAAAAATTTGTGATATCATTTTCCACTCTCCATCTCCCTCCCGTACTGTAGTGTTTAAAGTTTAACTTTATTAAATTTACGATTGCGAAGCAAGTTACAACAACTTAATATATTAATCACTCTTGTTTACGCGGATGAAAGCGTATAATTATGTGGTCATTCATGTGGGAGGAAACCGGAGTACCCGGAGAAAACCCACCTGTCCGATCTGGCGACCACTACCATCTCACATTTTTCCCAGTCCGAGGAGCGAACCCGGGTTGCATTGGTGAGAAGCGAGCGTGTTAACCACTGCGCTAATCGGACAGTCGTACTGTAGTTTGATTTGTCTGAAATATTTACTGTCACAAAATTACCGCCATGTGAGTGATGACGGGCCTTCTTAAATGTGCTTCTGTTCCTTCAGCAAGGACTTAAATGTGCTTCTGTTCCTTCAGCAAGGACAACAAGATTAAGGGCCTCCTCCGTAGCCGAGTTGTTAAGATCATGAGTGATCTGCATGCCCTTTTAATTGTGATTCTGTTCATTCAGCAAAGACATTAAACCGTATTGTACTGGAAACTGTTTTTGCAAATGGCATAGAACCAAATCAGGTGGCACAGAACATGCTATCTGAGCAGGCTGTTTGCTATTCAGATAGTGGAGCTAAGACACTTGGCTGGATGAGACGCGGCTTTACCGATCTATGTTGATTGCGCAATCCTTCCAATTTGTTCGGCATGTTACGGGTTAAGTTTCTTTGTTGTTCAGGTGAGATAGCTATACGAGTGTTCCGGGCGTGTACAGAGATGAACATTCGTACAGTAGCAATATACTCGGAGCAGGACAAGATGCACATGCACAGACAGAAGGCAGACGAGTCGTACTTGATCGGCTTGGGACTCCCGCCCGTAGCTGCGTACCTCAACATACCAGAGATCATTCATTTAGCTAAGGTTAGTTTACGTGGGGGTGGGGCGTAATCCCAGCTACAGTTAACCCATTCAACGCCAAGTAACTGATATGGACTGGTGCACAATATTTTTAGACCAATAAATTAATAAGAAAATTATATTTGGATCAGTTCATTTATCAAAATGAATAATTTTGTATAAAAATAGTAACATTACTGGCAAAAAGTTCAGGTCCTGATGAGACGGCTCGTCTGGATCTAAGCTTATTTAGAGGTATGTGATGATGAAAACGTTATGGTCAAATGGTACTTTTTTGTTTGTTTGAATGAGTATTTAATGTTACATCTGAACGATTTTTTCATTTCTGCAAGTATTATAGTTAATGTCATACAGTCAAATCTGTGTTAGTGGTCACCTCCATTAAGTGGCCAAAGTGTTAATGTCATACAGTCAAATCTGTGTTAGTGGTCACCTCCATTAAGTGGCCAGGGTGTTAATGTCATACAGTCAAATCTGTGTTAGTGGTCACCTCCATTAAGTGGCCAGGGTGTTAATGTCATACAGTCAAATCTGTGTTAGTGGTCACCTCCATTAAGTGATCAAGGTGTTAATGTCATACAGTCAAATCTGTGTTAGTGGTCACCTCCATTAAGTGGCCAAAGTGTTAATGTCATACAGTCAAATCTGTATTAGTGGTCACCTCCATTAAGCAGCCAGTTTCCACAACCCATAAAATGTTGTTTTCTTATACATTTGACCTCTATCAAGCAACCACCTATGCTAAGCAGCCACTCTGTGATTCCCTTGTCTGGCTGCTGTAGACAGGTTTGGCTGTATACCAGTATGGTGTGGTTTCACGATAAATTGACCTTTATTTACTGGAGTATTTGGAGAGCATAGTAATATTTCTTGTTTACTCCAGTATTGGGGAGCATAGCATACTTACACAACATATAATATATATATATATGATTACCGTATACACGATGAACGAACGGCATCATTAATTCATTAATTATCCATGTATTGATATAAGTAACCTGTAACCATATCCAGAATATTACATCAGCTTAGCACATTAATTAACATTTAGCATCTTTATAAAACATAAACTGGATATTGACCCATGCGTATGTAGCTAGTCGTCAGGGCTAATTCTATAGGGGCAACACTTTTCCCTAAACAAAAATATTAAACATTTATTTTTTGCAATTTTGGTACAAAATTTTGTCCAGTAAGATACACTGGCCCATTATATAGCACTCCTTCTTTCCAAATGTTGTATTTAATGGTCATACTGTGCAATTTAACCATATTTTGTTGACATTTATTAAATAACCGATTGAGGACTCGATCAAGTGCTTTCTCACTTCTCCCAAAAATTCATACAATACATAGAATGAGCCTCGAGTCATGTTCTCTAAATAATACAAACTGAAACAGATATGGTTCTAATTAAAACTGTACGTGTTATTTCAGGAGCATGATGTAGATGCGATCCATCCAGGCTATGGTTTTCTGTCTGAGAGATCCGACTTTGCCCAGTCTGTGCGGGATGCAGGAATCCGGTTCATCGGCCCCTCACCAGAGGTTGTCCGACGAATGGGAGACAAGGTGGAAGCCAGAGAGGCAGCTATTGAAGCTGGTTTGTTTCTACAAATATTCCTTAATTGATAAAAAGTGAAATATGAATGTAATAGATGTCCACATATACATACCATGCGGGATCTTTGGTGCATATTTCTATCTGTATTGAATATTCAGTTGTATGTTTATCAATAACCGTACCGCTGTAGGTTCGAATCCCACTGGGATGTGTCAAACTCTTTTGTATGAGGATGGGGCCTCCGTTACCAAGTGGTTACGGTCTTCGATTTCAGATCACTTGCCTCCACCGTTGTAGGTTCGAATCCCACTGGTGTGCGTCACAAATTCATGTGTGCGAGGATGGGGAGCCTCCGTGGTTAAGATCTATGATTTCAAATCACTTGCCCTCACCGCTGTAGGTTCGAATCCAACTAGGGTTTTTTCAAATTCTTTCATGTGAGGAAGTTCTGTGGTTCTACCCAGGTCCGTCAGTGCCTGATATACTGCTCTGAGGGGCACATGCAGTCTTCCTCCACAAATAATAGCTCGAGATTGCCATGTGACCTAATCTAATCGGGCGAGTTTAAACCCAAATACAAACAAACAAATGTTTACAAATAAAGGAAAAGCCATTTTTTGGATATGGACAATTATAATATGCAGTTCCTTCCTGGTACAATGTTATGCGAGATCAAGGTGTGTATACTTGGGTTACAGACTGTGTTCTGTGATATGTCGCGCGGAACATCTCTTTAACCATATCATTTCTAGGTGTACAAGTTGTGCCCGGTACGCCAGGCCCTGTGGAGAGTGCGGAACACGCCCTAGAGTTCTGCGAGACATATGGACTGCCCGTCATCTTCAAAGCTGCGTACGGTGGTGGCGGTAGGGGAATGAGGGTTGTCAAAACTATGGAGGTAAAATGTTTTTCACTAAGAGCCCCACTCAGACCATGTCTCATTTATATGAAAAAGTTGGCAGTTTCTTACGGAGGTTGGTGCACCCAAGTACTGGTTAATCACTGGAGCCTGCCCAGGAAAGGTGTTGTTATGTAAACTTCCCGCCGGCGATATAGCCTAAAATGGTGCTGATGCAGGCGTAAAGCCCGAAATATAACAAATATAACATAATGTTTTTCGCTAAATGTTGTTTATAGTAATTTATTTCAGCTCAAATGCGAAACAAGGTCCAACATTATTATTCAAATCGCTCTCGTGACCTCATTCTTGATGGAATCCATCACCATGAGGGAAAGAGAAGCAATGTGTAATGGCTACAGCTGGACACAAACTCTGTGACTCTCACACCTGAAGCGAATGTGCTACCATTGCGCTATCACGACTCGCATGAAGTTAGCTATCAAGTGATATTTACTATTGACCGTATCGAAATTTGGATGTTTAAATCTGGAATATTTGGCCTGATCCAGTATTCAACTGTGGTCCAAAATTTAGGGGGGAATTCACTTGCCTCTCCAGCCAATTTAGGTGGGAATTCACTTGCCTCTCCAGCCAATTTAGGGGGGAATTCACTTGCCTCTCCAGCCAATTTAGGGGGGAATTCACTTGCCTCTCCAGCCAATTTAGGGGGGAATTCACTTGCCTCTCCAGCCAATTTAGGGGGGAATTCACTTGCCTCTCCAGCCAATTTAGGGGGGAATTCACTTGCCTCTCCAGCCAATTTAGGGGGAATTCACTTGCCTCTCCAGCCAATTTAGGGGGGAATTCACTTGCCTCTCCAGCCAATTTAGGGGGGAATTCACTTGCCTCTCCAGCCAATTTAGGTGGGAATTCACTTGCCTCTCCAGCCAATTTAGGGGGGAATTCACTTGCCTCTCCAGCCAATTTAGGGGGGAATTCACTTGCCTCTCCAGCCAATTTAGGGGGGAATTCACTTGCCTCTCCAGCCAATTTAGGGGGGAATTCACTTGCCTCTCCAGCCAATTTAGGGGGGAATTCACTTGCCTCTCCAGCCAATTTAGGGGGGAATTCACTTGCCTCTCCAGCCAATTTAGGGGGGAATTCACTTGCCTCTCCAGCCAATTTAGGGGGGAATTCACTTGCCTCTCCAGCCAATTTAGGGGGGAATTCACTTGCCTCTCCAGCCAATTTAGGGGGGAATTCACTTGCCTCTCCAGCCAATTTAGGTGGGAATTCACTTGCCTCTCCAGCCAATTTAGGTGGGAATTCACTTGCCTCTCCAGCCAATTTAGGTGGGAATTCACTTGCCTCTCCAGCCAATTTAGGGGGAATTCACTTGCCTCTCCAGCCAATTTAGGGGGAATTCACTTGCCTCTCCAGCCAATTTAGGGGGGAATTCACTTGCCTCTCCAGCCAATTTAGGGGGAATTCACTTGCCTCTCCAGCCAATTTAGGGGGGAATTCACTTGCCTCTCCAGCCAATTTAGGGTGGAATTCACTTGCCTCTCCAGCCAATTTAGGGGGGAATTCACTTGCCTCTCCAGCCAATTTAGGGGGGAATTCACTTGCCTCTCCAGCCAATTTAGAGGGAATTCACTTGCCTCTCCAGCCAATTTAGGGGGGAATTCACTTGCCTCTCCAGCCAATTTAGGGGTGAATTCACTTGCCTCTCCAGCCAATTTAGGGGGAATTCACTTGCCTCTCCAGCCAATTTAGGGGGAATTCACTTGCCTCTCCAGCCAATTTAGGGGGAATTCACTTGCCTCTCCAGCCAATTTAGGGGGGAATTCACTTGCCTCTCCAGCCAATTTAGGGGGGAATTCACTTGCCTCTCCAGCCAATTTAGGGGGGAATTCTCTTGCCTCTCCAGCCAATTTAAGGGGGAATTCACTTGCCTCTCCAGCCAATTTAGGGGGGAATTCACTTGCCTTTCCAGCCAATTTAGAGGGAATTCACTTGCCTCTCCAGCCAATTTAGGGGGGAATTCACTTGCCTCTCCAGCCAATTTAGGGGCGAATTCACTTGCCTCTCCAGCCAATTTAGGGGGAATTCACTTGCCTCTCCAGCCAATTTAGGGGGAATTCACTTGCCTCTAGCCAATTTAGGGGGGAATTCACTTGCCTCTCCAGCCAATTTTAGGGGGGAATTCACTTGCCTCTCCAGCCAATTTAGGGGGGAATTCACTTGCCTCTCCAGCCAATATAGGGGGGAATTCACTTGCCAATCTAGGGGGGAATTCACTTGCCTCTCCAGCCAATTTAGGGGGGAATTCACTTGCCTCTCCAGCCAATTTAGGGGAGAAGTGAGGGGAAATAATTTGGAAGTTGAATATTTGGTCGTAAACCTATATTTTAGACTCATCTTTTTCATACCAATCAAAATAATTAAATTCTTCACTTTAGAAGCGGACCAACCAGGTCACAATTTACGTTTTGGTTGACATTATTGTCTTAGAAGATAACTCATAAGCATTTTGATCATATTTATAACTTTCCTGAATCTTTGAGTTTACCCCCAACTTCAAAGTAGCATGCACACAAATTAATTTAACATCAGTGGTAAGTGAGTTCGTAAGAAATGCAGCAGTAATTCAGTAAAATAAATGTGTCCGAAATATTTACCTGTCCGACTACTACTACAGCTGTACATATAGTACTTGCTTAATTTTTGTAAAACCAAAGTATCTCAATGATACACGGTTCAAACATCTTGCTTGATGGTTATAACATATGGAAATAGCCCAGTTCTATACCATTATCGCACAGAGTTAATCCCCGTCTGCTGTTCATCATAATCTCGGCTCCAATTAGTCGAACAATTTACTTTGAGGCCATGTTTTGGCTAATTTTACACCAGATAATAGAGTTATGTTGACTTCACTCATCTAACCAGTGACGGCAAAGTGTCGGGAAAGCGACAATTTTGCCTACCTTGCCCCAACATTGAACCATGCTGATCTATAATAATAATAATAAAGACTTTATTTAATGAGAGAACTCGAACAATTTAGGTCAGACGGTGTTATTGATATAGTGGTCTGGGATTGGTTGAAAAAGTGTAAGGAAGCCCTTAAGAGTTATTGATACATGAACTGATTGGCTGAGTAGGTATTGTCACAAATAGTGAAAATGACTTCTAAATATTAAAATACAATATATGAGCTGCATTTTGGATTATTTAAAAATATTTGTAGACTATTTGGTGACAAATAAACAGCATATTATAAATGCAGGTGTCAGTGCAACATTCACTACCAAATTACCTTCAGAGTAGGGGGTGGGTGCCTTTAGTGGGGAAAAAACGCAATCGGTCAACCCCATTGAAATTTGACATTTTCCTGTGGCTCAAAGGCTGGTATGTTGAAAACTACTGTCTTTTGTGCCAAACTATATTTGGTGTAAATCTAATGGCAGTGTGTGTTATAATGGTGGCCTATGGAAATTGCAATAGCGGTGTCTGACCTCTACCATGAGGCCCTCAACAAATTAAAACATGAAATAGCATAATGATACATGTAAACAGTAACCAGTAAAAGTAAGGAAAATAAGATACAAGCTGCAAGAACTAATACTCATATTCATGTATAATTGTAAATTATCAGTTTATTAGGTTATTGGTCTGTTATTTGCACCACCTATGAAAAACGACCAGTAGGATATATTTGATAATTGTGCATAATAAATTAATTTCCTATATGTGCTAGTTTGTGTTAGTCTATAGCACCCATAATATATTCTGTATATAGTATATTATGCATTGAGAGTTTATCATTATTTAGTATTTGCATTGGAATACTGATGATTTACTTCATGTCATAGACAAGTACCCATATTGTTGCAGGACATTAATGAGAATTTTCAACGAGCTACGTCAGAGGCCCAGTCTGCATTTGGGAATGGTTCTCTGTTTCTGGAGAAGTTTATAGAAAGACCGAGACATATTGAAGTACAAATCTTAGGTGAGACTTTGTTGAACTGAAATTATTACCATATGTATTGATGTATAATTTGCCATCATGTATAATATTTGCTTACATTTTTGGCGCTAAAAGTGGGAGGCGGATTTCCGATATACATGTATAACACGCGCATGAAAATAAGCAAACCTGAGGCAAATATTTCCCGAGATTCGCTAAAATGCACTTGTATACCCACTTATCTGCGACCCATTGTGAAAGGTTTATTAAAGTGTTACAAACAATTGTTGCGCATTACCAAAATATATATTTCATTGTGAAATCATTTATAAAGCTACCCGTCTTGTGTTATCTCGACATTTGAAATAAATACTCTAAAATAATACTTTTGTCTATATTAATTTTCTAGTCATCATATGATTTCGGTGTCACTTTGCACCTCTATTAGATATGTACACTGTGAACACTCGAGGAGTCACCTGTAAAAAGCACATATTTTGCCTTGTTGTAGGGCATGTGTCGTGTTTCTTGTTAGATAGAGCTTTTGATATGCCATAAAACACAATTCAACAAGGATTCACCCGACATCTTAATTGCATCATCTTAATTGCATCACCGTAATTACCTCATCTTAAATGCATCACCTTAATTTCATGACCTTAATTGCATCGCCTTAAGCACATGACCATAATTGTATCACCTTAATTACATGACCTTAATTGCACCATTTTAATTAACTTGACCTTAATTGCATTACCTTAATTAACATAACCTTAATTACATTGCCTTAATGAACATGACCGTAATTGCATCACCTTGATTAATATGACCTTAATTGTATGACCGTAATTGCATCACCTTAATTATCATAACTGTAATTGCATCACATTAATTAACATGACCTTAATTGCAATGCCTTAAGTAATACAACCTTAATTGCATCACCGTAATTAACATGACCGTAATTGCATCACCCTAATTACCTTAATTGCATCACCTTAATTAACATGACGTAAATGCATCACCCTAATTACCGTATCACCTTAATTACAGGTGATTATGCTGGTAATGTGGTTCACCTGTTTGAGAGGGATTGTTCTGTGCAGCGACGGCATCAGAAGGTCATCGAGATTGCCCCTGCCCCGCAATTGGCCCCTGATATTCAGCAGAGTATGACAGCTGACGCAATACGTCTTGCGAAACATGTGGGATATGAGAACGCAGGAACAGTGGAGTTCCTGCTGGACAGCAAGGGAAATTATTTCTTTATTGAAGTGAATGCGAGACTACAGGTGGAGCATACAGTCACGGAGAACGTTACAGGGTAAGCCTACAGGCATATGGAACAATCAATACCAACATGTTCATATCCCAGTGTGTGATTTACATTTATTTATCGTCGCTACCGGTTGCCCATATGAGCGATGCCTCCTGAAGAGATTAGTCACTTTAGATAACTAATAGATATCCCAGGGCTCATTCTAGAGGGCTACTAGTCGCCCCCTGGGGACACTGACTTCGCCCCCTGGGGACCCCACTTTTTCCTAAAAATGTTTTCTATTTTTATACAATCTTTTGTCAGTAAGCTGCACTAGCCCATTATTAAGTACTCCATCTACTCAAATGTTGTATTTAATGGTCATATTGTGTCTTTTAACCCTATTTTATTGAAATTTATGTTTTACATTTATTTATCGTCGTTACTGGTTTGCCCATATGTGCGACGTCTCATGAAGAGATTAGTGATTTTGGATTTTTGGAGGATAATGCAATGATACAGACGGAGACTCGTTCCAGAGTCTCATCTGGTTCTTTTATGTGCACGGTGTACAGCACCGACGCGATACCTCGGTTTAAAGTCCCATCTGAAAGACTGTTAATTTTATTAGGGTCAGACACAGAGGATCGAACCTGCGATCCCTGGATTATCAGTCCAGCGTGTTACCACTGGACTACAGATCTGTCTGTGTCTGTTGAAATTTATTAATTAAAAAACTCAATTTAAGGTCTCAATCGCGCACTTTCTCATTTCTCCCAAACATTGTGACCTAGTATGAGCCATGAAGGATATAGTGTGCCTGACAACATCGCAGTACTAAGCTGTGGCGTATTCATCCAATTCAAGACCCAACAAAGTCCTTCATATTAACTGATGCAACATGAAAATCTAAGACTATAATTTCCTACATTTCAGCGTTGATTTGGTTCAGTCTCAGATCAAGGTATCGGAGGGCAAGACCCTTCCTGAGATTGGTCTGACCCAGGACAAGATAAATCTCATTGGTTGTGCAATACAGTGTAGAATGACTACCGAGGACCCGGCTAGGGACTTCCAACCAGACACTGGCAGAATAGAGGTATTGTACCATTTAAGATATTATATTTTAACATTTTTTTTAACATAATGTTTATTGGCATTAAATAAAATAGCCACAAATGATGAAGTTTGACAAATAGTGAAATACATGATACAGTTTTCTGAGAAGTTTGAATATATCAGTTAACAATTAGTTGATGAAAAAGTACAATAAGTGACACATGAAATATAATTACTGCACTTTTCGTGTATTTATGTATAATCTTATTTATATATAATATATAATACAGTGAAACACATCTAAAACGAACGGCAGCCGGACCAGATGAAAAGTTTTCGGGGGAGTGGGGGGTCTGATAAAGTTCAATTTTCCTCAACAGACAGTTCAACTCTACAACGCTTAAGAGACTGAGACATGCTTAGATTTTGGTGGTTACTAAAGAAATATATATACTTACAAATGAAAATATATTGAAAAGAAAATGAGCTCATAATTGTTAAAGTAATGTCTCTTATTTGATCCGTAAATTATCACGGGTTAATTAATAAATAAATAGTCAATATTTTACTTTAAATAATGATGCCTTTTGTGAAATCGCATTCACATTTAATTAGATCATATTAAAACTAATTACAAACCTCCGATTCCTTACAAAGAACAATATAAAATTATGTCTAGTGATTATCACGCCTGTATGCTTCTTACAACAACACCGCATGTCAGCACACATTGGAATAAATAATATGCCGACCAATTATGTGTAATTGATTGATCAAAACACGGAAGGTGTTAAATCAGTCGAGACTAAGGTCGTTTGGATCAGGATTTTTGCCACAGGGCATCCTGTTTTCTTAGGGGTAATTTGAAATAGAAATGTGCACGCATGGTTCTGAAAACTTGTCCGTTGTCCGGAAAGAGGGGTTTCGATTTATAGAGGTTTTTTTTACATTGAATAAAGAAGGAAACATATCGAAACCAGGAAAACCGTCCGGTTTAGAGGTAATTACGAGTTACGTGTATCCGATATGCAATATTGCATAAGTTCTAGACTGCACAAGTTCTAGATTGCACAAGTTCTAGACTGCACAAGTTCTAGACTGCACAAGTTCTAGACTGCACAAGTTCTAGACTGCACAAGTTCTAGACTGCACAAGTTCTAGACTGCACAAGTTCTAGACTGCACAAGTTCTAGACTGCACAAGTTATAGACTGCACAAGTTCTAGACTGCACAAGTTATATTCTTGTTGCATCAGTTATATGTTACACCAGTTATGCACGTCGGTTATTGACTACACAAGTTTTTACGGCGGTAATGAACCGCCTTTGGCAGACTTGCACTTTTGGCAGTAGTTATAAATTTGCATGCTATATATAACATTTCAGGTGTTTAGAAGTGGAGAAGGTTTCGGTATCCGTCTGGACAGTGCTCTGGGGTTTGCCGGTGCTATTATCTCGCCATTCTACGACTCGCTACTTGTGAAGGTTATTGCGCACGCTACCGATCATCCATCAGCATGTGCCAAGATGTTGAGAACACTACGCGAATTTAGAGTCAGAGGAGTGAAGGTATTATAATCTGTTGTCGTGCAGTACATCTCTTTAATTATCTCCCTTTGTTAAAGTACTTATCGTTATTATCTCCCTTTGTTAAAGTATGTGTCTATTATCTATTTGTCTTTATTATTTCCCTTTCTAACTAGTTGTCTTTATTATCAACCTTTGTTTAAAGAACTTGTCGTTATTATCTCCCTTTATTGAAGTATTTGTCATTATTATCTCCCTTTGTAACAGTACTTGTCTACTATTTCCCCTTTTTAAAATATGCACGTCTATATTCTTTCTGACACTTTGTCTCGATTGGTCATGAGCAATTGTAGCATTGTACCATAATGTGAACGCCGAAGGAAATGATAATCTGTGTCTCGAGATAACTCCGTTTCGTTAAGGTTAAGACTATTATCTGCCCATTGTATGACTGGCTGAATGTGATGATACTGAATGAATGCCTGCCACTTTAATGGCAATATGAAATCAATGAACCTTGAGAGGGAGTTTAAAAGATGTTCATGTAATTTGTAGTGACAAGAAAGGACGGAACACATGTGATTTAGGAAATATTATTTCCATTTTAACATGACCCAATATAATGCTATAAACGAATAAATGTGTGTGTTTTGTCTCCTTCCCTGTTATTTGGCTGATGACATTCCAAAATACCTGCCTGTAAACTTCCTTCTGTATTGCGGTAGCACTGAGAATCCTCTTCCAGCTATCTACACTATATTTCCTGTATTGCTGAGAATCCTCCTCCAGCTATCTACACTATATTTCCTGTATTGCTGAGAATCCTCCTCCAGCTATCTACACTATATTTCCTGTATTGCTGAGAATCCTCCTCCAGCTATCTACACTATATTTCCTGTATTGCTGAGAATCCTCCTCCAGCTATCTACACTATATTTCCTGTATTGCTGAGAATCCTCCTCCAGCTATCTACACTATATTTCCTGTATTGCTGAGAATCCTCCTCCAGCTATCTACACTATATTTCCTGTATTGCTGGTTATTATCTCTACAAATCCTGCTGTATTCAATTCCAATGTAAAATTGTTAAAAGTGCATATTTACGTCCATAAATAAGTATTTTTACAGCTGTAGCCATGGTTTATTGCAGATTTAACAACGGTAGATTTGTTCTTTAGAATTGAAAACAATTTATTCTCCTTACGATTGTTTTCAGACAAATATTCCATTTCTTCTGAATGTATTGGAGAACCCTCAGTTCCTGTCTGGTGTCGTCGACACATACTTTATCGACGAGAACCCGCAGCTCTTCCAGTTTTATCCATCCCAGAATCGTGCACAGAAGCTGCTCCACTACCTTGCCGAGGTAATGGTAAACGGTCCCACCACACCTCTAGCAACAAACCTTCAACCGTCGGACACCATGCCATCAGTTCCAGAAATTCCATTTGGTAAGTAGTGTTTATGGCGCTGTTTCTAACATCGTTTTACGGTAAAGTCATTGATTGGTGTTCTGTTTGAGTAACCCTTTACTCCACATACCATCTATACTCGTCTATAACACGCCCCTCCTATACTTTGGTCTGAAATCTGTGGGTTTTGGCATAAATTGCATATAAGACAGGTTGATCAATTGAACACCGAAAGTATAAGTAGTATGTTTGCCCAGTGCAAGTTGAAGTAATTTTTAGTGTTGGAGATATATTGATTATTGAGTATGTAGTAGCCTGGGAACAGGCCTCGATATATTTTGCTTGGTCAGTCAAATAAATATATTTTAACACCGAGACTATTAATTGGGCCGTATTGAGCTTCTGATAATATCGACGCCCGAGGAAACTCGGCGGGTTGTCTGTGTAATTATTGACTAGCATTAATCCTATTAATAGGCCTATTAACCGTAACCTACTTGAATCGAAAGAGTCACTGCAATGTTGATAAAATTTTAGAATCGTGTATAATCGTCTGCGCTTTCCGATAGATTTCCGTTTATATATTTAGCGATAGTATCTTGTAGAGAAGAGTTGTCGTTATTCAAATCTATACCCTCATAAATGAGGCTGTAAGTAGATGGCTCTACGATCGGAAATCAAGTTTCCCCAGGCTGTCATTTTGCCAGAAGTTAAAAAGTGAAAAATTTACAGACTGGAACCCAGGCTAAGTATGTAGTACAGTGTACCTATTGCTTATCAGCAGTATGTAGTACAGTGTACCTATTGCTTATCAGCACTATGGAGATAAAGAAATAATTGGCCTCTTCTGCTATGGAGTAAAGGGTTAATCACTTTCATTCATTTCATCTTCCATGATATACTATGCTATCCATCAAATGTTTGGATAAACATATCAAATAATTCAACAAGTATCGAAAGCTAACATCCAGTACAATTACATTACTTTAGTGGAAAGCGAGACAAAACAGTCAGCTTTACGATCCTCGCTTCAGGTGCGAAAGGCCTGAAGTTCGAGCCCAGCTGTAGCTATTATGATTGTGTCCTTAGGCAAGGCACTTAAATTCTACATTGCCTCTTCTCACTCCCTTGTGGCGATGGATTCGCTGAACCAGCACACATCCTACACATTATGTATTATTTTGCTGAACCAGCACAAACCCCACACACTATGTATTATTTCGCTGAACCAGCACACCCCACACATACTGTGTATTATTTCACTGAACCAGCACACACCACACATTATGTATTATTTTGCTGAACCAGCACACACCCTACACATTATGTATTATTTCACTGAACCAGCACACCCCACACATTATGTATTATTTCACTGAACCAGCACACACCACACATTATGTATTATTTCACTGAACTAGCACACACCACACATTATGTATTATTTCACTGAACCAGCACACCCTACACATTATGTATTATTTCACTGAACCAGCACACACCACACATTATGTATTATTTCACTGAACTAGCACACACCACAAATGTATTATTTCACTGAACCAGCACACCCCACACATTATGTATTATTTCACTGAACCAGCACACACCCTACACATTATGTATTATTTCACTGAACCAGCACACCCTACACATTATGTATTATTTCACTGAACCAGCACACATACTACACATTATGTATTATTTCACTGAACCAGCACACCCCACACATTTTGTATTATTTCACTGAACCAGCACACACCACACATTATGTATTATTTCACTGAACAGCACACACCACACATGTATTATTTCACTGAACCAGCACACACCACAAATGTATTATTTCACTGAACCAGCACACACCCTACACATTATGTATTATTTCACTGAACCAGCACACCCTACACATTTTGTATTATTTCACTGAACCAGCACACCCTACACATTATGTATTATTTCACTGAACCAGCACACCCTACACATTATGTATTATTTCACTGAACCAGCACACCCCACACATTTTGTATTATTTCACTGAACCAGCACACCCTACACATTTGTATTATTTCACTGAACCAGCACACACCACAAATGTATTATTTCACTGAACCAGCACACACCCTACACATTATGTATTATTTCACTGAACCAGCACACCCTACACATTTTGTATTATTTCACTGAACCAGCACACAGTACACATTTTGTATTATTTCACTGAACCAGCACACCCCACACATTATGTATTATTTCACTGAACCAGCACACACCACACATTATGTATTATTTCACTGAACTAGCACACACCACACATTATGTATTATTTCACTGAACCAGCACACACCACAAATGTATTATTTCACTGAACCAGCACACCCCACACATTATGTATTATTTCACTGAACCAGCACACACCCTACACATTATGTATTATTTCACTGAACCAGCACACCCTACACATTATGTATTATTTCACTGAACCAGCACACATACTACACACTATGTATTATTTCACTGAACCAGCACACACCACACACTATGTATTATTTCACTGAACCAGCACACCCCACACATTATGTATTATTTCACTGAACCAGCACACCCCACACATTTTGTATTATTTCACTGAACCAGCACACACTGCACACTATGTATTATTTCACTGAACCAGCACACACCACACACTATGTATTATTTCACTGAACCAGCACACACTGCACACTATGTATTATTTCACTGAACCAGCACACCCCACACATTTTGTATTATTTCACTGAACCAGCACACACCACAAATGTATTATTTCACTGAACCAACACACCCTACACATTATGTATTATTTCGCTGAACCAGCACACCCTACACATTATGTATTATTTCACTGAACCAGCACACGCCCTACACATGAAGGCTTTTACAGTTTATAAACTACCTCTCATATCAAGTTCATTCACTGTTGGTTTTTAAGACTTGTGCATTTGTATTTGTGTAATATACAAGTATATATTATATATTAAGAATTAATATTTGTCTTTCAGTTATATATTGGCGAATAAAACATGGTTTGGAGTTCTGCCATGTAGGAATTAACCACGCAGGCCATAGGCCTATGTTATTACTTCTGGCACTCTGATAGACAAACCATGTTGTATTTGACTATAAATAATGCAAATACAGATATTATTTCGTTTCTAACATGACATAAATATCTAAAAGTGCAAAAATAGTTTGTGTTATTTTGTGTGTGTAAATGACGTCACAAAAAAATGTTTGTAAAATGACGTCAAGTTTGACGTTACTCGCTAAACAATGCAGATTTAAATAACATGGTAAATTCAGTTTTTGGTTATACTGACAAAATGCCGAGCCATGTTAGAATGTGTGATATATATATATATATATAGGTATATGCATACACTATGCAACATATACAATATATCATCATTATGTTTCTTGTTTTGTTTTTACAGATGGTCATTCCTGCCTCTGTTGTATTTGTTCTGCATTACAATACTGAACAAATGTTTTCTATTGTTCAGCAGAGCATAACGTTAATATATTTTATGTGATATAAAACATGAGCTGCACCGCAATAAAAGGGATCCGTCTCCGTTGTCGAGTGGTTAATGTCGCCCCACTCGGACCCTTTTTATATGAAAAAATTGAAAAGTTGGCAGTTTCTTACGGAGGTTGGTGCACCAAGTGCTTGTTAACCGTTGAAGTCTGCTCAGGAAATGTGTTGTTAGGTAACTGCCCGTCGCTCAAATGGGCAACCGGTAGCGACGTTTTAATAAATTTGAAGAAAAATAAAGGGATCTTTTCGCACCTGACATAATTATCGAGATAGGACATCATAAAGTATCCTGGACAAAAGCAAACGATAACTAGAGAACAGCACTGGATGCAAAATCTCCCCTGAGCTGGGCTGATAGCCATGACCACATGCCTTGAGATTTGTCTCAAAATCAGAGCACTTCTTCCTGGACCACTTTGATGGAAAGTGAGACTAAGCAGTCATCTAGCCAGCGACTGCCCCGTCGACAATTACATATTTGCATATACCGGGTAGCTAAAAATAAATGTTAAATATAATGCTTTGTTGACATGCATACTTTTTCTAGGGGTTGTTCCGTGCGCACCCCCCCCCCAACAAGTACCACACCCATAAAGTGACATTGAACCTGAAATTATGGCCACAAATAGTCTGTTTGCAGACTTACTAACATTGTCATTTCTCAAAAACAATCATTGGTATTGCTTCGAAACTTTTGCATGCACATCCAAGGACTAATTATCTACACCTGCAGAATTTTTTAAAAAAATACTCAAAAAGTTATACTTTCTCAAGAAACATCAGTTATTGCTTTACATGCACATCCGAGGGCTAATTCTCTACACACCCGCAAGTAAGTCCCCACCTCAAGAGTGACCATGAATTTTAATTTTGGCCAAATATAGTAAATAAATAATAAAAAAACTTAACATTTCTGAAAAACTGTCAAAAGTTATGACATTGAAACTTCACATGCGCATCCGAGAACTAATTCTTAACACCAACAGTAAGTCCCACCCTACCACTGACCTTGAACTTGAATTTTGGCAATTATTTGGAAAGCATAAAAGACATTATTTTATTTTGCTGAACACGTACTTATACTGTGAAGCGCTTGTGGCGAGACACCATTGGGGCGGTGGCCTTGTTGAGTTAGCCTGCTAACACATGGACAGATGCACGCAGCCAAAAACAATACTCCCCCTCCCCCATTCATAACGACGAGGGATAATTAACATTGCACCAACTTTACAATACCGAGTTATTTATGTTAACCTTTATATACACACATTGTCTTTCGTCTTGTCGCGGCTCATGTATTTATATAATTTGAAATATGATTGTGTTTAACGTTACATTAGAATTTTACATGCTTGAGTACCTAAGGAAATATATATGCTTAAATGTAGAAGTTCAGTCAATGACCCAACAAGTTTTCAACATCCTCACTAATAACAATCTGTTGGTTACTATAGAAACCGAAAACGGAGAAGGTACTATAAATTACCCACCTAATACTAGTGATTGTTGTATAGTACATGTACGGTATTTCAAGTTTCATTTTCAGGAATGCTTTTTAGTTTCAGAAAGCTTATTAGATTTCTAATAAACCAGTAAATGTTGCAGTGTCATGTAACGATTTGAAATTCTCGATACGAGACTCGTATGAAAACCATGGTGCCAACTTTATTTTATATCTGTTTTGTTGTTTGTGCATGCGTCCAATGTCTATTCTGTATTTATAATTATTTACGGTGATCTCTGGTACCGTATAAGTTTGGAGACTTGTGTGGAGAAGGATTAGACCGCCCTGTGATCGAGTGGTTACGGTCGCTGACTTGTATATCACTAACCTGTCATCACTGATGGTCACGGGATCTAGCCCCACTCGGACCGCGTCTCCTTATATGAAAAAGTTGGCAGTTTCTTACGGAGGTTGGTGCACTAAGTACTGGTTAACCGCCTGAGCCTGCCCAGGAAAGGTGTTAGGTAATCTGCCCGTCGCTCAAATGGGCAACCGGTAGCGACGTTGAATAAACATAAATAAATAAAGAAATATTAGCTTTCATAGATTTTGCAAGGATTGCTAGAAGTGTACCTATGCTTAAGGTATAGTATTAGTCTTATTTGAGCTATAGAGTGAACTTCCTGTATTGTTAGTTAGAGTTAGACCAGAAATAAAACTTTTAACAGATACCAGCGTCTGCGATAAGTTACATGAACTTTTAACAGATACCAGCGTCTGCGATAAGTTACATGAACTTTTAACAGATACCAGCGTCTGCGATAAGTTACATGAACTTTTAACAGATACCAGCGTCTGCGATAAGCAGATTGCTATTAAACTGTACGTTTACAAAGATCACAGATTTTACTATCGTTTACTGTTTATTTCTTTGAAATGTTAGATCTGGAATACGGAGAACCAGGTATTTCTATGAAAATATTTTGTTGATTTACACACATATATGTGCTATGTTGTAGGTTCTTACTAACTTCATATACCCTGGTTTGTGCCTAACCCTGTAAACAATAGCTTATATCTGGTGGTTGCATCGAGTATAAATTATAACATCTTACATGCGTCGGGTATGAATTATACGACATCTTATATGGATTACAATGAAAATGACAAGAGATCAATTTAAATGCAATGCTATTGCAGCTATGATTTCTGTACGATTTCTGAAGAGTTACAAGAGACCTCGATGAGTGCGCTAAAAATGCAATTTGCTAAGTACCAGATTTTGTTACACGATACGTTTTCTACCACAGCTGCCTGTGGTTGCATGTTATCAGCATATGACAGTTGTTGCATACAGACTTGTAGCAGGAGCGGGTAATCATCGAGAATGCCCATCGATATAAGTTAAATTTACAAAATCCACACAGAATTTATTTGGGCTTCTGTGTCACAAACTGTAACACAATGCATAATGCGTACAGATATAGCGCATTAGACAGTTATAACGCCGGATCAGGGGACAGCAGGATCAAGTACACTGCTGTGCCATGAATGAGATGGTGTTTTATTTGTGCCAAGATAAGTTGTGTAAATAGCACCGAACACACAGGAACAGGGATTGTATAAAGTTGTTACTTGTGTTTCTGCTTAGGCTCTGCTTTCTGAACAGCTAAAACCATTTTGGTTCCTGGTTCTAGTTCAGGGGACTGCAAGTGACTGAAAGCATGGGCATGCATGGACATAGATCATCACTGTCCCTGTATTGCACACGCACCACCAGTTCCTGATTTTAAGGCCTGGGGGGGTACAAGTGTACCCGTAATTCACAAGCACCACCAGTTTCTGGTTCTAAGGCCGGGGGAGGGAGTTACAAGTGACTGAAGTGTGATGTCTCGTTTGTAATGGTTATTGAGGTCATTGCAGAGTGAATCCTAGTTGTAACCTAACCTTATTTGTATCCAAGTTCATTTAAAGTGTGATGTCTTGTTTGTAATGGTTATTGAGGTCCTTGCAGAGTGAATCCTAGTTGTAACCTAACCTTATTTGTATCCAAGTTCATTTAAAGTGTGATGTCTTGTTTGTAATGGTTATTGAGGTCCTTGCAGAGTGAATCCTAGTTGTAACTTACCTGTGTATGATGGATAACGGTGTGACTGTATCGAGGTCCTTGCAGAGTGAATCCTAGTTGTAACTTACCTGTGTACGATGGATAACGGTGGGACTGTATCGAGGTCCTTGCAGAGTGAATCCTAGTTGTAACTTACCTGTGTATGATGGATAACGGTGTGACTGTATCGAGGTCCTTGTAGAGTGAATCCTAGTTGTAACTTACCTGTGTATGATGGATAACGGTGTGACTGTATCGAGGTCCTTGTAGAGTGAATCCTAGTTGTAGCTTACCTGTGTATGATGGATAACGGTGTGACTGTATCGAGGTCCTTGCAGAGTGAATCCTAGTTGTAACTTACCTGTGTATGATGGATAACGGTGTGACTGTATCGAGGTCCTTGTAGAGTGAATCCTAGTTGTAACTTACCTGTGTATGATGGATAACGGTGTGACTGTATCGAGGTCCTTGCAGAGTGAATCCTAGTTGTAACTTACCTGTGTATGATGGATAACGGTGTGACTGTATCGAGGTCCTTGTAGAGTGAATCCTAGTTGTAGCTTACCTGTGTATGATGGATAACGGTGTGATTGTATCGAGGTCCTTGCAGAGTGAATCCTAGTTGTAACTTACCTGTGTATGATGGATAGCGGTGCGACTGTATCGAGGTCCTTGCAGAGTGAATCCTAGTTGTAACTTACCTGTGTATGATGGATAACGGTGTGACTGTATCGAGGTCCTTGTAGAGTGAATCCTAGTTGTAACTTACCTGTGTATGATGGATAACGGTGTGACTGTATCGAGGTCCTTGTAGAGTGAATCCTAGTTGTAGCTTACCTGTGTATGATGGATAACGGTGTGACTGTATTGAGGTCCTTGTAGAGTGAATCCTAGTTGTAGCTTACCTGTGTATGATGGATAACGGTGTGACTGTATCGAGGTCCTTGTAGAGTGAATCCTAGTTGTAGCTTACCTGTGTATGATGGATAACGGTGTGACTGTATCGAGGTCCTTGTAGAGTGAATCCTAGTTGTAACTTACCTGTGTATGATGGATAACGGTGTGACTGTATCGAGGTCCTTGTAGAGTGAATCCTAGTTGTAACTTACCTGTGTATGATGGATAACGGTGTGACTGTATCGAGGTCCTTGCAGAGTGAATCCTAGTTGTAACTTACCTGTGTATGATGGATAACGGTGTGACTGTATCGAGGTCCTTGCAGAGTGAATCCTAGTTGTAACTTACCTGTGTATGATGGATAACGGCGTGACTGTGGAATGACTAACAGTAACTGCATGTGATGTACACACTTGTAACTGCATGATAATCACTAAGACTTAGTTAATCATTAGGTATTAGCTTTATAATCGTTAGTACCTTATAGGTAGCGACCTCCGTGGCCGAGTGGTTCAGATATCCCTCACCACTGTATGTTCGAATCCCAATGGGAGTCTCAAATAATTTCATGTGGTGAAGCTATCCAGCTGGCTTACGGTAGGTCAGCGTGTCTGTCCGTGCTGCAATATTGCTCCGAGGGACATCCGGGGTCTTCCTCCACCAATGAGCGCTGGAGAGTCGCCGTATGACCTAAGCTGATGCTGCAATTTTAAATCACAAAAGCAACTAACAAACACTGATGTAGCCAAACTATTAGAGTGTTACTTCATCACAGTTGAATAAATAACCGATACAAATTTGTTTACGGTTGAAAGCAGTTCTTACATGATTAGTATAATCCCTTGTAAGACCTCATTCCTAATGGAATCCATCGCCATTAATAGAGTGGAAAGATGCTATAGATTTAAGTTTCTTGCCTATGGACACCACCTCTGGAGTTCTTGAGCGGCTCCAGCTCACAACCCTTCGTTTATGAGGCGAACACCATACCTATGCAGAGCCTACGTGGTGTAGCGGATGTAGTGTCTGCCGTGTAACCGAGAGGTTTGAGCCCTGTCGGAACCACGGTTGTTGTGTCCTTAGGCAAGACCCCTAAAATCCACATTGCGTCTTCTCTCTTCTCTCCCTTATCAGGAATGAGATCTCGAATCTATTGTTATTAAAACTTCGCAATAAATAAATTAAGTATAAAATTAACAATAGTAATTTTTAAAATAAAATTAATTTGTATAAACAATTTCATATTCATTGCAATACTGAGGTTCATGGTAGGTATTCCAATGTAATAAAATAGCATCCTTGAACTTACGTGTGCTACCAATTACTAAAGTTAATTCTTTGTCGGACAGCTTTCAGTTTTTCAGCTTTTAGTCCACCTCCATTGTCGAGTGGTTACGGTCGCTGACTTGTATACCACTGTAACCTATCATCACTGATGGTCTCGAGTTCGAGCCCCGCTCAGACCATGTCTCATTTGTATGAAACAGTTGGCAGTTTCTAGATGACCGCTGGAGCCTGCCCATGAAAGGTGTTGTTTGGTAAACTGCCCGTCGCTCAAATGGGCAACCGGTAACGACTTTAAATAAACTTTAATTTCTGGGTCATGGATCTGCGTGCACACTGATGGATCAGACGACATCAGCACCATTAGAGATTGGTGAACTGGTGTCTCCATCCAATACCCCACCCAACTGGCAGGAGAGGAACATCATATGCAACCACAGTAGCAGACTGTTGCAACTACAGAGCAGAGATTGAAACAAACCCTCGTGAAGGAAATCAATGATTTAAGACTCCACTGAACTTGTCTTCAATGTTGCCTTTCTCACCGATGCGTTATCGGTCAGTCAGTCATATAAGCACTGACCAACAGCATCACAACACATCTAGCCAAAGCATTGTTGCAGCTAAGCACCAGATGCAAAGTTGCCATTGATTGGATAGCAGCCCCTTGTGGAGTAGCTGGCAATGAACAGGCAGCATTTGTTCAGGACCAACCAACAGTATGTTTGAGCAACGTTCAGAGTACAATCACACCAACCAACAGTATGTTTGAGCAACGTTCAGAGTACAATCACACCAACCAACAGTATGTTTGAGCAACGTTCAGAGTACAATCACACCAACCAACAGTATGTTTGAGCAACGTTCAGAGTACAATCACACCAACCAACAGTATGTTTGAGCAACATGCAGAGCACAATCAGACCAACCAACAGTATGTTTGAGCAACGTTCAGAGCACAATCACACCAACCAACAGTATGTTTGAGCAACATTCAGAGTACAATCACACCAACCAACAGTATGTTTGAGCAATGTTCAGAGTACAATCACACCAACCAACAGTATGTTTGAGCAACGTTCAGAGTACAATCACACCAACCAACAGTATGTTTGAGCAACATTCAGAGTACAATCACACCAACCAACAGTATGTTTGAGCAACGTTCAGAGTACAATCACACCAACCAACAGTATGTTTGAGCAACATGCAGAGTACAATCAGACCAACCAACAGTATGTTTGAGCAACGTTCAGAGTACAATCAGACCAACCAACAGTATGTTTGAGCAATGTTCAGAGTACAATCACACCAACCAACAGTATGTTTGAGCAACATGCAGAGTACAATCACACCAACCAACAGTATGTTTGAGCAACGTTCAGAGTACAATCACACCAACCAAGAGTATGTTTGAGCAACATGCAGAGTACAATCACACCAACCAACAGTATGTTTGAGCAATGTTCAGAGTACAATCACACCAACCAACAGTATGTTTGAGCAACGTTCAGAGTACAATCACACCAACCAACAGTATGTTTGAGCAACGTTCAGAGTACAATCACACCAACCAACAGTATGTTTGAGCAACGTTCAGAGTACAATCACACCAACCAACAGTATGTTTGAGCAACGTTCAGAGTACAATCACACCAACCAACAGTATGTTTGAGCAACGTTCAGAGTACAATCACACCAACCAACAGTATGTTTGAGCAACGTTCAGAGTACAATCACACCAACCAACAGTATGTTTGAGCAACATGCAGAGCACAATCAGACCAACCAACAGTATGTTTGAGCAACGTTCAGAGCACAATCACACCAACCAACAGTATGTTTGAGCAACATTCAGATTACAATCACACCAACCAACAGTATGTTTGAGCAATGTTCAGAGTACAATCACACCAACCAACAGTATGTTTGAGCAACGTTCAGAGTACAATCACACCAACCAACAGTATGTTTGAGCAACATGCAGAGTACAATCAGACCAACCAACAGTATGTTTGAGCAACGTTCAGAGTACAATCAGACCAACCAACAGTATGTTTGAGCAACGTTCAGAGTACAATCACACCAACCAACAGTATGTTTGAGCAACATGCAGAGTACAATCACACCAACCAACAGTATGTTTGAGCAACGTTCAGAGTACAATCACACCAACCAAGAGTATGTTTGAGCAACATGCAGAGTACAATCACACCAACCAACAGTATGTTTGAGCAATGTTCAGAGTACAATCACACCAACCAACAGTATGTTTGAGCAACGTTCAGAGTACAATCACACCAACCAACAGTATGTTTGAGCAACGTTCAGAGTACAATCACACCAACCAACAGTATGTTTGAGCAACGTTCAGAGTACAATCACACCAACCAACAGTATGTTTGAGCAATGTTCAGAGTACAATCACACCAACCAACAGTATGTTTGAGCAACATGCAGAGCACAATCACACCAACCAACAGTATGTTTGAGCAACATGCAGAGCACAATCACACCAACCAACAGTATGTTAGAGCTACAAGGAGAACACTATCATAATCTAGTCACTCACACAACCAAGATAGGTGGAGGATTCAAATCACCTCTTCAACTGGGTAGAGCAAATGACTGGAGTTAAACTTTGATCAGGGCACAACAAGTCAAATTCACATATTTACCGTTTCCGTGGCCTAGTTCGCCTATGGAGCAGGAGGTAGATGTTTCGAACCTCGTCTGGGTTTCATTCTGATAAGGCCTGTTGATGAGCTGCCACCGGAGGTCCCACTCCACCAATAATTTGCTGGAGTCGCCAGGTGCGACCTTAAGCCCAAAACAAAACAGTGTACTCGTGGCTTACATCATTTCACACTTAACCCTTTGCCTGCTGAGTAAATAAAATCACTTTTGCAAACAACATAGATCAGCCTCAGCTGATCTGGAGCTATGTCGTTTGCTGTTCAGCCAAGTGTTTTACCACCACTATCCAAATAGCAAACATTCTGTGCTGTCTGATCTGGCTCTATACTGTTTGCAAACATGATTTTATCTGTCGCTAGCATGTAAAGAGTTAACCACACTATACTTTTGGCCATTATTTCACCCAATAAGTTTGTTTTGAAAGGAGAGTTTCCATGGAAACTACATGTATTCAGTTGACAAGAGCTTATTGTTGACACAAGCTTGCTTTTCTAATAGTGTACAATAAAGGAGAGAATGCAAACTTATCAAACATTACACAAACAATAGATTTGCAGGGATCATTCGGAATATTTGGGAGAATTGAGAAAGCACGCAGTCACGTCCTTAAATGGTCTTATTTGATCAATTTCAACAAAATGTGGTTAAATGTGGTTAAAATGCACAGTATGACCATTAAATACAACATTTGAATAAGAGTGCTTTATCAAAATTGTAAAAATCAATTTTTTAGGGAGAAGTGGGGCTCCCAGGGGGGTGATGTCAGGGTCCCTAGGGCGACTATTTCGCCCACATCGCCCTCTAGAATGAACCCTGGATTTGTGACCTATGTGGCTGTTTAGTAAAATAAGTGTCTAGACAATTATAATTATGATCTTACATGAGTGGTGATGTCACACCATATTTTATGAAACTCATTTTGGAATTTTGCTATTAAGCGAGAAATGTCCAAAGCTCGTCTAAAGTGTAAGATCCTTTTATCACATTACCATAGCACGTTTTAATAAATAACGTTGCTACTTTCATTTTGGCGCCAAGTGTCGTCGTAAATTGTCATGGCACTACGCAAAACAGCCTTATATTTCCATTTTAATAAGCGCTATTATTGTGTAGATACATGTACTTTTAAATCATAGTGTGTCTTACCATTAAAGTTATGTACCAATTCAAATAGAAATATGCATACTTTAAATTTTAATTTACAAATAAGGATTATTCTCTCGACCAATCAGAATCCTTCCAGGTGTTATTACACGTGTGTCCATATAATAAATTATGAGATGACTGTATTACACTGAATACAATCAAAGTTATGATAAATTGTGATGTAAACAGCTAAGAAAGCCTCTGTGGCTGAGTGGTCAAATGCGCTGTCGTTAGATCTCGCCTTTCACTGCTATCAGGGCTGCAAGTTCGCACCCTATCCGGTACAAGTGATAAATTGTGATATGTGAGAAGTTGTCGGTCGCTTACGGAGGTTGGAGAGTTGAGTGACAGGTTCTTATCCCAGGAAATGTGAGTGGTCTAGTCTCCGCCACCATAGATTGACCTGCCAGTAACACTCGCGGGATAGTCTCCACCACCATAGACTGACCTGCCAGTAACACTCACGGGATAGTCTCCGCCACCATAGACTGACCTGCCAGTAACACTCGCGGGATAGTCTCCGCCACCATAGACTGACCTGCCAGTAACACTCGCGGGATAGTCTCCGCCACCATAGACTGACCTGCCAGTAACACTCGCGGGATAGTCTCCGCCACCATAGACTGACCTGCCAGTAACACTCGCGGGATAGTCTCCGCCACCATAGACTGACCTGCCAGTAACACTCACGGGATAGTCTCCGCCACCATAGACTGACCTGCCAGTAACACTCGCAGGATAGTCTCCGCCACCATAGACTGACCTGCCAGTAACACTCGTGGGATAGTCTCCGCCACCATAGACTGACCTGCCAGTAACACTCGCGGGATAGTCTCCGCCACCATAGACTGACCTGCCAGTAACACTCACGGGATAGTCTCCGCCACCATAGACTGACCTGCCAGTAACACTCGCGAGATAGTCTCCGCCATCATAGACTGACCTGCCAGTAACACTCGCGAGATAGTCTCCGCCATCATAGACTGACCTGCCAGTAACACTCACGAGATAGTCTCCGCCACCATAGACTGACCTGCCAGTAACACTCGTGAGATAGTCTCCGCCACCATAGACTGACCTGCCAGTAACACTCGTGAGATAGTCTCCGCCACCATAGACTGACCTGCCAGTAACACTTGTGAGATAGTCTCCACCACCATAGACTGACCTGCCAGTAACACTCGTGAGATAGTCTCCGCCACCATAGACTGACCTGCCAGTAACACTCGTGAGATAGTCTCCGCCACCATAGACTGACCTGCCAGTAACACTTGTGAGATAGTCTCCACCACCATAGACTGACCTGCCAGTAACACTCGTGAGATAGTCTCCGCCACCATAGACTGACCTGCCAGTAACACTCGTGAGATAGTCTCCGCCACCATAGACTGACCTGCCAGTAACACTCGTGAGATAGTCTCCGCCACCATAGACTGACCTGCCAGTAACACTCGCAAGAGGAGTTGGCAGTATTCAGATATAGATAGATACATGTAGATAGATATGTTCATATAGTCTACTGACCACTTGCACACACATAAGCAGCATATAATAGCATGTTTCTATTTATATGATTTAGCGTGCATTAATAGTGATACCAGTCAGTATGTTTGTAACACAGGCAGCCGGCGCATACCCTGCACTATCCCCCCGGGTAACTATACTCCAACACCACGTTACAACCCCAAAAAGTCAAAATACATTGTAGCATCAATCAAAGGCGGTGTATATGTTGCATCAATCAAATATCATTTCTAGTCAAAAACACATATTTTACAAAAAATATTTTGGGGGTTGTAACATGATGCTGGGGTGTAGTAACACCAGGGGGAGGAGGTCCAGGGTACGCGCCGGATGGCTGTCGTGTGCAAGTGTCAATTTGAGAATAAAATTATGGTGATAATATGGCATAGTATTTGTGCCCGTTATATCCAACATGTACCGACAGTGTTGTAAAATGGAAGCTATAAATAGCTATTATAACTTGAAACATAAACACGTTTATGATTATTTGAGAAGAATACAAGACTGGGTGCTCTGCTATATATGCATGTACCCGCTACTTACTGATTGCTGTGGATTGAACACAAACTGTACTGAAAATAAATCGGGTATACATTTTATAATACAGAAACGTATACTATAATATGTTTTTCTATCTTATGCAAATCATAGAGCCCGTGTACACCGGAGGTCTACCGATGAAGAAAAGTGAGTACCAGTAGGGAGACGCAGCTAGTGCACAGCAATTCTTATATTGTTAGATTGCTTTCTCGGTATATTCTTAGAAATTCTAGGGTTGTGTATTTTGGAATTTCTTGCTTTGTTTACTATCTGGTGAAGATTTTGCACTTGTTTTCAGGTAGACTGCATGGATGTTGATTATAGCCTACTAATGTCGTCTATTTTCAATTTCATTGGTTAATTTTAGCATGACCTTGTTGCTCAAGGTCAGCTTTTGTGATCGACTGTCCGGCGTCTTAGGTCATCAACATTATGCTTCAGACGACTTCAGATTCTGATCCTGAACTGCTCGTGCTATCATTATAATGAAACTTCATAGCAATTCCTCTTTCAAGATTGCTCAAATTGGGTCAAGGTCTAAAAATATAGGCCACTAGGTCAAATGAGTGCCAGTGTTTCAAAATTCTTCTCCAAAATTACTGACACATGATGAAAGTGATGAATGTTTGTGTGTAGCATTATTTGATGATAGTCATCGGAGCTTTTCAACTCGGGTGAGCGATCCAGGTCCTTGATTGACCTATTTTGTTGTTTATGCCCCAATTATAATGATTTCTTCTCTTTATAATTTTTCATTTTGACTCCCCAGTAATCCCACTTATTTTTACATCATTATGTCCGTAGAGGTCGAGGAACCATCTCCTATTTACTATTAACCATTTGCCTGCTGAGTAAATAAAATCAGTTTCACTATCTGAATAGCAAATAGAATAGAGCCTGATCAGATGGCACTTTGTGTGCCGTCTGATCTGGCTCTATACTGCTTGCAAAAGTGATTTTATCTGCCGCTAGCGTGCAAAGGGTTAAATTAAACAAATCTGTGAATGTTTTTCAAATTATGTTGTGTATAGAAATGTATTTTTTTCAATTGACTTGTTTCCTTTATATAGGTTAGCATGAACTATATAGGTCAGCATGAACCAGGATTATATATCTTAATTATCTGTACTTCATTGTTGACTAGCATGCATGCAGGACTATAACACATGCATTAAATTTATGTAGTATTGCTCATTGCATATATTCACTTACTTTTTCTTTGTTTTTTTATAAAATTTTATTACAGTATATTTACAAAATATAAACCCACACTGAAAAGTGGTAGGGACCTGACTATTTAAAAAGAGACATGTTATAATAATTATTATATAATTATCGATATTAAAATAAATATGTACACAGAAAGAAACACTGGCATATAGCATGCACTCGTTGAGCGTGCACGTACGCATGCTGTCGTATATATAGGTAGGCAGTCGCGAATACATGCAAACCATAACTACACAACACATTTTAAATCGATTGTTGAAAGATTGAATTGTTGATACCGTATATTTCCGACCATAAGTCTCGGGTCAGATTTTCACTTGAAAATGATGATTGTATGCTGGATCCTTGTGGACTCGCATCATTTGTTACGACAATTATTTACTCTCATTTTAATACAAAAATACACTGATGCACTACAAATATTTATGTTTATTTATCAATTTTTCTATGGTTTATAATGTAAATAGCTGTATAAGCAAATTGTTATATTAAATTAAAAAAATAGAACTAACGGACATAAATAAAGTTCCAACAAATAAAGAAAATTCATCCATATGTCGACCTAGTATTTTCAGCACATTTCTGGATGAGAAAAAGGTCGGCTTATGACCTGGAATATACGGTAGTCGCACATCCGTGAATAATCCTAAATATCCACTAACAAGCAAAACGTCCTAAAACTTGTCATAAATTCACAGAATAATTATAACATTTTGACATATTATTATTAGAATGTTGAATCACTAGAACGAGGCGAGTGTGCTTAGTATCATATCTACCGTATTTACTCACGTATGACGCTCTTGACTATAAGTCCACCCAATTTCAACTGTGTGGCCATAAATCAGTGGTATTTTGACTTAGACATGGTGCACAACAATAAATTCGATTTGCTAAAATGCTATTGACAATCTCAGTTTACAGATAGAGCTGTGAATTACACCATTTCAGTTATTTCAAAGGTCATAAAAGTATTGAGTTGGAACAATTAAAATGTTTTCACTCTCAGACTTGAAGCCACTTTCAGACAATAATATTGTGATAAAATTCTCGTCTTATATGTGAGTAGGTAGGGTATAAATAGTCGGGTTGACAAAATTGTTTAGTAAGAAAATGAAATTGGATTTTTACTACTTTGTAGTGTAAATAAAGTATGCAAAGTTAAATGCACTCGTCTTTAATAACAGATGATTAACAAGACTAAAATAGAACTAGAATTTATACATATGTACATGTTGTAGCCATAGGTAACAGATCATAGAATGTGTAAACACAGTTTATCCTAAATAATAGAAACTATAAACTTAGGAAACTAACTGAAAACCTAGTTTGAGACCTACTGTAGTCCTGTATTTGAACTGAAAAGATCGGCTATGAAGGCAGGTAAAGACATGCTCATGATTGAAGTAGTTCATTAACCCATTCAACACCAAGTAACTCACATGGACTGGTGCATGATATTGTTAGGCCAATAAATTAATAAGAAAATGACATTTCGACCAGTTCATTTATCAAAATGGGTAATTTTGTTTAAAAATAGTAATTTTACTGACAAATTTTTTGTAAGCCTTGTCGTGGAATTAGAATTGTGTTTCTACTCTCGTGAGAGTTTGTAGACCACATAAACACTGTTTATTGATTGAAAGTTAGTGTACGAACAATTTGTACTAGCAATAAAAAATGCATTTTTGCGTTGTAATTTCGCTGTAATTTAATCGTCCATTTTGATGGTTGTAGCAGCATCATGTGCTACTTGTAAGACTTCTTCAGTTCATTGTTCTAAACATGGTTTGACACAATGTAGATGTTCAGTAGATTTTAGCATCGTTCTACCTACCCATAATGCATCAATGCCTCGCATGCTACATTTGTACATTACGGTTCTTGTTCATCACAAAATATGATTATCATTATCGTAAAAAGTGACCATGCATACAACTGTAATAATTGTGTTGGACTGGATATCCAGGACTCGATTGTGAGGTCGTCAAGCTTGTTAGTGTCGCTAATGACCATCATTCTAATGGTGGAGTAATACCAGGGAGCTGTTCAATGTTTTTTCTTTGTTCGTTTGTATGTTACATGTAGTTAACATGATGGACATAAAAACCATTGAGCTTGAGACCAAAATCGACCAATCGATCAAGGAAACACCAGGCCTGGAGGTTATAAAACTTTTCTCCAATCTCAAAACTCAGTTACAGACGGATCTGTAGTCCAGTGGTAACACGCTGGACTGGTAATTCAGGGATCGCAGGTCTGACCCTAATAAATAAACAGTCTTTCAGATGGGACGTTAAACCAAGGTCTCGTGTCGGTGCTGTACACTGTGCACATAAAAGAACCAGAGGAGACTCTGGAATGGGTCTCTGTCTGTATCACTGCACTATCTCCCAAAAATCTAAAATGACTAACCTCTTCCTGAGTCGCTCATATGGGCAACCGGTAGCGACGATAAGTAAGCGTAAAGAACACACACAAAACTCAGTCTCAAGCGTCTGATTGGTTCAGATTTAACCAATCAGATCATTTTATCTTGAGTTTGAGATATGAGAACAGTTTTATAATCTTACATTTATAATCGACACGGAAAAATAATGACTACATTTTAGTAATCGGTGCTTCTCGACACTAACATAAATAAATATAGCACCGGTCGCTTGCATACTTATTTAACTATTAAACCATTATCATTTGATTGTCAAATCGCCACTTATAAATGGTGTGCAAGCGACCATTAATTATAGTTAAACACCCATATATATATGATCTGATCTGATAGATGTTGAGAAATAGAAGTCATTTAGCCGTTTGTTTACCTGACTCATTTAGGTCAAGTCTGTTTTGATGGGGCATAACTTCTACGATGTGCTAAATATTGACCCAAAATAAATATGTTGAAAACAAAGCACTCGCTATGCTATTATGCTCAAATACAAGGTTTGAATCTCGTCAGGGGTTCGTTCAGATATGGCCGGTTGGTGAGCCGCCAGCTAGTTAAATAATGGTTACCAATTGCCTACCAGCCTGGCGCCTGGCATACAAGAATAAGATTCAGGAAATACTGATGTTCATAAAAAGCGGTGTCTCATAAGTCAGAAATGGCTGGCCCTTTAAATAGTGGTGACACTATAATAAATAAACTCTTTACTTTTACAATTCTTAGAAATAGAAAGTTGAGTTTAAAATATACGATTAATTAATGATTAATAAACGAAACTGTAGAACAATATATTATTTTAAACAACACACTAATTTCTACCATCATTGGGGTTGAAAATGTGTTAACCCTTAACCTGCCAATGACGACAAG
Source organism: Archivesica marissinica (assembly GCA_014843695.1). Lineage (NCBI taxonomy): Eukaryota > Metazoa > Mollusca > Bivalvia > Venerida > Vesicomyidae > Archivesica > Archivesica marissinica. Next base: position 29,807,145 of record CM026404.1, on the reverse strand, counting down.
TCGCTTTTGCAAACAGCATAGACCGATCAGACGTCTGACCAGGCTCTATGCTGTTTGTTATTCGGATAGTGGAGCTAAATCACTCTGAATAGCAAGCAACATAGAACCTGATCAGCAAAAATAAAGTGCGGTAATTGTTAACCCTTTCGAATTCCCACCTAGAAGCAGAACTAGTTATGTGATTGAAGTTTAATATTTGTTTCCAAATGAGCAGACCAATTGATTTCCTATATTTGGCATAAATTCATCATTATCTGTTATTTACTTTTGCGTTATAGTCCCGGATCCCCCTATTGGATTACGGGATGTGCTGAAGAAGGAAGGTCCAGAAGCATTTGCCAAGAAAGTACGAGAGAATCGAGGCTTACTTCTTATGGACACAACTTTCCGAGACGCACACCAGTCTCTCCTGGCAACCAGGGTGAGAACCCGGGATCTCAAGAGGATATCACCGTATGTCAGTCATAGATTCAGTAATCTCTACAGTCTGGAGAACTGGGGAGGTAATTACATTTAACATATTTTGGAGACTGCCTCCGTGGTCGATGGGTTACAGTCGCCGACTTGTATACCACTGTAACCAATCATCATTGATGGTCACTGGTTCGAGCCCCGCTCAGGCTGTGTCTCATTTATATGAAAAAGTTGACAGTTTCTTACGGAGGTTGGTGCACCCAAGTACTGGTTAACCGCTGGAGCCTGCCCAGGAAAGGTGTTGTTAGGTAAACTGCCCGCCGGCGATATAGCCCAAAATGGTGCTGATGCAGGCGTAAAAACCCGATATATAAATAAAATAAAAAGTTTCTTACGGAGATTGGTGCACCAAGTACTGGTTAATCGCTGGAGCCTGCCGAGGAATGGTGTTAGGTAAACTGCCCGCCGGCGATATGGTCAAATTGTGCTGATGAATAAACTAATAGATAAATACATTTAGGTTCCATGACCATGAACCATCTCGTACCTACAACAGTTCCTGGGATAGAGTGTTACTTGAGGCATGGCAGGGAAAGAAAGGCAGGTGCAACAAGAGTCGGCCAACTGTCCTTGAATCACGGTTATTAGTTTCCATTGGGGTATGAACTACATTGGGTGTGTTTAAAGTTAGCATGGAGGCAAAACATGCCCATTGTAGTTCATACACCAATGGAAACTACAATGGTGCTAACAATGGTGGAAACTAAGCCCATGATTCATTACTTATATGTGCATTAAATATTCAATGAATATCAAAGAAACGCTTCACAGCACCGCGAACAAGCATTACCCATAACTTTGAGTGTGCACGTCGGCTGCGTATCATGAGTGAGGAAATTCACAGGAATATAGATACAAACCGTGCATATTCGTTCATCGAAGGAAATTGACGCTGGATTGAGAATTTAACAATGGGAAAAGTAAATTCCTGTTGTACATATATTACTTTTTGGTACTGTTATTTGTCATAAGCTGTATCCTTGAAAAGAAGAAGCCCATTTTCATTACATTATGTGCTATGCAAAAATAAGTAAAATTTATGAATCCAAAGTGAGAAGTTAACTATCATAGCTTTTTGAAATAATTCTTAAATCGTCGGTAAAGGAAAATAAGTGAATGGGCATGCCTTTAGGGGGGAGCTCTGTTTGGATGGCTTAGATGGCATGTAACTGTCTCGGACTGAGTGGAGGAGCAAACTTCATTATTCACCTCAGTTTTAATGGTTTTCAAATTAATGTTCATTGTTGTTAAATGCCGTTGACTTCAAATCACTTGCCCCTCTCCACTGCTTATTTGAATCCTACTTGGGATGTCAAATTATTTCATGTGCAAAAGTCAATCAGCTGGTTTGCGGAAGGTTGGTGGTTCTACCCTGTTGCCTGCCCGAGCCTGAAATAATGTTCGATGGGACACCTGGGGTCCTCCTCCACCATAAATAACTGTGTGAGATGGTACGGTGGTCGCCAGATCGAACAGGTGGGTTTTCTCCGGGTACTCCGGTTTCCTCTCACACGAATGACCACATAAACGCTTTCATCCGCGCCAACGAGAGTGATTAATATAAGTTGTTAAAACTTGCTTAGCAATCGTTAAATAAAGTTTAAGCATAAATAACTGAAAAGACTCCAGATAACCTAAACTGTTTACTTTGTACGTTTAACCCCAAACAAACTTTTGAAATAATCAAAGCAGTACTAGGTTTTTATATAAATGTAACTTTTAAAGCCACTGCTTCCAGGTGCTACATTTGATGTGGCTCTGAGATTCCTGCACGAGTGTCCCTGGGATAGATTACAGACCCTTAGAAAGCTGATCCCTAACATCCCCTTCCAGATGTTGCTGAGAGGCGCCAATGCTGTAGGATACACAAACTATCCTGATAATGTTGTTTTCAAGTAAGTAGTGTATTTTCTAGAAAGGCACGCCGCACTGCCCTTTTTAGTCCCGCCCTTTAGCCCCATTAGCCCGGCCCTCTTATCTTTTTAAAATAAAAAAATAACGTATAATATACAAGACTCAACATGTTGGACAGGCACACATATATAGAACTTATCACAACAGGTGCCCTCGGACAGGCATACATATATAGAACTTAGAACTTATCACAACAGGTGCCCTCGGACAGGCACAAACATATATAACTTAGAACTTATCACAACAGGTGCCCTCGGACAGGCACACATATATAGAACTTAGAACTTATCACAACAAGTGCCCTCGGACAGGCACACATATATAGAACTTAGAACTTATCACAACAGGTGCCCTCGGACAGGCACACATATATAGAACTTAGAACTTATCACAACAGGTGCCCTCGGACAGGCACACATATATAGAACTTAGAACTTATCACAACAGGTGCCCTCGGACAGGCACACATATATAGAACTTAGAACTTATCACAACAGGTGCCCTCGGACAGGCACACATATATAGAACTTATCACAACAGGTGCCCTCGGACAGGCACACATATATAGAACTTAGAACTTATCACAACAAGTGCCATCGGACAGGCACACATATATAGAACTTAGAACTTATCACAACAGGTGCCCTCGGACAGGCACACATATATAGAACTTAGAACTTATCACAACAAGTGCCCTCGGACAGGCACACATATATAGAACTTAGAACTTATCACAACAGGTGCCCTCGGACAGGCATACATATATAGAACTTATCACAACAGGTGCCCTCGGACAGGCACAAACATATATAACTTAGAACTTATCACAACAGGTGCCCTCGGACAGGCACACATATATAGAACTTAGAACTTATCACAACAGGTGCCCTCGGACAGGCACACATATATAGAACTTAGAACTTATCACAACAGGTGCCCTCGGACAGGCACACATATATAGAACTTAGAACTTATCACAACAGGTGCCCTCGGACAGGCACACATATATAGAACTTAGAACTTATCACAACAGGTGCCCTCGGACAGGCACACATATATAGAACTTAGAACTTATCACAACAGGTGCCTCGGACAGGCACACATATATAGAACTTAGAACTTATCACAACAGTGCCCTCGGACAGGCACACATATATAGAACTTAGAACTTATCACAACAGGTGCCCTCGGACAGGCACACATATATAGAACTTAGAACTTATCACAACAAGTGCCCTCGGACAGGCACACATATATAGAACTTAGAACTTATCACAACAGGTGCCCTCAGACAGGCACAAATATATAGAACTTAGAACTTATCACAATAGGTGCCCTCGGACAGGCACACATATATAGAACTTAGAACTTATCACAACAGGTGCCTTCGGACAGGCACACATATATAGAACTTATCACAACAGGTGCCTTCGGACAGGCACACATATATAACTTAGAACTTATCACAACAGGTGCCTTCGGACAGGCACACATATATAACTTAGAACTTATCACAACAGTGCCTTCGGACAGGCACACATATATAACTTAGAACTTATCACAACAGGTGCCTTCGGACAGGCACACATATATAACTTAGAACTTATCACAACAGGTGCCTTCGGACAGGCACACATATATAACTTAGAACTTATCACAACAGATGCCTTCGGACAGGCACACATATATAACTTAGAACTTATCACAACAGATGCCTTCGGACAGGCACACATATATAACTTAGAACTTATCACAACAGATGCCTTCGGACAGGCACACATATATAACTTAGAACTTATCACAACAGATGACTTCGAACAGGCACACATATATAACTTAGAACTTATCACAACAGGTGCCTTCGGACAGGCACACATATATAACTTAGAACTTATCACAACAGGTGCCTTCGGACAGGCACACATATATAACTTAGAACTATCACAACAGGTGCCTTCGGACAGGCACACATATATAGAACTTGGAACTTATCACAACAGGTGCCTTTGGACAGGCACACATATATAACTTAGAACGTATCACAACAGGTGCCTTCGGACAGGCACACATATATAACTTAGAACTTATCACAACAGGTGCCTTCGGACAGGCACACATATATAACTTAGAACTTATCACAACAGATGCCTTCGGACAGGCACACATATATAGAACTTGGAACTTATCACAACAGGTGCCTTCGGACAGGCACACATATATAACGTAGAACTTGTCACAACAGGTGCCTTCGGACAGGCACACATATATAACTTGGAACTTATTGCAACAGGTGCCTTTGGACAGGCACACATATATAACTTAGAACTTATTGCAACAGGTGCATTTGGACAGGCACACATATATAACTTAGAACTTATTGCAACAGGTGCATTTGGACAGGCACACATATATAACTTAGAACTTATTGCAACAGGTGCCTTTGGACAGGCACACATATATAACTTAGAACTTGTCACAACAGGTGCCTTCGGACAGGCACACATATATAGAACTTGGAACTTATCACAACAGGTGCCTTCGGACAGACACACATATATAACTTAGAACTTGTCCGCCCATTTCACCAATACGTACTGCCTTACCTCCACTTTGATCAATCACCATAATTTAGCAAAGTTGTCAATGGCTAACCCCAAAATACCCCCTCCCACATCTCATCGCGGCTCAAAATGCACCCAACCAATTTTCTGACCCACCCTGCCCTTTTTTCCACTCTAGAATAGAATAAACCCTACTGTAAGTGTTGGTGATTGTGTATATTTTACTCTTGGACTGTAGATAGAGAAAGTGCTGGTGATTGTGTATATTTTACTCTTGGACTGTAGATAGAGAAAGTGTTGGTGATTGTGTATATTTTACTCTTGGACTGTAGATAGAGAAAGTGCTGGTGATTGTGTATATTTTACTCTTGGACTGTGGATAGAGAAAGATGACTTGTGTATCACCTGTGATGTATGGAAGTGTGTTAGACTGTAGATAGAGAAAGATGACTTGTGTATCGCTTGTGATGTTTCATGTATGGAAGTGTGTTAGACTGTAGATAGAGAAAGATGACTTGTGTATCACCTGTGAAATAAGAGATAATAACGACTACATGCTCGACAACCTTCTTGGGTACCATCCATACTATCGGACGACCCCCCCCTTCTTTGGTCCTGAAATCTGTGGGTTTTGGCATGCACTCGCATATAAGACAAGTTTATAAAAGGGACACTAAACCAAGTGTATAAATTGCATGTTTGGCCTCGGAGCAAGTTGAAGAAACGTTCAGTGTCCAGAGTGCTTTCTTGTCTAAAAACGTAATTTAAAATATTTGTTTTAAATAAATGTGTTAAAATATTTTTTAGCACTCTTATAAGATGGGAAGCCACTTTGAGGCCATAGTCTTGTGGTAAAAACTTATAGGAGATATATACGGTACCCTTATTTGAATGTAGCATTAAAGTGACATTGTACGGTGCCTTTGTTTGAATGTAGCATTAAAGTGACATTGTACGGTGCCTTTGTTTGAATGTAACATTAAAGTGACATTGTACGGTACCTTTATTTGAATGTAACATTAAAGTGACATTGTACGGTGCCTTTGTTTGAATGTAACATTAAAGTGACATTGTACGGTGCCTTTGTTTGAATGTAGCATTAAAGTGACATTGTACTGTGCCTTTGTTTGAATGTAGCATTAAAGTGACATTGTACGGTGCCTTTGTTTGAATGTAGCATTAAAGTGACATTGTACTGTGCCTTTGTTTGAATGTAGCATTAAAGTGACATTGTACGGTGCCTTTGTTTGAATGTATCATTAAAGTGACATTGTACAGTACCTTTGTATGAATGTAACATTAAAGTGACATTGTACGGTACCTTTGTTTGAATGTAACATTAAAGTGACATTGTACGGTACCTTTGTTTGAATGTAACATTAAAGTGACATTGTATCTGAATAAAGGATGATTTTTGATAAAGTGCCAGAAAGAATATAATTTCAAATGACTTGTGTGTTAAACAAATCCAAATAATAGAACAGAAACGAAACAAAATCAAATAAATAAAGGTCCGCAATTTGTCAATCATCAACAACCGTGTGTAAACAATGCTTTTACCGACTTGTAAAAAGTAAAATGTTTGTTTATAATAGTGTCACCCGCTTGAAAGGGCCAGCCATTTCTGAGTTATGAGACACCTCTTGTGAACATCAGTACTTCCAGAATCCTATGCTTGTATGCCAGGCGTCGGGCTGATAGGCAATCGGATACCATTATTAGCTGGCTGGCGGCTCATCAAACGGCCATATCAGAATGAACCACTGACGAGGTTCGAATCTTCGACCTCCAGCTCTGTAGGCGTTTTAGCCCACGTAGACGGTGGTACTTGTACATGTGTATTTATTTAAAGTTGCAAATTTTATAATATTTTTATTCCTTGCGATATAGCGTGGATTTTAACGGTTGCAATACTATAACTTACCGTATGTATTATATCTCAGATTGCGATATAGCGTGGATTTTAAATGTTGCAGTGCTATAACTTACTGTATGTCTTATATCTCAGACTGCGATATAGCGTGGATTTTAAAGGTTGCAGTGCTATAACTTACTGTATGTCTTATATCTCAGATTGCGATATAGCGTGGATTTTAAAGGTTGCAGTACTATAACTTACCGTATGTATTATATCTCAGATTGCGATATAGCGTGGATTTTAAAGGTTGCAGTACTATAACTTACTGTATGTCTTATATCTCAGACTGCGATATAGCGTGGATTTTAAAGGTTGCAGTGCTATAACTTACCGTATGTCTTATATCTCAGACTGCGATATAGCGTGGATTTTAACGGTTGCAATACTATAACTTACCGTATGTATTATATCTCAGACTGCGATATAGCGTGGATTTTAAAGGTTGCAGTCCTATAACTTACTGTATGTATTATATCTCAGATTGCGATATAGCGTGGATTTTAAAGGTTGCAGTACTATAACTTACTGTATGTCTTATATCTCAGACTGCGATATAGCGTGGATTTTAAAGGTTGCAGTGCTATAACTTACCGTATGTATTATATCTCAGATTTTGTGAAGAAGCCGTTCGGAGTGGAATGGACATCTTTAGAATCTTTGATTCACTGAATTATCTACCGAACCTCATCATTGGCATGGAAGCCGTCGGGAATGCTGGTACGTGTTTATAATATTTTATTCTACTCTACTATCTCCCGAACCTCATCGTTGGCATGGAAGCCGTCGGGAAGGCTGGTAAGTGTTTATAATATTTTATTCTACTCTACTATCTACATAGAACATTAGCATTGGAAAGGCTCTCGCCTTTCGTCATTACAATTTTACTACATACATGTATGTTATCTAAATATATTTTTAATTATCTTGTATACAATATACTTGAGCGATATAGCCTGATCTGTGCTGAAGGGCTGTTAAACCAAATACTCATTCATTCACTCATTCAATGGACATAATGTTTGTCTAAGCATATTTATTTATACATGTAACATACATTGAGAAATATACAGAAACATGCATTTATATTGTGATACAAACATTCCCAAATTTATTGAACTTCTGGCAACAGACAATGTTAATACACTGAATAAGTTATCTACTTTTGTCTTTAAAGCTTTTGAAATAAGAAATCACATTTATTATTAATCATCACTCTTCTCCAGGTAAATATAATATTATGTATTTTTGAACTGCAAATAAATTGTTAAAACCTTGATGAGATAGCTTCATGTTTATCGCAATGTGGATACTGCACAGTTGAAGATGTTGTAAGAATTTGTACATGCATTTCCTTTGATGCTGATTAAGTGTGATACTATAAACCACCATTGTCATACAGATACATGAGATGTATTTATAAACCACCATTGACATACAGATACACGAGATGTATTTATAAACCACCATTGTCATACAGATACATGAGATGTATTTATAAACCACCATTGCATACAGATACATGAGATGTATTTATAAACCACCATTGCATACAGATACATGAGATGTATTTATAAACCACCATTGACGTACAGATACATGAGATGTATTTATAAACCACCATTGCATACAGATACATGAGATGTATTTATAAACCACCATTGTCATACAGATACATGAGATGTATTTATAAACCACCATTGTCATACAGATACATGAGATGTATTTATAAACCACCATTGTCATACAGATACATGAGATGTATTTATAAACCACCATTGACATACAGATACATGAGATGTATTTATAAACCACCATTGTCATACAGATACATGAGATGTATTTATAAACCACCATTGTCATACAGATACATGAGATGTATTTATAAACCACCATTGACATACAGATACATGAGATGTATTTATAAACCACCATTGTCATACAGATACATGAGATGTATTTATAAACCACCATTGTCATACAGATACATGAGATGTATTTATAAACCACCATTGTCATACAGATACATGAGATGTATTTATAAACCACCATTGTCATACAGATACATGAGATGTATTTATAAACCACCATTGTCATACAGATACATGAGATGTATTTATAAACCACCATTGACATACAGATACATGAGATGTATTTATAAACCACCATTGACGTACAGATACATGAGATGTATTTATAAACCACCATTGACGTACAGATACATGAGATGTATTTATAAACCACCATTGATATACAGATACATGAGATGTATTTATAAACCACCATTGACATACAGATAAATGAGATGTATTTATAAACCACCATTGACATACAGATACATGAGATGTATTTATAAACCACCATTGACATACAGATAAATGAGATGTATTTATAAACCACCATTGATATACAGATACATGAGATGTATTTATAAACCACCATTGTCATACAGATACATGAGATGTATTTATAAACCACCATTGACATACAGATACATGAGATGTATTTATAAACCACCATTGACGTACAGATACATGAGATGTATTTATAAACCACCATTGACATACAGATACATGAGATGTATTTATAAACCACCATTGACATACAGATACATGAGATGTATTTATAAACCACCATTGACGTACAGATACATGAGATGTATTTATAAACCACCATTGACATACAGATACATGAGATGTATTTATAAACCACCATTGACGTACAGATACATGAGATGTATTTATAAACCACCATTGACATACAGATACATGAGATGTATTTATAAACCACCATTGACATACAGATACATGAGATGTATTTATAAACCACCATTGACATACAGATACATGAGATGTATTTATAACCACCATTGACATACAGATACATGAGATGTATTTATAAACCACCATTGACATACAGATACATGAGATGTATTTATAAACCACCATTGACATACAGATACATGAGATGTATTTATAAACCACCATTGACATACAGATAAATGAGATGTATTTATAAACCACCATTGACATACAGATAAATGAGATGTATTTATAAACCACCATTGACATACAGATAAATGAGATGTATTTATAAACCACCATTGACATACAGATAAATGAGATGTATTTATAAACCACCATTGACATACAGATAAATGAGATGTATTTATAAACCACCATTGACATACAGATAAATGAGATGTATTTATAAACCACCATTGACATACAGATAAATGAGATGTATTTATAATGATCAACAACTATTAATGTAATTGTTTATTATTAAACAACTGTTGTATGTATAAATGTATACATGTACCATGGATTCATGGGGTTATGACCTTTTGTTCAATAAAATCAATAAAATCTATCTATGTGGATTGAACTACAAGCTAAACGCTTACGGTAATTCTTTCCACAGGGTCATATAACCTAAGCTGTTGGTGCACTAGAGGTCTTCCTCCACCAACAATAGCTGGAGTAGCCATATAACCTAAGCTGTTGGTGCGCTAGAGGTCTTCCTCCACCAACAATAGCTGGAGTAGCCATATAACCTAAGCTGTTGGTGCACTAGGTCTTCCTCCACCAACAATAGCTGGAGTAGCCATATAAACCTAAGCTGTTGGTGCACTAGAGGTCTTCCTCCACCAACAATAGCTGGAGTAGCCATATAACCTAAGCTGTTGGTGCACTAGAGGTCTTCCTCCACCAACAATAGCTGGAGTAGCCATATAACCTAAGCTGTTGGTGCACTAGAGGTCTTCCTCCACCAACAATAGTTGGAGTAGCCATATAACCTAAGTTGTTGGTGCAACGTTAAACTTCAAAACAAACAAACAAAAACATTGTTGCCGTGCGATGAAGCTGCAAACCAACATTGTTGCCTTGTGATGTAGCTGCAAACCAACATTGTTGCCTTGTGATGAAGCTGCAAACCAACATTGTTGCCTTGCGATGAAGCTGCAAACCAACATTGTTGCCTTGCGATGAAGCTGCAAACCAACATTGTTGCCGTGCGATGAAGCTGCAAACCAACATTGTTGCCTTGTGATGAAGCTGCAAACCAACATTGTTGCCATGCGATGAAGCTGCAAACCAACATTGTTGCCATGCGATGAAGCTGCAAACCAACATTGTTGCCGTGCGATGAAGCTGCAAACCAACATTGTTGCCTTGTGATGAAGCTGCAAACCAACATTGTTGCCATGCGATGAAGCTGCAAACCAACATTGTTGCCATGCGATGAAGCTGCAAACCAACATTGTTGCCGTGCGATGAAGCTGCAAACCAACATTGTTGCCTTGTGATGAAGCTGCAAACCAACATTGTTGCCATGCGATGAAGCTGCAAACCAACATTGTTGCCATGCGATGAAGCTGCAAACCAACATTGTCGAAAGTAAACTTCAACTTACCGTCCATATTCGCTTATAACGCGTACTCGCCTATAATATGACCCTCCTATTTTGGTCCTGAAATATGTGGGTTTTGGCATGCACTCGCAGACGGATTGATAAAATGGACACCAGACACAAGTACAAATTGCATGTTTGGTAAGTGCAAGTTGAAGAAATGTTCAGTGTCAGAGTGCTTTCTTTCTTTACTAAAACGTAATTATGGATACCATTTAATACATTTTTAATAAAGGAAAACAATATTTTTTAAAAAAGATTTTGGCACTCATAAGACAGGAAGCCACTTTGAGGCCATAATCTGGTGGTCAAAATGTTGTCTTATAGGAGAGCATAGAAGGTACAAAGCCTGTTCTCTTATCTACGGTATGTAATATTAAGCATTTTGCCATTAACAAGATTTCATCTGTTGTGGATATAAATTGCTGTTACACATGAATTCACAGGTGGGGTTATTGAAGCAGCTATATCCTACACTGGTGATGTTTCCGATCCAACAAAGACCAAATATGACCTGGACTATTATGTAAACCTTGCCTCAGAACTGGTGAAGGCAGGTACACATGTACTTGCAATCAAGGTAAGATTTCTGTGTTTCTACACAGTGAAACATGACAATATAGAGATTGAAACATGACAATATAGAGTTTGAAACATGACAATATAGAGTTTGAAACACGACGATATAGAGTTTGAAACATGACAATATAGAGATTGAAACATGACAATATAGAGTTTGAAACATGACGATATAGAGATTGAAACATGACAATATAGAGTTTGAAACATGACAATATAGAGTTTGAAACATGACAATATAGAGTTTGAAACATGACAATATAGAGATTGAAACATGACAATATAGAGTTTGAAACATGACAATATAGAGTTTGAAACATGACAATATAGAGTTTGAAACATGACAATATAGAGATTGAAACATGACAATATAGAGTTTGAAACATGACAATATAGAGATTGAAACATGACAATATAGAGTTTGAAACATGACAATATAGAGATTGAAACATGACAATATAGAGATTGAAACATATTGAAACATGACAATATAGAGTTTGAAACATGACAATATAGAGATTGAAACATGACAATATAGAGATTGAAACATATTGAAACATATTTTGACTTCTCGTCATGATCACTGTTGCATTTAACCTCTTAGTAAAGACCACCTGTTAAACAAGACCACCTGTCAAACAAAGACGAGACCACCTGTCAAACAAGACCACTTGTTAACAGAGACCATCCGTCATCAATGACCCATCAATAAAGACCACCTATGAACAAAGACCAATGACCACCTGTCAATCAAACAAGACCACCTGTCAAACAAGACTGCCGGTCAAACAAGACCACCTGTCAATAAAGACCACCTGTCAATAAAGACCACCTGTCAATAAAGACCACCTGTCAACAAAGACCACATGTCAACAAAGACCACCTGTCTTTGTTTCAACAAAGACCACCAGTCAACAAAGACCACCTGTCAACAAAGACCACCAGTCAACAAAGACCACCTGTCAACAAAGACCACTGCCAACAAAGACCACCTGTCAATAAAGACCACCTGTCAACAAAGACCACCTGTCAACAAAGACTGCTTTATGCCATTACCATCAATGATCTTTATAGATCGGTTTGACATTTTAATCGAAAATGTGTTTATTTTGTAGAACATTACAAAGAGTTGCTCAGTTCCTCACTACCAGTATAGATTAGCTTAAACCTTAATTTGTAATCTCCAGCATATGAAGATCACTATTCGTGATAGCGCTGTGGTAGCGCGTTCGCTTCAGGTGCGAAAGGCCCGGAGTTTGAGTCCAGCTGTAGCCGTTATAATTGTGTCATTGGGCAAGGCACTTAAATACCACATTGGTTTAAAACATATTTAGTCATTCATAATGTACAGTACAATTCTATTGTATACAGAATGAAAATAGATTTAATCGAAAGCGTAAAGCTTATTCAGATGATCTCCATTTTACCAAATACCACATTGCCTCTTCTCTCTCCCACATGGCGATTGCCTCTTCTCTCTCCCACTTGACGATTGCCTCTTCTCTCTCCCACATCCTCTTCTCTCTCCCACATGGTGATGGATTCTATCGGAAATGAGGTCTCGAGAATGATTAATATAAGTTGTAAGAACTTATTTTGCAATCGAGCTAAAATAAATTTGTATAAACTAAGATCTCTATTTGCAGGATATGGCAGGAATTCTCAAACCTAGAGCGGCAACATTACTAATTAGCACATTACGTGACAAGTACCCAGACATGCCTATCCATGTGCACACCCACGACACAGCAGGTGCAGGAGTCGCGGCCATGCTGGCTGCCTACGAGGCCGGTGCAGATGTTGTTGATGTTGCCTGCGACTCGATGTCAGGAATGACGTCGCAGCCGAGTATGGGAGCCATGGTAGCGGCCCTGGAGAAAACCGACGGGGATACAGGTACATGTTACTTAACTCTTTCCCTTCTATAATGGAATAAGTGTTTAGTGGAATGGAAGGGAGGTTTTGTACAGTAAACTTAACTCTTGGAATCGCAAACGGTCAGACGCAAATGGTGCACAGATCAGACGGAACAATTTATTGTGAATACGAGCTGTAAATGTTTAATCAAGTAGGTCCCATTGTTATTGTGTAAACCAGTCAATGTTTTATTGTGTGTATGAGCTGTAAATGTTTAATCAAGTAGGTCCCATTGTTATTGTGTAGACCAGTCAATGTTTTATTGTGCATACAAGCTGTAAATGTTTAATCAAGTAGGTCCCATTGTTATTGTGTAGACCAGTCAATGTTTTATTGTGCATACAAGCTGTAAATGTTTAATCAAGTAGGTCCCATTGTTATTGTGTAGACCAGTCAATGTTTTATTGTGCATACAAGCTGTAAATGTTTAATCAAGTAGGTCCCATTGTTATTGTGTAGACCAGTCAATGTTTTATTGTGCATACAAGCTGTAAATGTTTAATCAAGTAGGTCCCATTGTTATTGTGTAGACCAGTCAATGTTTTATTGTGCATACAAGCTGTAAATGTTTAATCAAGTAGGTCCCATTGTTATTGTGTAGACCAGTCAATGTTTTATTGTGCATACAAGCTGTAAATGTTTAATCAAGTAGGTCCCATTGTTATTGTGTAGACCAGTCAATGTTTTATTGTGCATACAAGCTGTAAATGTTTAATCAAGTAGGTCCCATTGTTATTGTGTAGACCAGTCAATGTTTTATTGTGCATACAAGCTGTAAATGTTTAATCAAGTAGGTCCCATTGTTATTGTGTAGACCAGTCAATGTTTTATTGTGCATACAAGCTGTAAATGTTTAATCAAGTAGGTCCCATTGTTATTGTGTAGACCAGTCAATGTTTTATTGTGCATACAAGCTGTAAATGTTTAATCAAGTAGGTCCCATTGTTATTGTGTAGACCAGTCAATGTTTTATTGTGCATACAAGCTGTAAATGTTTAATCAAGTAGGTCCCATTGTTATTGTGTAGACCAGTCAATGTTTTATTGTGCATACAAGCTGTAAATGTTTAATCAAGTAGGTCCCATTGTTATTGTGTAGACCAGTCAATGTTTTATTGTGCATACAAGCTGTAAATGTTTAATCAAGTAGGTCCCATTGTTATTGTGTAGACCAGTCAATGTTTTATTGTGCATACAAGCTGTAAATGTTTAATCAAGTAGGTCCCATTGTTATTGTGTAGACCAGTCAATGTTTTATTGTGCATACAAGCTGTAAATGTTTAATCAAGTAGGTCCCATTGTTATTGTGTAGACCAGTCAATGTTTTATTGTGCATACAAGCTGTAAATGTTTAATCAAGTAGGTCCCATTGTTATTGTGTAGACCAGTCAATGTTTTATTGTGCATACAAGCTGTAAATGTTTAATCAAGTAGGTCCCATTGTTATTGTGTAGACCAGTCAATGTTTTATTGTGCATACAAGCTGTAAATGTTTAATCAAGTAGGTCCCATTGTTATTGTGTAGACCAGTCAATGTTTTATTGTGCATACAAGCTGTAAATGTTTAATCAAGTAGGTCCCATTGTTATTGTGTAGACCAGTCAATGTTTTATTGTGCATACAAGCTGTAAATGTTTAATCAAGTAGGTCCCATTGTTATTGTGTAGACCAGTCAATGTTTTATTGTGCATACAAGCTGTAAATGTTTAATCAAGTAGGTCCCATTGTTATTGTGTAGACCAGTCAATGTTTTATTGTGCATACAAGCTGTAAATGTTTAATCAAGTAGGTCCCATTGTTATTGTGTAGACCAGTCAATGTTTTATTGTGCATACAAGCTGTAAATGTTTAATCAAGTAGGTCCCATTGTTATTGTGTAGACCAGTCAATGTTTTATTGTGCATACAAGCTGTAAATGTTTAATCAAGTAGGTCCCATTGTTATTGTGTAGACCAGTCAATGTTTTATTGTGCATACAAGCTGTAAATGTTTAATCAAGTAGGTCCCATTGTTATTGTGTAGACCAGTCAATGTTTTATTGTGCATACAAGCTGTAAATGTTTAATCAAGTAGGTCCCATTGTTATTGTGTAGACCAGTCAATGTTTTATTGTGCATACAAGCTGTAAATGTTTAATCAAGTAGGTCCCATTGTTATTGTGTAGACCAGTCAATGTTTTATTGTGCATACAAGCTGTAAATGTTTAATCAAGTAGGTCCCATTGTTATTGTGTAGACCAGTCAATGTTTTATTGTGCATACAAGCTGTAAATGTTTAATCAAGTAGGTCCCATTGTTATT
>CM026404.1:29699959-29790073 GCA_014843695.1 Archivesica marissinica | reverse complement strand
AATGTTTAATCAAGTAGGTCCCATTGTTATTGTGTAGACCAGTCAATGTTTTATTGTGCATACGAGCTGTAAATGTTTAATCAAGTAGGTCCCATTGTTATTGTGTAGACCAGTCAATGTTTTATTGTGCATACAAGCTGTAAATGTTTAATCAAGTAGGTCCCATTGTTATTGTGTAGACCAGTCAATGTTTTATTGTGCATACAAGCTGTAAATGTTTAATCAAGTAGGTCCCATTGTTATTGTGTAGACCAGTCAATGTTTTATTGTGCATACAAGCTGTAAATGTTTAATCAAGTAGGTCCCATTGTTATTGTGTAGACCAGTCAATGTTTTATTGTGCATACAAGCTGTAAATGTTTAATCAAGTAGGTCCCATTGTTATTGTGTAGACCAGTCAATGTTTTATTGTGCATACAAGCTGTAAATGTTTAATCAAGTAGGTCCCATTGTTATTGTGTAGACCAGTCAATGTTTTATTGTGCATACAAGCTGTAAATGTTTAATCAAGTAGGTCCCATTGTTATTGTGTAGACCAGTCAATGTTTTATTGTGCATACAAGCTGTAAATGTTTAATCAAGTAGGTCCCATTGTTATTGTGTAGACCAGTCAATGTTTTATTGTGCATACAAGCTGTAAATGTTTAATCAAGTAGGTCCCATTGTTATTGTGTAGACCAGTCAATGTTTTATTGTGCATACAAGCTGTAAATGTTTAATCAAGTAGGTCCCATTGTTATTGTGTAGACCAGTCAATGTTTTATTGTGCACCATCAAATGGGTAAAAAATCGGTTTCTAAGCAGGAACAAACCGGAAGTGCAAAAGTGGTCTCTCAAAACAAGTGGTCTCTTAATCAATGTGGTATTTCAAGCCAGTTTGACTGCATTGTTTATTCAATAGGTAGCGTCACGTAATTGTGTATAGCAGTCATGGTTACCATTGCACGTAATTGTGTATAGCAGTCATGGTTACCATTGCACGTAATTGTGTATAGCAGTCATGGTTACCATTGCACGTAATTGTGTATAGCAGTCATGGTTACCATTGCACGTAATTGTGTATAGCAGTCATGGTTGCCATTGCACGTTGTTGAGTAAACCAGTCGATGTTAACATTACACATCATTTTGTAAACCATTCTAATGTTTGATTGCGCAACGTAAACCAGTTAACGTTTACTCTACA
Source organism: Archivesica marissinica (assembly GCA_014843695.1). Taxonomy (NCBI): domain Eukaryota; kingdom Metazoa; phylum Mollusca; class Bivalvia; order Venerida; family Vesicomyidae; genus Archivesica; species Archivesica marissinica. The sequence goes on along the minus strand of CM026404.1, from coordinate 29,788,888 downwards.
CTTTATTCTGTAAACCAGTTAACGTTTACTCTACACTTTATTCTGTAAACCAGTTAACGTTTACTCTACACTTTATTCTGTAAACCAGTTAACGTTTACTCTACACTTTATTCTGTAAACCAGTCAATGTTCATGTTGCACGTTATTGTGTAAACCAGTCAATAATCATGCTGAACATTATTGAGTAAACCAGAAAATGTTTACGTTACACGTTATTGTGTATACCAGTTAACATTATAGTGACATCCAAGGGGAGGTAATCGTGCATGCAACTTTGTGTGGAACTCTTGTGGATACATTTTCACATTTTTGCAACGCTGACAGAAATTGTCTGCTTTATAAACTGTAAGAGTACACCCTGTAATAACAGCAAGAAGGGATGTGGGGCCTCCGTGTCCGAGTGGTTACGGTTGCTGACTATCACCGCTGTAGGTGCGAATCCCACTTAAGGTGTCGAATATATATTTCATGTGAGGAAGCTATCCAGTTGGCTTGTAGAATGTTGGTTGTTCTACACGAGTGCCCGTTCATGCCTGAAATACTGCTTGAAGGGGCACCCAGGATCTTATGAACGAAGCTGTTTGTACGATTTTAAACTAAAAAAACAAAACAAATTAAATCGGATGTAACAACAATATTTCCACTATAGGACGAGCCCCCAGCTTAAATCAGTGGTATTTCCACTATAGGACGAGCCCCCAGCTTAAATCAGTGGTATTTTGCTTAGACCCGCATACAAGACCGGTTGAGAAAATGATAACGCTCAGAAGTAAAGACCAAACAATTTTTGGCAAATCCTAAAAAAAATACTGATGCACAACAATAATTTATGATGTTTGTGTATCAGCTTTTTCTATTGTTTATAATGTAAATAATTGTCAAAATCATTTGTTATATTAAAACAAATAAAACAAACTGACATAATGTTCCAACAAATAAATATTTTAATAAATATAAAGCATGAAAGCAAAGTCTATTAACACATTTGATTTGAAGAAAGGCTACTGGGCTACAAGTTCAGTTTTACAAACTATCTTAGCATTTTGGATCTGAAAATAGGTTATTTGCAAGTTCAGTTTACAGACAGCTATAGAAGTCTATGCTTTTGTTACATCTTTGTGTTATTTCAATATAGTCATCAATTATCCCTCTGGAGCCTGCCCAGGAAAGGTGTTGTTAGGTAAACTGCCCGCCGGCGATATAGCCAGAAATGGTGCTGATGCAGGCGTAAAACCCAAAATATAACATATAACATCAATTATCAAGTTGGAACAAACTGATTAAAAACAAACATTTTATCACTCGCTTATAAGATGGGAAACCACTGAGTCCATAATTAATCTGGTGATAAAAATCCCGTCTTATAGGCAAGTATTGATGGTTATGACAGTTCATCTGTACAATGCATGTCAGTTTGATTATATTGCAACTATTTACAGGAATTCTGCTGGACGATGTGTCGGCTTACTCCGCGTACTGGGAACAGGCCAGGAACCTGTATGGTCCATTTGAATGTGCTGTCACCATGAAGAGTGGAAATGCAGACACATACAGAAATGAAATTCCAGGTAAGTGAACCATTCTGGCGGAGAGCTAGTTTACAATATCATGCCATTATCTGTTTCTAACAAAGTGATGCGCTTGGAAATGGCAACAGTATCGAAATTGTTACGTTATTTGATATTGAAATTTAAACTAATACTGAAATTCTACAGTAATAGAAAGATGTGTGGAAACTGTGTAATTAATATTAGTCCAATTTAAACACTTTCTTCCCATTTTTCTGAAAATATCCGAGTGCCCAATTTCGCATTGCGCGCTGCCAAATGACATCTGCTCTGAACATAGCAGAATTTGAACAGATGGATCTGTAGTTCTAATCTCTTCAGGAGGCGTCGCTCATATGGGCAACCGGTAGCGATGATAAATAAACGTAAAACACACAAGCAGAATTTGATGTGAACCTGATGTACTTTGTCATTGACTTCTGGCAAATTTTTGCTAATTGTGCAAATTTGCCAGAAAACTTGGTCATTATGTCATATTAAAGAAATGTGTTTGATTTATCATCCAAATCCATTGGGAAGAATTTGCTAAAACTTGGTCTGAAGTATCCTGCAAATAATGTGGACCAAATGTTTGAGGTTATGTTTAAAGAAAACCCTGTGTTAGATTAAACAATATTGCTTCTGATACAAAAATGGCAGAATTTGATCAAACTTTACCTGAAATATTCTGGCTTTGACCTCTTCAGAAGTTGTGTAATCATTTTGTAAATCGTTCAAATTGTCTATAGAACTAGTGGGGAAAATTAAGGTTAAATAAATTATGTCAAATTAAGGAAAAACATTTCTTAAGTAAAGGTAAAGTGTTTGTTTATTAACCCCTATTTAAAGGGCCAGCCATTTCTGACTTATGAGACACCTCTTTTTATGAACATCAGTACTTCTCGAATCCTATACTTTTATGCCTGGCGTCAGACTGGTAGGCAATCGATAACCATTATTTAACTAGCTGGTGGCTCACCAACCGACCATATCAGAACTAACCCCAGACGAGGTTCGAACCATCGACCTCCCGCTCCGTAGGTGGACCACTAAACCACGGAGAGATATATATACACAATGTATATCTACCTTTAGTCCGCCTCCGTGGTCGAGTGGTTAAGGTCGCCGATTTGCATACCACTGTAACCTATCATCACTGATGGGTCACGGGTTCGAGCCCCGCTCAGGCCGTGTTTCATTTATATGAAAAAGTTGGCAGTTTCTTACAGAGGTTGGTGCACCCAAGTACTGGTTAACCGTTGGAGCCTGCCCAGGAAAGGTGTTGTTAGGTAAACTGCCTGCCGGCAATATAGCCCAAAATCGTGCTGATGCAGGCGTAAAACCCGAAATAAAACATAAATATAACATATCTACCATTGTAAATGTTACACGTTTAGGTGGTCAGTACACGAACCTACAGTTCCAGGCATTCACTCTGGGCCTCGCTGATCAGTTTGAGGAGGTGAAGAAGATGTATGTTGAAGCCAATCTTCTCCTAGGAGATATACCGAAGGTGATGGATAATCTTTCAATGTTATGTTAGAAATATGACCTCGTAGATTTTGGCGGTACAATGTTTTCACTGTTCTATTTCTGTCAGTATGACCTCGTAGATTTTGGCGGTACAATGTTTTCACTGTTCTATTTCTGTCAGTATGATCATGACCTCGTAGATTTTGGAGGTACAATGTTTTCACTGTTCCGTTTCTGTCGGTATGACCTCGTAGATTTTGGAGGTACAATGTTTTCACTGTTCCATTTCTGTCAGTATGATCATGACCTCGTAGATTATGGAGGTACAATGTTTTCACTGTTCTATTTCTGTCAGTATAACCATGACCTCTACATTTTGGAGGTACAATGTTTTCACTGTTCTATTTCTGTCAGTATAACCATGACCTCGTAGATTTTGGAGGTACAATGTTTTCACTGTTCTATTTCTGTCAGTATGACCATGACCTCGTAGATTTTGGAGGTACAATGTTTTCACTGTTCTATTTCTGTCAGTATAACCATGACCTCGTAGATTTTGGAGGTACAATGTTTTCACTGTTCTATTTCTGTCAGTATAACCATGACCTCGTAGATTTTGGAGGTACAATGTTTTCACTGTTCTATTTCTGTCAGTATGATCATGACCTCGTAGATTATGGAGGTACAATGTTTTCACTGTTCTATTTCTGTCAGTATGATCATGACCTCGTATATTTTGGAGGTACAATGTTTTCACTGTTCTATTTCTGTCCGTATGACCATGACCTCGTAGATTTTGGCGGTACAATGTTTTCACTGTTCTATTTCTGTCAGTATGACCTCGTAGATTTTGGCGGTACAATGTTTTCACTGTTCTATTTCTGTCAGTATGATCATGACCTCGTAGATTTTGGAGGTACAATGTTTTCACTGTTCCGTTTCTGTCAGTATGACCTCGTAGATTTTGGAGGTACAATGTTTTCACTGTTCCATTTCTGTCAGTATGATCATGACCTCGTAGATTATGGAGGTACAATGTTTTCACTGTTCTATTTCTGTCAGTATAACCATGACCTCGTACATTTTGGAGGTACAATGTTTTCACTGTTCTATTTCTGTCAGTATAACCATGACCTCGTAGATTTTGGAGGTACAATGTTTTCACTGTTCTATTTCTGTCAGTATGACCATGACCTCGTAGATTTTGGAGGTACAATGTTTTCACTGTTCTATTTCTGTCAGTATAACCATGACCTCGTAGATTTTGGAGGTACAATGTTTTCACTGTTCTATTTCTGTCAGTATAACCATGACCTCAAAACACACCACCAAAACCACCCAAAACAACCCACCAATGGAGGTACAATGTTTTCACTGTTCTATTTCTGTCAGTATGATCATGACCTCGTATATTTTGGAGGTACAATGTTTTCACTGTTCTATTTCTGTCCGTATGACCATGACCTCGTAGATTTTGGAGGTACAATGTTTTCACTGTTCCATTTCTGTCAGTATGATCATGACCTCGTAGATTATGGAGGTACAATGTTTTCACTGTTCTATTTCTGTCAGTATAACCATGACCTCGTAGATTTTGGAGGTACAATGTTTTCACTGTTCTATTTCTGTCAGTATAACCATGACCTCGTAGATTTTGGAGGTACAATGTTTTCACTGTTCTATTTCTGTCAGTATAACCATGACCTCGTAGATTTTGGAGGTACAATGTTTTCACTGTTCTATTTCTGTCAGTATGATCATGACCTCGTAGATTATGGAGGTACAATGTTTTCACTGTTCTATTTCTGTCAGTATGATCATGACCTCGTATATTTTGGAGGTACAATGTTTTCACTGTTCTATTTCTGTCCGTATGACCATGACCTCGTAGATTTTGGAGGTACAATGTTTTCACTGTTCTATTTCTGTCCGTATGACCATGACCTCGTAGATTATGGAGGTACAATGTTTTCACTGTTCTATTTCTGTCAGTATATTGTAACATAGTGCTATGTTTCTGCAACAACGTACATGTATATTATAGATTCAGAATAAATGATATTGGTCATTAACTCTTAAAATACTAATGACGACTAAAGTCGCTTTGCAAACAGCATAGAGCCAAATCAACGGTGCAGAATGTAACACAGAATGTTCCGTCTGATCAGGCTCTATGCTGTTTGCTATTCGGATAGTGGAGCTAAAACACTTGGCGGAATAGCAAATAACATAGAACCTGATCAGAATCGCTGTACGGTAAATACGATCATTCTATGCCTAAAATAGCCCCCAGGAGGTCTTCCACAACAACAGCTGTAGTCGACATTTGACTTTGTTATAGAATGGACAGTGAAACAACATAACTTGGTACCAAGTTTGTTTGACCACATATCGTAGAACATCACAGCCGGACATTATGTTCCAACTTTGATGCAAAAAGCACACAATAGGCTATGACACACTATCTGAATTTTTGTCTTTGCACAGTCATTCTCTTTCACATTTTCAAAAGCGTCTTCACAATGTGGTACCGTCCATGCTCGCCTATAAGACCAAGTTTTTTACCACCAGATTAAGGCCCCAAAGTGGCTTCCTGTCTTATACCAAAAAAAATATACCAAAAACAAACAAAAACATTTTTTTCTTTTATAAAAGAAAGCATATTAATTCTGAACATTTCTTCAACTTGCACTGGCCAAGCATGAAATATATTCTTGGTCTGGTGTACATTTTATCAACCAGTCTGATATGCGAGTGCATGCCAAAGCCTACAGATTTCATGACCAAAGTTGGGGTGGGTAGGTGATCATCTTATGAACGAGATCCTGTTATAGGGGAGTATGGACAGCATGCATTTAACGGTATGTCATCGCCTGACCAGAACAAGATGGCTTGAACGTGTCTGCAAATTGTATGATTGTAGCATTTAGATATATTATTGATTTTTGTTTAGGTTACACCTTCCTCAAAGGTTGTGGGAGATATGGCACAGTTTATGGTTCAAAACAAGCTTACAGGCCAAATGGTGGAAGAGCGAGCAGATGAATTATCTTTCCCAGGTTCAGTAATAGAATATTTCCAAGGTTACCTAGGAGAGCCACCTGGTGGATACCCTGAGCCACTAAGAACCAAGGTAGGTAATAACATGTACTGTTTGGGAGAGAATAGAGATGAGCATTTTAATAGCCATTGTCATGGTGCATATAGTGTTCATACCGTCTGTCTAACATGTTGAACTAGTAATCCAGGGATACAGGTTCGGTCTCCCGTCTGACCCTAATAACAGTCTTTCAGTTGGGACTTTAAACCGAGGTCTAGTGTCAGTGCTTTACACCGTGCACGTAAAAGACCCAGAGGAGACTCTGGAATGGGTCTCTATCTGTATCATTGCACTATCCTCCAAAAATCTAAAATGACGTAATCTGTTCAGGAGGCGTCGCTCATATGGGCAACCGGTAGCGACGATAAATAAACGTAAACAATGTTTCTTTAAATAATGTAGATTCTTTTGGGGAATGAAATTCAAACTTCTGTGAGTACCTCTTTATGTAAGACAAATGATAGTTGGAGATTCTGGGCAGTAGCCCAGTTAGTGAAAGTTGTTTTAATGGTCACAATATATCTAGACGAATATCCAGTATATGTATACGCCCATTAGATCCTACTGCATCACCACTCGGTGGGTAAATGTTATAATCCTATATACGTCATCACATAATAACTTCATTAGAGGATGACGGCTATTGAGTTGTGCCGGAGTTATGTGTATAATGTTATGGAACAATGTCGCCGGATATATGTGATAGTCTGTTTAGGCAAACCCTAGATTAGGCGTACCTGATATAACCTTGCAAAATGTGATAGTCTGTTTATGCAAACACTAGATTAGGTGTACCTGATATAACCTTGCAAAATGTGATAGTCTGTTTAGGCAAACCCTAGATTAGGCATACCTGATATAACCTTGCAAAATGTGATAGTCTGTTTAGGCAAACACTAGATTAGGTGTACCTGATATAACCTTGCAAAATGTGATAGTCTGTTTAGGCAAACACTAGATTAGGTGTACCTGATATAACCTTGCAAAATGTGATAGTCTGTTTAGGCAAACACTAGATTAGGTGTACCTGATATAACCTTGCAAAATGTGATAGTCTGTTTAGACAAACACTAGATTAGGCATACCTGATATAACCTTGCAAACAGTTTCTAACAACTTCAAGGTCATATACATCACTCGTGGAACCTTGATCGGAGATTATACAAATGTTCCGAAATCTCAAGCTCCTGTAAGGCTTTATCTAGAGCGGAATGACAGGTCACTCCACACTGCCCTGCCCTTTTGCCTCTTGCCTTTTAAAAAAAATGTTATATATATAAAAGCCACAACAGGTGTCTTAGGGCGGGCAGACATATATATCTTGGAGTCTGTCCGGTCTTTTTTTTACCAATATGTACTTACCCCTTACTGTCTCTTTGAAAAAAATTCTGGTGCCTAACCCCACAATACCCCCTCCCGCATCTCATCGCAGCTCAAAATGCACCCTGACCATTTTCTGACCCACCCTGCCCATTTTCCACTTAGAATAAACCCTATCGTGTGATACGCTTGGTTGAGTCTGAGATTTGCTCCTGGCTCAACCAATCAGAAATCCCGAGACTGAGTTTGACAAAAGTGTTATAAAAACCTCCAGACCAGGGCTAGTGCAAATGTACCAGTATATTTGTTAACCGTATTAATGCTTTCATGCAGTAACCCTGCAAATCCGTGTCCATTGTCGAGTGGTTACGGTCGCTGACTTGTATACCAATGTAACCTATTATCACTGATGGTCACAGGTTCGAGCTCTGCTCGGGCCGTGTCTCATTTATATGTATGCGAGATGGTACGGTGGTTCTCCGGGTACTCCGGTTTCCTCCCACACGAATGACCACATATATGCTTTCATCTGCGCCAACGAGAGTGATTAATATAAGTTTGTTAGCACTTGCTTCGCAATCATTGTAAAATAAATAAAGTTTAAACATTTATATGAAAAAGTTGGCAGTTTCTTAAAGAGGTTGATGCCCCTAGTGTTGGTTATCCGCTGGAGCCTGCTCAGGAAAGGTGTTGTAAACTGCCAGCTGGCGATATGGCCCAAAATGGTGCTGATGCAGGCGTAAAACCCAAACAAACTTAACCCTGTAAGGTATTTGTAGATACTCCAAGGTAAAAAGAAGATCGAAGGCAGACCTGGTGAGAGCCTGAAGCCACTCGACTTCGACAAACTGAGGACCGATCTGATAGCAGAGCACGGCAAGACCGTACGAGAAGTGGACGTGATCAGTGCGTCGCTGTACCCGAGTGTCACGAAGGGCTTTCTGGAGATTAAGGAGAAGTACGGACCATTACATACACTAGATACGAAACTATTCCTTGTTGGACCAAAAGTCGCACAAGAATTTGAGGTAAGAATATTAAAATTTTGTTAGCCTGTTTTATAAACCAGTGTAGCCACCAATAAATCATGTATTGCGATACCGCCGGTGATGCCAGTAGTTTATAGATCACGCATAGAACTTTTTCGATCCTATATATAGATTCTAATGTTAATTTTACAGTTGCCCCAAAAGGGGCCTCAGTGGCTGAGTGGTTAAGGTAGTTGACTAGCCCCTTGCTGTATGTTCGAATCCCATAGGGGGTGTTAAATTCTTTTGTGTGATGAAGCTATCCAGCTGGCTTCCGGAAGGTTGATAGTTCTACCCGGGTGCCCAATTGTGTCTGAAATATCTCGGAGGGGCACCCAGGGTATTCCACTAATAATAACTGGATTCGCCATATGACTAAGCTGTTGGTTGGTGGCGCCGTTAAACCCCAAAAACAAACAAAATGGTTTACCCATTCAACCTGGCTATGATGACTGAAATGGCATCATTGAGAGAGTTTGATTCAAAGTAATTGCCTGGCTGGCGAACACCTTTTTACTAAGTAGCATGGTTTACCATTAGCCTCGTTTTGGAATTGAATTACGTCAAATATTTTAGGTCGACCAATCTTAGCCTCGTTTTGTACATGACAATGCACGTGTGTGTTCAAAATTGCTACCACATAACAAAACCAAAATGTGGAGATATTCAAATTATTAAATAAACCTTCAGTCCGTTCAGATCAAAAACAGATGGTGGAAAACGTTAATATCAGTAGCATGGAATTGGCAGGTGCAATAGATATTGTGTCCAGGCTTAAAGTCGATCTTAAACTGTGAAATGTCTGATTTTGAAGGAAATGTTTATGTATAATATATAGAGTGGTGGAACCTATGCTCGGCGTATTTTTTCCATTTACATCCGTATTTAAATAGTTTTAACCTATTTTCGCTGACAGAGGTGAAGCATGGTTCAATAAACATTCCGTTGTGCGTACCAGTAGCCTAATGCAACTGTCACCTGACTGGTTCAGTAGCGGAATATAAGTTGTTGGGAAAATTGTTTTCACTGAAATAATGCGGTTTATGAGCATTTCAGGTAGCTATCCTAATTGGGAAAAAATGTACAAATAACCAGAAAAAAAGTTTCTTATGAGTTGTAATATTGATGTTACTAAGTCAAAATAATATATTCAACATTTACCTGTGCATAAATAAAAAATTCACGTACGCCGTGCATAGGTGCCCTAAAGTATCTAGTTCCCCATGGAAACAGGTGCCATTCGATAGCTGTATTGAGGCACATGGTCACGTAATGAAGCTAACATTTTCAACAACAATTTTTGAAAGTTGTGTTCACGACTTAAGAAAATAATAATATACGGCAAGTGTATTTAACTTTTTTTATAGGCCATGATATGTAGGATTTACGCCGAGCATAGGTTCCACCACTCTATACGTTAATATATCGGGTCTATGCCACAATGTCTCAAAAACAACTCCTGAAAGTTTCTACTCAATATGTCACCATTGAGAAAGGTGCGACTTGTTTAGCGACACACATAGACAGATGCTTTTGATTGTTCACATCGTTATTCACATTTAATGTTCACAACTTTAGTTTATATCACGATTTGACCAACTATCATGTCATTATCTTTTTCTAACAAAGTGATGGGCTTGGAAACATTGTTCCTATGGCAATAGTTTCGAAATTTCTACTCTATTTCATATAGAAATTTAAACGCCATATTTTTAATTGTCAATAATCCTTTGAAATTATACAGTAATGTAACGAAATTGTTGTATGTATGTAGGTAGTTGTAACGTGTAATTTTAGTCTAATTTAAACACTTTCTTCCCATTTTTCTGAAAATTTTCCAAGTACCCATTTTCGCATGGCAGTGTCGCCATTATGTGGTGAATACAAAATACCCCAAAGATTTACAAATGTAGGAATGTAACAATAAATTCTTTGTTGGTGGAATTATTAACAGTTGATGTACAATGTATTGCAGGTGGAAATAGAGACTGGGAAGACGTTATCCATCAAGACTCTAGCAGTCGGTGATCTCGGCAAGGATGGTAAACGAGAGGTGTTCTTCGAACTCAACGGTCAACTTAGATCTGTCTTTATCAGAGACATGGAGGCCACAAAGGTAAAAATAAACCATTAACATAGAGGCCACTAATGTAAATCTTAGCAATTAACATTGAGGCCACTAAGGTAAATCTAAGCAATTAACATAGAGAACACTAATGTAAAATTATAAATCTAATATAAAATTATAAATCTAAACAGTTAACATTGACATAGAGGCCACTAATGTAAATCTAAACAATTAACATTGACATAAGAGGCCACTAATGTAAATCTAAACAATTAACATTGACATAGAGGCCACTAATGTAAACATAAACAATTAACATTGAGGCCACTAATGTAAAACTAAACAATTAATATTGAGGCCACTTATGTAAACCTAAACAATTAACATAAGAGGCCACTAATGTAAAACTAAATTAACATAGAGGCCACTAATGTAAAACTAAACAATTAATATTGAGGCCACTTATGTAAACCTAAACAATTAACATAAGAGGCCACTAATGTAAAACTAAATTAACATAGAGGCCACTAATGTAAAACTAAACAATTAATATTGAGGCCACTTATGTAAACCTAAACAATTAACATAAGAGGCCACTAATGTAAAACTAAATTAACATAGAGGCCACTAATGTAAAACTAAACAATTAATATTGAGGCCACTTATGTAAACCTAAACAATTAACATAGAAGCCACTAATGAAAAACTAAATTAACATAGAGGCCACTAATGAAAAACTAAACAATTAACATTGACATGGAGGTCAATAAATGTAAAACTAAGCAATTACCATTTATTTTGAGGCCACACAATGAACATTAATAATAGTATGTCAGTGTAAATAGACGATGTTTAGGTTTTGTAAATATAAACGGCTAAAATTTAGTGTTGTCCATGTCAAATGAAGATAAAATAATAATTGTTTTAATATTTTCTCTTATCTGCTGAATATTTTGGTAGATAAAGCAGTGACATCTGTTACGATCACTCTTGTCAATTCTTGGAATTGAAATCAGGAAATATATTGTGAATGAGGAAGTACTTTTTTATCAGTTTAAACTTGACTTGGAACAAAGAAATTCATGAAAATAATGTTGTTCCAATATACTGTAAAACATTATTTGTTCGCTAGCATTTATATTTCACTAATTTTCTCGATCTATGTTGACCCCGAATTAATAATTCCCGTGAATAATAACGTGTCCGAGAATATTTACAGTTTATCAAAATTTTGAAAGTCAATACAACTAGTGATATACATATTCGTTTCGTTTAACCCTTTCAACACCAAGTAACTCACATGGACTGGTTCATGATATTCATAAACCAATAAATGAATCAGAAAATCACATTTGGACAAGTTCATTTATCAAAATGGGTAATTATGTCTAAAAATAGTCATATCACTGGCAAAAAGTGCAGATCCTGATGAGACGGCTCGTCACGAGCCGGCTCATCTGGATCTACACTTTTTGTAAGCCTATTTAGAGGTCTGTGGTGTTGAAAGGGTTAAGATCAATGTCATATTGGTTTCATTTTAAAAATGTCTATTTATTATTAGTTAGAGAGAAAATTTAAATAGCGAATGAACAGATAAGCAATATAAATAACCTGGAATATTAGAGTAACTGCTACAATATAGCAATATTTTAAATGTGAGTATTTACTGTAAATGTATGCATTCTAATAGTAAAATATGATCATGAATACGTATAACCTTCTCCAAATTTGAACAACGATATATTTCTTTATGTTTGATATCTATGTGCATTGTACAAGTATTTATATAATTTATGCTATTATCACTGTTTGCCATAAAGTATGCATGTATATGTCCTCCTGGGCTTTTGAGCCATTGGAATTCAGAAATAAAATAGTATAAACATTCACCTTTATTGTTATGTGCAAGTTTTATAATAAATACATGAATAATCATTAATGGATAATGAATAAAACAAAATCAATTGTTTTATTCGTCTGCTGTTTGTGTACATGTACAAATAGGAACGTAATACCGTGAAAATGCATACATGTACAAATAGGAACGTAATACCGTGAAAATGCATACATGTACAAATAGGAACGTAATACCGTGAAAATGCATACATGTACAAATAGTAACGTAATACCGTGAAAATGCATACATGTACAAATAGGAACGTAATACCGTGAAAATGCATACATGTACAAATAGTAACGTAATACCGTGAAAATGCATACATGTACAAATAGTAACGTAATACCGTGAAAATGCATACATGTACAAATAGTAACGTAATACCGTGAAAATGCATACATGTACAAATAGGAACGTAATACCGATCTATAGGCCAACAAATTGTTGCGGAATTTAAGCATATTTTTATATGGAGGTTACATTACGTATACTAGCACTGGAAATAGGTTTATATGATACTGGTCTGGCTCCTGTATGGGAGAATGTCAGTTTTCACAAATTGCGAAAGTCTATAAACAGTGAAACTGATCACGGAGGCTATTATGTGAACAGGTTTGTGCACCAATAAAATGAGCTTCAACACATTATGTTGGTGTTGACATTATTAAGAATAAACTGATCGACATGGATTTGCATCGATCTACGACTTATAGCCATAAATTAATACGGTTAAGCATTATTGGTATTGTTAAGCTTACCATGCACATTGGTTAGGTGAGCTGTGACATGTTGGGGATATATGCAAGATTTGAAACAAATTTACTTCCGATTTTTTATTTTACATTCCCGGAATATTGCACGAATATAAAACTCAACAATTTAATTTTACAGTATTAAAATGTACTTACCCGGTACTTATTACTCAAAATTTCTATTTATGCACATTTTTCCAATTTTGTTTTACACTAGGAAATGCATTTCCATCCGAAAGCCCTAAAGGGAGTTCATGGATCGGTTGGAGCACCTATGCCGGGTACCATAATAGAGGTGAAAGTGAAGGTCGGAGACACAATCAAGAAAGGTCAACCAGTACTCGTGTTATCTGCAATGAAAATGGAAATGGTCGTAAACGCTCCAGTGTCTGGAACAGTCAAAGAAATACTGATAGAAAATGGAATGAAGCTCGAGGGAGATGATCTGTTAATGAATATCGAATCTGAAGAGAAATAGATTCCATGTTTGAAATCTTTAAAATCATGGTGAAATCTTAGTTTATTTATCAGCTTGGATGTTTCTGAACAGAAATGATAAGTTATTGTCATGATTTGGTCAGTGTCCGACTCGGAACATTAACTTAGCCGTAACGTCATCGTATCTCGTCACATTTTCCATATATAAACACAATGCTCCTAGTCGCCTGTATTCAATATTGATTTATGAATTTTCACTGCCGTGGACCGTTTTATCCCCTCATACTCTCAAGTAATGTCGTCATGTCCACCTGAATGAAGCAATATATCGCATACAACATGTATGTTCACAGTCACAATTAATACAGGTAAATGGTCTTTTGTTCCTTCACAACCCTGCGAAAGGTCATGGTTCTACTCGTGCAACCAAAATGTTCGGATGGGCACCCTGGGTCTTCCACCAATAACAGCTGGCAAGTCGCCATATGACCTAAGCTGTTGGTACAAGTTCAGTCAAGGTCACACTAGAGGTTAAGATGATGTTTCGTATCATTGAATTAAATTTGATCCGCCGCCATGGTCGAGTGGTTACGGTCGCAGACTTGTATACCACTGTAACCTATCATCACTGATGGTCATGGGTTCGAGCCCCGCTCCTCTATATGAAAAAGTTAGCAGTTTCTTACGGAGGTTGGTGCACTGAAGCCTGCCCAGGGAAGGTATTGTTAGGTAAACTGCCTGCCGCTGAAATAGCTTAAAATGGTGCTGATGCAGGCGTAAAACCCGAACAAATAAACATTTAGCTGTGAAGCGTATCAGATCGATACTTCACGCCGTTTTTCAGCTCAACGAAACCGGAAGTGTTGCAGACCACTCCCTGATATCTAGATCGATGTCAGATCACATAGTCTTGTCACATACAAGCCGGTCTTGTTCAGTTGTCTTTATTGTTATGTGTTCACCAAAGTTTCTATTATGTTGATATTTCAAACAAACATCGAGGCGATGGATATGGGATCTCTGTGGTCGAGTGGTTACGCTCGTTTACTTCAGATAAGTTGCCCCTCACCGCTCATGTTTGGTTCCAATTAAGGGGTGTAGAATTCTTTCGATGTGAGGAAGCTATTCAGCTGGCTTCCAGAAGGTCAGTGGTTCTATCTGGATGTCCATCAATACTGCTTAGTGGACATGAAATACTGCTCCACCAGTAGTAACTCCGAGAGGCACTATATGACCTAAGCTGTCGCCGAGTTTAAATCCCAAATAAACCAGCAAGCGTTAAAGACGATTCATATCATGCAAGGATGACTTTTGTAGGTGTTTATAAATAAAGCAACGGTGAGATTTCATTTAAATGTAATACTACTGAAATCTTCGTAATGCTACTGAAATCTTCGTAATGCTACTGAAATCCTCGATGATTGTTTTTAATAGTTTATGGAGTTATTGCTTATAACACTGTGTTAATTGACAGTCGTTGTTTTCATAGTATATTTGTCATGTCTTTCAAAATGTTGGTTTATGAAATTTTGATAATTTCAATGAAGGTGCTCGGTAATTCTCACCAATAGCGATCATGTAACGATGGATGTGAGCATGCAATGATAGATGCTTGAATCATCATGTCTACAATCTGTCCCCCTGCATCAGTTTTATACTGCTGAAACATGGAAATCGAGATTAACCCTTTCAACACCACACACCTCTAAATAGGCTTACAAAAAGTGTAGATCCAGATGAGCCAGCTCATGTCTATCAGGATCTGCACATTTTGCCAGTAATATTACTATTTTTAGACAAAATTACCCATTTTGATAAATGAACTGGTCCATATGTAATTTTCTTATTAATTTACTGGTCTAAAAATATCCTGGACCAGTCCATATCTGTAACTTGGTGTTGAATGGGTTAAATTACACATACTACACAGTAGCAGTAAATCAGATAGATAACAATGGTTTTAGAAAGTAGATAGAAAGAATACAGGTGCTTTTTGTTTTGTAGATTTAACAAAATTCTGTTATAATAGTTGTGTTGTGTCGTAGGTCTATGTAACAAAAACAAGTAGAAAACTTATAATCAATTCATCATTGCATATTATATATATTTATTTTATACTTTCCAAGGAAATATAAACATTTATTCCACTGGTTGAAAACGGTGGAATAACACCAATTTATTTCTCACTGCTTTTCAGTGTACTTTTAGTACCTGGCCTCTGCATGTTGAAATGTTGTAACTCATCATTTATGATGTCATATATGGTCGTCTAAACACAACGTTCTAGCGCCATTTAGCGCATGGGTGCATCATTTTTTCATCATAAACATTTTTCAACCTAAAATAAAGAGTGAATGATATTTCACTTGTGAAATTGGAATCTATTATCACTCCTGTGAAATACAATTTGATCATACACTGAAACCAAATAAATATCCACTTATTAATTGTCTTAATGTTAGCTTTAGGGGAGTAACATTTACAAAACAATTGACAATTTTGTAATTAAATTAAATATCCATAATGTGGGGGGGGGGGTAATTTATAAATAATACCCCGGAGACACCAACAAAAACAGTTAATTGTGGGCAGGTCTTGAAATATGAATATATTAGTAGTAGATATTTCTAACCTTCTTAGAATGTATCCGTAGGGGTCCTTAGAATGTATCTGTAGGGGTGTAGAACATTCTAAGTAAGTGATATTGTTGGATACGTTTATTTATGGTCGCCCCCTGACTAATCGGGACGACGCCTAACTTCTGAAGCATCTCTGGGTGTTTTATAGCACCGATATGTGGTAAGTAAATGACAACACGGGTAAAATACAACATTGCAAGGTCTACTATAGGACAATATCCCAAAACCCAACAACCCCAAACACCACACACACAACACCCCAAACACAACAACACCAAACACAACACCAACACCAAACCCCCCAGTGACCCTAATATCGGTGAATACTAATTAGCACGGATATCGGAATAAATCCAATGAACTGCACATGAACCGCGCATTTTATGTTTACTATATCTGTCAGAGTTCCATAACTGTCCATAGCAAAAACAAGCTGAAATGTCATTTCAACAGCACATTTACCATAATATATTCAACACTTGTTCGTTTTTTCATTACACTTGCAAGTTTTCGTTCATATAGTTAAACAAACAAACCTATCTAGGTGAATTTCAATGACTGCTAAGTATCGGCTGAATTTGTAATGTGCACACTACTCGTGTGGCGTCATATGGTATGCATTGCTACTGGTATAAACTTCTGAGGCGAAATTTGCATTGTCACCGACGATTTGTATCACCACATAAATAAACGATGTAGGTCAGTGTTGTTGCTTCCACTTTGTGGATTTATTTCTTACTACATGTAACTGATATTGCATACAATAAAATAAATATCATTAAGCTTAATTGAGAATGAACATTATTTGCACAGCCTCTTTTTGAATCACACATTATTGTTATTGTTTGTTACCGGTAATCGGTATACCCAGGATAAGTCCCATTGAAGATCATGTTCTGTATTTCATTAGTTAAATTGTTTTGTGTTTGTAATTGTTTGCAATACGTTGATACGCAGCTTTAGTAATGCTTTTGGCCTAGATAGTTTTATAATGTTGTACCTTCTGTACTGATGTATTTCGAAGGTTGTTGAAACCGGTGACTGATAAATCTAAAGAATAATCATTCCATCTACGCTCTACGCATTCAGCCAAAAAAAATGCAACCCATTATTTCAACAATTTCATTTTATCTAAATGTTATTTAATGCACATGCCTGGTCTAATCGCATGAGATTTAGAGAGGATACCTGGGTTATCACTGCCCGTTGTATGTAAGAACATGGCTATTTCTGCATCTCTCATTATAAGAATGTGTGAAATTTCGATCATTTCTGCATCTCTGATTCTAGAAATGTGTGAAATTTTGATCCCACACGATGCCGTCTATTGTTTGTTTTGAGCTGGGATTGCTGGGAAGAGAATGAACCTACTTGCTCCAATTTGAGGTGAAGTGGAAGCGAGTCGCCCTCCCCTCTTTGACATATAACATTGTTTGATGGGGCTGGGGTTATTGTAATAGCAAACTAAACTGTATCTGGCTGTACCTTGATCAGAAATCATTGCAAACTTATATTTTTTACTAATATTTAATATACCTACCCAATATGCATTTGTTTCTCGTATAACTCTACAGTACAAGAGATGCAATTGGTTGAATCAACAGTTTATGCTCTGCAACAACCAATCGGAATACAGTAGAAAATTTTGAATTAGATTGTAATACATTTTTACAAGAATGTCCGTTTCAGGGGTGCTCATCTTGTCTATAATGTTTTTTTAGTTAATAGCAAAACATTTATTCAAAGGATAAATATTTACGTATATACAAAATTGTCTTTATGATAAAGATTGATAATTAATGAAATGTGATTGGTAATTAATGAAATGTGATTGGATACATTATACGTGTATATATCCAGGGCCAATGTGAATGTTTAATTGATCTGTTGCATTAAATGTGCTTTCTGGCTTTCTTACATTATTGCATTTAGAGCGATTTACATTCATTTATAAATGTTATATGTACACATACAATTAAAATAGGTCATCAGTTGCTTGGTATAGAGTTATTTCTTTCCTTGAGCTTTAACTACCCCTTAAAAATGGAGGAGTTTTGAGGGAGAAGTCTGCTGCCTAACTTCTACACCCGAGCTCAAATACGGAGAAACGAGGCAGCTTGGTTATTCTCCTCGAATACGGACAAATGAGGCTGCTTGGTTATTCTCCCAGAGATCAAATACGGAGAAACGAGGCAGCTTGGTTATTCTCCTTGAATACGGAGAAACGAGGCTGCTTGGTTATTCTCCCCGAGATCAAATACGGAGAAACGAGGCAGCTTGGTTATTCTCCTCGAATACGGAGAAATGAGGCTGCTTGGTTATTCTCCCAGAGATCAAATACGGAGAAACGAGGCAGCTTGGTTATTCTCCTCGAATACGGAGAAACGAGGCTGCTTGGTTATTCTCCCAGAGATCAAATACGGAGAAACGAGGCAGCTTGGTTATTCTCCTCGAATACGGAGAAACGAGGCTGCTTGGTTATTCTCCCAGAGATCAAATACGGAGAAACGAGGCTGCTCGGTTATTCTCCTCGAGATCAAATACGGAGAAACGAGGCAGCTTTGTTATTCTCCCCGAGCTCAAATATGGAGAAACGAGGCAGCTTGGTTATTTCTCATAAATTGCTCTCGTGCCGAAGCCCTGTTCCCATGGTACAACAGACAGGTATTTGATTAACAAGAATCTTGCATACCTACCAAACTGCAGTCTCGATACAGTGCCAAGTGTGCCCCAGATCCGTGGCGGCGACTAGATTCAACCAACTTGTGTTGTGCTCACCAACACCAAGCTGCTATAGGAAGATTTTCTGTTGGAAGATTTAGTATCGACGGCATGTTTATTTCGACGTCTCGGAAGCTTGGATACAAAATTTGACGCTCTTTGAAAACCATTTTTTTCTCGACCACTTTAGTGGAAAGTGAAAATAAGCAGTCACAAATGCATAGAACTAAATAACTGTTGAATATAATTAAAGGCTTTGATAAGTTGCATACTGTTTCTAGGGGTTGTTGCAATTATCACCAATGAAGTCGTGATAGCACAAATAAATTTGTATAAACTAAACTACGCAATGCACCCGCCCCCCTGATGGTAGTTCCCTAAAATCGCTATCTATAGTCACTGCGGTTGGAGGTATTGAACATTGTCTCAAGCATAAGTGATAGGATTGGTTAATTCTGAGATTTTTGGATTGGTTAATTCTGAGATTTGCTACTGGCGGCTCAACCAATCAAATCGCTAGAGACCCAAGTTTGAGATTAGAGAAAAGTTTTATAGCCTCCAGGTCAGGTGTGTCATCTAGATTCTAGAGGGTGAAATAGTCGCCCTAGGGACACTAACTTGGCCCCCTGGGTCCCCACTTCTCCCTAAAAAAAGAAATTATTAAGTTGGAACAAACTTGCTTATAAGACGGGAAGCCACTTTGAAACAATAATCTGGTGATAAAACTCCCGTCTTATAGGCGAGTAGGTATGGTGAACAAGATCTCTACTAATTGTGCGTTTTAATTAACCGAGCTAAATGTGCATTTACATGTAGCCAGCCTATAGTACATGTGGTCAATAATACATTGGTATAACATACCATTTCAATAAAATGAACAAAATGAATTAATGGTTAAACATAAACACCAAACACACACGTTAATGTTGTTACTACTCTTTAAAGCGACACTACATCAGTGAAAACGCAAATTTATACAGAATGTTATATATGGTATAACGCTTTTCCAAATATTTGCCTCAAAAACTGAGTATTTCAACTAATAAACAACCGTCGTATACGCGATTTGTTGATCAAAATAATATAAACAGGGTCGACATACATAATACAACCTGTGTATCCCGAATAACGAGATTTATGGTACAGAATTACCATTATATCTCACATTTGTGCCTATGCATATTTATTTGTAGACTAATCTTAGTTAAATTTATTATCTCTAAGCGTTTATAAGCGACAGTATCAAGCGTTTAGTATTGACTACAATGATAAAGAAATGTCAATTCAGGAGCGTGGATGACCGGTATATGAAATCCTACATTTACTTTTGAAAGTTTGTAGACCACTGTTTATTGATTCAAAATTTGTGTTGGAATGTATTCGGAAGAATTTATAGTAGCAATGCATTTATACGTGAACAATGCATTTTTGCGATGTAATGTTGCTTTAAGTCATTTTAACATAAATAGTTATTGCACCATTTGCTATACCCATTGCACAACACGACGACAAGACCAAACACAAAATACCGTTTTCTGGGTCGGTTTTTACATTGGTTATATCGGTGTACCATTTCCCGTTTGCCCTGAACACGCAATTTATCTTTAAATAATAAAAAACCGAAGAGAATTGCACATAGCATGCACATAGTTAATTTAAGTTCATTAGTTCATACAAACTTATTTTAGCTCGATTGCGAAACAAGTTCTTACAACTTATATTAATCACACTCGAGATCTCATTCCTGATGGAATACATCGCCACGAGGGAGAGGCATGTGAAATTTAAATGCTTTGCCCAAGGGTACAATCATAACGGCTCCAGCGGGGTTCGAACTCGGGCCTTTCACCCTTGAAACGAACGCGCTATCACGACTTCCACAACAGATCCTGGCTTTTTATCATCTAATATCACACAATGCCTTGTGTTCCCTTCTTGCGATTCTTTTCACTACAAGTAATAACTTCTAGCCATCATTGGTAAATAATGGTGCTCAAACCAAGTACAATGTACACATTTTTAAACTCGATCGAGTCAACCTCATATTTAACTTGATGTTAAAAATACCCAGTATGTGTAACTCGATATCTTTGTTGTCTAAATTTTTCAATTGATCTGAATGTCTTCGAGTTAATTACTTTCATCCATGTTTGCTATGGTCGATGTAATTCCATGGTCGAGTTAAATCAGCTGTTTTTCGGTGTTTGTATTGAATCAGATCTCGTCATCAACTAATCCTGTATTTCACAATTCCAGCAATATTGTACATATATCGTTTCCCAGTAGAGCTTGCACTGATCTGTAATCTGTATCCATCCCATCTATCACCGTTCACAGCCGTTCATCACCGTTCACCACCATTCCTCACCGTACATCACCGTTCACCCAACTTCTTTGTGAACTCGTTCAACATTTCATACATATCCTGAGCACAGGTGATTTGCTGTTTGACGGTGACCAGGAATTGTGGGTAAGGTACCGACTGTTGTTCGGACATTGTCATGTCTGACTTGGGTATTGTGACGGGAAGTGGCGTGTACTTGTTGCTATCTATCTGCTGAGCCTGCATCTCCAATGCTAGCCGCTGAAACACACAAAACCTGGATGAGAACTGTGCATGAAATGTACACACAAAACCTGGGTGAGTACTGTGCATGAAATGTACACACAAAACCTGGGTGAGTACTGTGCATGAAATGTACACACAAAACCTGGGTGAGTACTGTGTATGAAATGTACACACAAAACCTGGGTGAGTACTGTGCATGAAATGTACACACAAAACCTGGGTGAGTACTGTGTATGAAATGTACACACAAAACCTGGGTGAGTACTGTGCATGAAATGTACACACAACAAACACACAAAACCTGGGTGAGTACTGTGCAGGAAATGTACACACAAAACCTGGGTGAGTACTGTGCATGAAATGTACACACAAAACCTGGGTGAGTACTGTGTATGAAATGTACACACAAAACCTGGGTGAGTACTGTGCATGAAATGTACACACAAAACCTGGGTGAGTACTGTGTATGAAATGTACACACAAAACCTGGGTGAGTACTGTGCATGAAATGTACACACAACAACCTGGGTGAGTACTGTGCATGAAATGTACACACAAAACCTGGGTGAGTACTGTGCATGAAATGTACACACAAAACCTGGTGAGTACTGTGCATGAAATGTACACACAAACCTGGGTGAGTACTGTGTATGAAATGTAACACACAAACCTGGGTGAGTACTGTGCATGAAATGTACACACAAACACACAAAACCTGGTGAGTACTGTGCATGAAATGTACACACAAAACCTGGGTGAGTACTGTGCATGAAATGTACACACAAAACCTGGTGAGTACTGTGCATGAAATGTACACACAAAACCTGGGTGAGTACTGTGCATGAAATGTACACACAAAACCTGGGTGAGTACTGTGCATGAAATGTACACACAACAAACACACAAACCTGGGTGAGTACTGTGCATGAAATGTACACACAACACAAAACCTGGTGGTACTGTGCATGAAATGTACACACAAACCTGGGTGAGTACTGTGCATGAAATGTACACACACACAAAACCTGGGTGAGTACTGTGCATGAAATGTACACACAAAACCTGGGTGAGTACTGTGCATGAAATGTACACACAAAACCTGGGTGAGTACTGTGCATGAAATGTACACACAAAACCTGGGTGAGTACTGTGCATGAAATGTACACACAAAACCTGGGTGAGTACTGTGCATGAAATGTACACACAAAACCTGGGTGAGTACTGTGCATGAAATGTACACACAAAACCTGGGTGAGTACTGTGCATGAAATGTACACACAAAACCTGGGTGAGTACTGTGCATGAAATGTACACACAAAACCTGGGTGAGTACTGTGCATGAAATGTACACACAAAACCTGGGTGAGTACTGTGCATGAAATGTACACACAAAACCTGGGTGAGTACTGTGCATGAAATGTACACACAAAACCTGGGTGAGTACTGTGCATGAAATGTACACACAAAACCTGGGTGAGTACTGTGCATGAAATGTACACACAACACAATTCTGCGGTCACCTGGTGTTTTTTACAGTATTTGGAGGAAACTAATAACCAATCCATATAATATCTTTATTAGAGATTTTTATACAATGATTTACATCGCTACTGCATTTCCTTCGATGAACGTATGTGCCCTGATTGCATACATTTTCGTATGAGAGTTCCCAACTAATGATATGCAGCTACCATGCGCACTCAAAGTTACGGGCATGCACATTCGCAGTGTTAGGCAGCGTTCGTCGCGACAAAAGGCATGTCTTACAGTTTACGCTATTCAATGCTAGACGATGAACCACAAAGAAGCAAATTACTGTGCAGGAAATGTACACTCGACAACTGGGTGAGTACTGTGCAGGAAATGTACACTCGACAACTGTGCAGGAAATGTACACTCGACAACTGTGCAGGAAATGTACACTCAACAACTGTGCAGGAAATGTACACTCGACAACTGTGCAGGAAATGTACACTCGACAACTGTGCAGGAAATGTACACTCGACAACTGTGCAGGAAATGTACACTCGACAACTGTGCTGGAAATGTACACTCGACAACTGTGCAGGAAATGTACACTCGACAACTGTGCAGGAAATGTACTCGACAACATTCCTAATGGCTCACCTTGTGTTTTTTACAGTACATGTATTTTTACAGTACATGTATTTTTACAGTACATGTATTTGGAACAAATTAATACATGGCTCATCCTTGGTCAGAATGTTTGGCAGAAGTGAGAAAGCGAGTGATTGCATCCTTAACCCATTTTATTCTGGATACCGTTCAAACAATATTTGAAGATACATTTAAAGGCTTTTTTGCAAAGAACATAAGAGCCAGATCAGCCGCAAAGGAACGTTCCGTCTGATCAGGCTCTATGCTATTCAGATGACCTTGCTAAGACACTTGGCTATGTAGCAAACAACATAGATCCTGATCAGCATGCAGTGTCACACTGCGGCTGATCTGTATCTATGTTGTTTGCAAGAAAACCGTTAAATGTATCCAAAATGAAATGGGTTAAATTGCAGATACTGCAAGCAAATGTTGTTTTGGCTAATATTGCAGATAGCAGATACTGCAAGGAAATGTTGTTTGGCTGATATTGCAGATAGCAGATACTGCAAGGAAATCTTGTTTGGCTGATATTGCAGATACTGCAAGGAAATGTTGTTTGGCTGATATTGCAGATAGCAGATACTGCAAGGTAATCTTGTTTGGCTGATATTGCAGATAGCAGATACTGCAAGGAAATCTTGTTTGGCTGATATTGCAGATAGCAGATACTGCAAGGAAATGTTGTTTGTCTGATATTGCAGATAGCAGCTATATTTTAATGGAGAATTGCTGCACATAAATAAAGTGATATGATGGAAATGTCGATCAGTTTAAGTAGAGCCCATGATGAAATTCAAACTATACACAACATGTAAATCTAGCAGAAATGGTTGGAGTCATAAATCTTGTGGTAACAGATGGCCCACACCAGAGGATAGTTCATTATCTATGCACACTGTAAGCCATTTTCCAAGAGATATTAACTGTTTGCACACTGGGCAAAATGAGCAGATAACTAATATGTAATATTTTTCCTAGAAAGTAGAGATTTTGAATGAAATGTAAATGTCAAGCCCTATTTTCTAGGAAAAATAAGTAAAATATTACACATTTGTTATCTGCTCATTTCGCCTAAAGCATGCTAACGGATAGCCTGGGAACAGGCGTTAATATAGTTTGCCTGGTCAGTCATATAAATATATTTTTAACATCATTAATTGAGCCTTATTGGGTTTCTGATAATATCATGTCATTTTCCAAAAGTAAAACGGTGAAAATTCGACAGACTGGAACCCAGGCTAGCTAAAGGTTAAAACAAGGATTAACCCAGGCTAGCTAAAGGTTAAAACAAGGATTAACCCAGGCTAGCTAAAGGTTAAAACAAGGATTAACACAGGCTAGCTAAAGGTTAAAACAAGGATTAACCCAGGCTAGCTAAAGGTTAAAACAAGGATTACCAAATTAACCTCCAGCTGGTCACATATGGCATAAAACTCTTCAATACTTCTCTCATAATTCTGTTGCAGACCCTCCTGTGTCTTCCTGAAACAGTAATTGACAAGGTTTACTTATTTTGATTGTCAACATTATTTATTCTTGCAAAAGCTAAAACATCTAATATGGTATCAAGACATTCAGGTAAATCTGAATGCAAGACATCTGCCATTTTGTAGTCCTGCCTCCCAGGGCAGTTTTGATATATTGTGTGAGCTGAGAGGAAACACACAACCGACACTATATCGTAATAAAGGATGTTTAATTGGCAATGAGTATCAGATATTTAAATAATATAAATTCCAATGTTTCAAAAAAGTCCAAATATTCACACAAACGAAAATATTCAAATAAATATAACACAGTCGTATACGCGAATTATTTATGAACAAACATATTAAAACAATGCTTAATACGCATGCGTGAACAGCATTGTATGCTAAATCAGCTGTGTTAGATGCTTGTTCTGATTGGCGATAGATGGTGATGCGTTCCGAATGTGCATGTGTCTGGGCAAACTAATTCATTTTAAGTCATACATTGTACTTTCACTTTCAGTTTGCTATATTGCACAAAACACACAAGTGTCACTTTAAAGTTTCAATTATGATTAAATTTGAGAGGTCCTCCCAAGTGTACCGTACTTACAGTCCTTCCTCTGACAGGGAGTTCTGGTGCAATATTTGACCAGCGACTTTCATCAGTGCCTACAAATATAGAATGTTGTTTATTGGCGAGAGGTGAGCGTGATAACCACTGAACTAATTCTAACCAGTGTCAGACAAACTCTGGCAAAGTTGTGTGAAGACTGCTACATGGTCATAGACTCAACATTCCTGCACTGTTGCAGCATTAATAGTTTTGAGTATGCATGAATACAAAACAGAAACTGGTGTTAACCGAGGCCAAGGATAATAAATTAAAGGAACATGCTTCAAATGAATGCAATAATAATAAACAGGAATATTGGCTCAACAATATTAAACAAGAATATTGGCTTAACGTAATGATATACATACAATAATAATAAACAGGAATATTGGCTCAACAATATTAAACAGGAATATTGTGTTAAATTAATGCTTCACAATCACATACAGTAATATTAGGCAGGAACATTGGCTTAATGTAATGCTATACATACAATAATAAAATTATTAAACTGGAATATTCTCTTAACTTAATCTGTCACATACAATAATATGAAACAGGAATATTGGCGTAACTTACAGCTTCACATACAATAATATGAAACAGGAATATTGGCTTAACAACTGGTCTGATAATGATTTACATGTATATATAAATGTCGCTGGGGAAATCACATAAACTGGTATGATTATTGTCGTTCCGTTCCGCAGCTGTTACAAGTATTTCTGAACAATAAGCCTCTTAAAGTAATCTTACATTTATAGGTCTGTTATATCACATGGGATGTGTCAGAGTGATGGTCGTGATTGACTATGTACAGCTCTAGGAAAATATATTACAGTAAAATGTGCATGGGCAGGCATATGGGAACATTGCACATTTTGGGCTTTATATTGCTGACGGGCTGTTTACCTAGCAACATCTTTCCTGGGCAAGCCCCAGCGGTTAACCAGTATTTAGTGCCCCAACCTCCGTAAGATGCACAGAAAATGGGGGATGCCTGTAGAGAGTTTTACGTTAATGCGGGTAAGTTGAGAAAGGAGTGTCGATATTGATCTTAAATGGGTTTTTTGGTTTACCGGAAGTTTCTATTGCTGGAAAGAGCTACCATCTACATGATGTGACAGGACCCGCGCGCTGGCAGTCGCCAGAGTAGCGCATTGCTAAAATAGAGATTCAATGACGCAAAGAAATTAAAACGAGGCACATCGGTGTTTCCTTTTTCTAATTTATGTGGGTAAGTATGGTTATGGATTGTAGCTGAAAATCTACAATATTATGGTACAGTGTAAATATTTTCCACAAATAAAATACATGCCAATTGTACAACATTTAATGCAATAACACATCACTGGAAATAGTTTATTTTCAATAATCGCAATTGAAAGAGCATCTCTTAATATCGAATTGAAGCCACACGCACCTGCAAACCTGACGCACCTGCAAACCTGACGCACCTGCAAACCTGACGCACCTGCAAACCTGACGCACCTGCAAACCTGACGCACCTGCAAACCTGATGCACCTGCAAACCGGACGCACCTACAAACCTGACGCACCTGCAAACCTGACGCACCAACAAACCTGATGCACCTGCAAACCTGATGCACATACAAACCTGACGCACCTGCAAACCTGACACACCTACAAACCTGACGCACCTGCAAACCTGACGCACCTGCAAACCTGACGTCTACAAGAAACAGGGGCAGTAATCGCTTAACGAGAGAACTCATTTGAACAATTACGTCAATCTACCATGAGGCCATCAAGCCTTAAATGTTAAATCCCTGGCAGGGATGTAGTCATCTTCCTCCTATACTGTCTAGTTCAGTAATTGATTTTGACTTTGACCTATTATTGTGTTTCCTCATTGATATGTACATGTAGTGATTATTGTGTTTCCTCATTGATATGTACATGTAGTGATTATTGTGTTTCCTCATTGATATGTACATGTAGTGATTATTGTGTTTCCTCATTGATATGTCATAGTGATATTGTGTTTCCTCATTGATATGTAGTGATTATTGGGTTTCCTCATTGATATGTACATGTAGTGATTATTGTGTTTCCTCATTGATATGTAGTGATTATTGGTTTTCCTCATTGATATGTACATGTAGTGATTATTGTGTTTCCTCATTGATATGTGTAGTGATTATTGGGTTTCCTCATTGATATGTAGTGATTTTGGGTTTCCTCATTGATAGTGAGTGATTATTGTGTTTCCTCATTGATATGTCATGTAGTGATTATTTGTGTTTCTCTCATTGATATGTACATGTAGTGTTATTGTGTTTCCTCATTGATATGTACATGTAGTGATTATTGTGTTTCCTCATTGATATGTACATGTAGTGATTATTGGGTTTCCTCATTGATATGTAGTGATTATTGTGTTTCCTCATTGATATGTACATGTAGTGATTATTGGGTTTCCTCATTGATATGTACATGTAGTGATTATTGGGTTTCCTCATTGATATGTACATGTAGTGATTATTTTGTGTAGTGATTTTATTTAGATACGTTATAGCTACTTCAAACAACTATATCTATGCTTGAGCTCGCTGTTAGGCTTTGCCTTATTAATGCTGTCACAGGATGAGAAAAATGTGCAGCCAACCCGGGGCTCAAACCCGGAACCTTTCGTTTACAGGGCGAGCGCTATACTGACTGAGTTAGCCGTCTACACATGATCTACACATGATCTTGGATTCTCTCCAATGGTGACTTAAGTCCGTACCGCGACATGCTTCCCACCAAATTGGAATTCTTCCACAAATTTCCAGGGATGGAGAAGGTGAACATGATCTCGAAGTATATATCCAGTCACAGTCCCTCATTGGGCGCCAAATGTCACAAAGTGAGCCGGGCCGCTTACACATGATCTCCCCAATGGTGACTAAATCCGTACCGTGACACCACATTCATATGAAGGTCTTGTTTTTAATATTCTGTTTTAGTGGAGAATAAAATAGAAAATAGTTCTATTAGCCATGGATTCAATCATATGGATTGATCTATGATTGAGCTATGCATCTATGATTGAGCTATGCATCTATGATTGAGCTAAGCATCTATGATTGAGCTCGATTTGAGGCTTTGCCTTATTCATATTATTTAGATACGCTATAGCTACTTCAAATGACTACATGTATATCTATGCTTGATCTCGCTTTGGGGCTTTGCCTTATTCATAATCATATTGTTCAGTTAAGAAGAAATCCATGAAACAGCACATTACAGTGGATTTCTTCTTTCCTGAACGACAGAACCCAGCAGGTCCTAGTAGAGGGGAGCACTTCAGAGAAACTAGAGGTACTTTCAGGGGTCCCCCAAGGTACGTTACTAGGCCCTCTACTCTTCCTCATTTACATCAACGACCTTCCTTCTGTTTGTCGGTCCTCCCAAACCAACCTATTAGCGGACGACACGCTACTAATCAAGCACATCCGCAATGACGAGGATTCCACCAAGCTACAAGAAGACCTCGCAGCCCTCGAGGATTGGGAATCCATGTGGCAGATGGGCTTCCACCCAGAGAAGTGATCTATGAGCGGTATCAACGGGAGACCAACTATTTTCTCCACCACAACCGTCTCCAAGTCGTCGATAGCAGCAAGTACCTCAGTGTGACCCTAAGCGAAGACCTTCATTGGGGAAAATATATACAAGCTACTGCAGCCAAAGCCTCAAGAACACTGGGTTTCCTCCGGTGCAACATGAGAGACTGTAGCAGGGAAGTCAGAGAAATGACCTATAAGACCAAGGTCCGTCCATCCACGGAATACGCTACACCAGTATGGGACCCAAGCTAAGCCGACGACATCAACAACCACGACAAGGTCCAGCAGCCCGCTTCGCCTACAAGGACAGGACTCTGGGATGTGTTACAGCAATGGTCACCAGACTCGACTGGGAACAACTGCAAGACCGCCTGGTAGATATCCCGGATGCAGATCAAACGATCGGTGAATAAGAGGCTCCCAACGACTATTCCACCAACATGAGTCAGTGTACATACAAGCAGTACTTCCCGAGAACTATACACGACTGAAACAAGCAGCCAGCAAGCCTCTCCTCTATCCTAGACAGACAACTAGTGGGTGTACATAGTTTTAATTGTATATATATCATTATATGGAATGTTTTAGCTGTACAGCCTACGGAGATGCGACTCTCTTGCCCAAGCCTAACTGTTCAAACTTGGGAGATGTGACCGATTGCCCAAAACTACACAGGGCAAAATACATTCCAGTCATGGATTGCTGTCCTTAAACGGGAAGAAGGATTATTATCTTAACATTTTTAATAATATTTTAGACATCGCCAAAATATATTACAATATACAATTCCATCTTACAACAAGCGATTCCTTTAGTCTTGGTAACAACAGTTGTTTTATTTTGATAATTGGATCTACTTCAGCTTCCTTCTGGGCTTGGGATTGTACCGCTGGGTTCTGTGGCGGTACAGATGGGTTAGGAATTTGTTGTCCCATGGGCGCCGCCATTTTTGCAGACAAGATTAATGTTCAGTCTCCGGTACCACGGTTAAATATGAGTGTCAGTTCAGTCACTAAACAAGACACATCATAAAATTATATATCTCGGTGTTCATATATTCATATGGTTGACCAGTCAAAATATATCAACGCCTGTTCCCAGACTAGGCACAGCAGTGTATACAACAACATTTGAACACCTTCAAAATAAATTATATAGAGGGATAACCACGTTACCCGTGAGCGGAGGTGACTATAAAGAAAGTTACAAAACACTGGGTTTCCTCCAGCGCAACATGTGAGACTGTAGCAGGGAAGTCAGAGAAACGACCTACAAGATCATGGTCCGTCCATTCATGGAATACGCTGCACCAATAAGGGACACAAGCGAGGCCGACGACATAAACGATCTCGACAATGTCCAGCGTCGAGCAGCCCGCGTCGCCTACAATAACTACAAGGACAGGACTCCGGGATATGTTACAACAATGGTCACCAGACTCGACTGGGAACAACTGCAAGACCGCCTAAAGATACTACGTCTCACAATGCTTTTCAAAATCAACCACAACCTTGTAGATATCCCGGACGCAGCACATAGTCAGACCCAACGATCGGCGAACAAGGGGCTCCCATCGGCTATTCCAACCGTACACTAATATGACAGTGTACAAGCAGTCCTTCTTCCCGAGAATCATACATGACTGGAGCACGCTGCCAATAAGCATCACTGACACATCGGACATCGAGGTCTTCAAGGCTGCCCTCCACGCACATGTAGCAGCCCCTCCTCTGTCCTCAGCGTATGCAGCTAGTGGGTGTACATACTTTTAATTATATATATATATATGGAATGTTTTAGCTGTACAGCCTTGGGAGATGTGACTCTCTTGCCCAAACCTACACAGGACAAAGTACATTCCAGTCATGGATTTCTGTCCTTAAACGGGAAGACGAAGAAGAAGAAGATTAGACCCGTGAGCTGATCATTATATGACAATATACGCGTTAGTAACACGCTGGACTGGTCATCCATGGATCGCATGGATCGCATGGATCGCACTATACTCCAAAAATCTAAAATGACTAATCTCTTCAGGATGCGTCGCTCTTATGGGCAACCGGTAGCGACGATAAATAAACGCAAAAAACAAAATATCACAATTTGTGTTGGGTATATAAACATTTAGACTTGTATTTGAACGAAGTGTTAAGAATGCATTATTAGTTTTTCATTTTTGTTGGAGATAATTGGGATATATATATATGCAAGCCATATGCGAATAAATATGTTTATACTTAAGAGGGCCCAGTGGAAGATTAGCCTTGCTAAATGGGTTACTCTTTCTAAATAAAGAGTGTGCTTGCTTGCTTAGTATACATATTTAATGTATTACCTCTAGTTAAGTACAATGCTGATTGTTTGTTTGTTTTGTTTGTTGTTGAGAGTTTAAAGTCCCACAAACAGTTTAGATCATATCGCGACTCTCAAGCTACTATTGGTGGCCGTGGGAATCCCCGGGTACCAATCTGAGTAATGTGTCCGGCACAGACGGGTACCAGATAGATCTACCGACCTTCCGCAAGTCAGCTGGATAGCTTCCTCACATGAAAGAATTCGACACCCCGTTGGGATTCGAACAACAGCGGTTAGGGGCGAGTGATCTGAAGTCCACGGAGTTCCCGTTGTTTGAAGCTGAATTATCGTAACACATATATGTATACAAGTTTGAAATCAGGTACAATGTACAATTGGATATAAGATGCGGGGCGGTACAGTGTGACTCCTGTACTGTCTCTATAGATGCTTGTAGCCTAATCTATGGCCGGGCTGAGCATACTTGTAAATAATATTATACATCAAACAAATGCACACATCTACGAATATGAGATGTGGGACAGTATAGAATGACTCCTGTACTGACCCTATACATCTTGTGTGTGTAGCCTAATCTATGGCCGGGCTGAGCATACAAATAATATTATACATCAAAGATATTTACATATCAACGAATATGAGATGTGGGACAGTATAGAGTGACTCCTGTACTGACCCAATACATCTGGTGTGTGTAGCCTAATCTATGGCCGGGCTGAGCATTCAAATAGTATTACTAACGCACACAACATAACTACCTTAGTCTATAGCATATGAATGGTATCTAAACGTCTTAGTACGCTCGCCCATATGGTTCGCCGGCGGCGAGGGTAAATAAGCTCAATCATCATCAATGTACCATTCTGCTGAATCAGCGGATAAAATGTTACCAAATACGTCCTTCAATCAATCTCCGACAACGCTCATGAATAACATTGTAAGAAAAGCGGATTATGCATATAAACTACTGTTTATTTCATCGTTTTATATAATCCGTATTACGTGATCACCACTGCCCCGTTAGATATATAAACAATAAGTTTTCATCATCCGTACACACTTTTCTCGTTGTCCTGTGACGATGAACATGTCTATGCGAACGTTTTACTGGAATATATTTGTCTTGGTCATCGTTGTGAAAGTATGCAATGCATTTAAGCAACGTACTTCAAAACAAATGGGTAAATGTATACTCTAACTGTATCATCTATATCTGCACTTAGAGTTTAGACTTTATTTATTTTACAGCGATTGCGAAGCAAGTTCTAACAACTTATATTAATCACTCTCGTTGGCGCGGATGAAAGCGTAAATTCATTGTTGTGGTCATTCGTGTGCGAGGAAACCGGAGTACCCGGAGAAAACCCACCTGTCCGGTCTTGCGATCACCGTACCATCTCATACTTCCGGGTTCGATCCAGGGTTGCATTGGTGTTGCCCGTAAAACTATATTTCTGTTCAAACTGATTGTCTCAAATTTCCAAAAAGTTGCTATCATACAATCGTATTCGCTACAAAATCAGTATTACACAAGCCTTGCAGTAAAGACACCCGTGGTGTTTAACATTATTAATGTACTTGAACATTGTTGAAAGATGTATAATCTGTTTATGGCTAAGTTTGTTCAACTCTTTTCGTAGCGCCAACTCATAATGGCAATGCAATTAATGTACGTACACCACTTCATCATGTGTTATTAATATTGCTGGCATAAAAAACGTATACAAAGCAAGTTCTTTCTTTTTTTGAACATGAATATATCTTTAACAATACAATATTGCTAAATGTTGATGTCATATGTAACCTATGATAACGTTACTGCGCTATGACTGCCAGGAATCATATAACTGAGCGTACATTTATGATGTAATGATTTAATGCATTGCCAGGAATCATATAACTGAGCGTACATTTATGATGTAATGATTTAATGCATTGCCAGGAATCATATAACTGAGCGTACATTTATGATGTAATGCATTGCCAGGAATCATATAACTGAGCGTACATTTATGATGTAATTCATTGCCAGGAATCATATAACTGAGCGTACATTTATGATGTAATGCATTGCCAGGAATCATATAACTGAGCGTACATTTATGATGTAATGCATTGCCAGGAATCATATAACTGAGCATACATTTATGATGTAATGCATTGCCAGGAATCATATAACTGAGCATACATTTATGATGTAATGCATTGCCAGGAATCATATAACTGAGCGTACATTTATGATGTAATGCATTGCCAGGAATCATATAACTGAGCGTACATTTATGATGTAATGCATTGCCAGGAATCATATAACTGAGCGTACATTTATGATGTAATGCATTGCCAGGAATCATATAACTGAGCATACATTTATGATGTAATGCATTGCCAGGAATCATATAACTGAGCATACATTTATGATGTAATGCATTGCCAGGAATCATATAACTGAGCATACATTTATGATGTAATGCATTGCCAGGAATCATACAACTGAGCATACATTTATGATGTAATGCATTGCCAGGAATCATATAACTGAGCATACATTTATGATGTAATGCATTGCCAGGAATCATATAACTGAGCATACATTTATGATGTAATGCATTGCCAGGAATCATATAACTGAGCATACATTTATGATGTAATGCATTGCCAGGAATCATACAACTGAGCATACATTTATGATGTAATGCATTGCCAGGAATCATATAACTGAGCATACATTTATGATGTAATGCATTGCCAGGAATCATACAACTGAGCATACATTTATGATGTAATGCATTGCCAGGAATCATATAACTGAGCATACATTTATGATGTAATGCATTGCCAGGAATCATACAACTGAGCATACATTTATGATGTAATGCATTGCCAGGAATCATATAACTGAGCATACATTTATGATGTAATGCATTGCCAGGAATCATACAACTGAGCATACATTTATGATGTAATGCATTGCCAGGAATCATATAACTGAGCATACATTTATGATGTAATGCATTGCCAGGAATCATACAACTGAGCATACATTTATGATGTAATGCATTGCCAGGAATCATATAACTGAGCATACATTTATGATGTAATGCATTGCCAGGAATCATACAACTGAGCATACATTTATGATGTAATGCATTGCCAGGAATCATATAACTGAGCATACATTATGATTAATGATTTAATGCATTGCCAGGAACATATAACTGAGCATATATTATGATTTAATGATTTAATGCATTGCCAGGAATCATATAACTGAGCGTACATTTATGATTAATGCATTGCCAGAATCATATAACTGAGCATATATTTATGATTTAATGATTTAATGCATTGCCAGGAATCATATAACTGAGCATATATTTATGATTTATGATTTTAATGCATGCAGGAATCATAGGACTGTAATTACATATATAATGCATGCACATACATGTAGTGTGTACAATTACACATATATAATGCATGCACATACATGTAGTGTGTACAATTACACATATATAATGCATGCACATACATGTAGTGTGTACAATTACACATATATAATGCATGCACATACATGTAGTGTGTACAATTACACATATATAATGCACGCACATACATGTAGTGTGTACAATTACACATATATAATGCACGCACATACATGTAGTGTGTACAAATACACATATATAATGCATGCACATACATGTAGTGTGTACAATTACACATATATAATGCATGCACATACATGTAGTGTGTACAATTACACATATATAATGCATGCACATACATGTAGTGTGTACAATTACACATATATAATGCATGCACATACATGTAGTGTGTACAATTATATTTGCAGTTAATGGGAAACGTAACAAATTCTGTGAGTACAAACTTCTTAAGATGGTGCCGAAATCAACATTCAAAGACACGGAGGCGTGTCTGAAATGTACGTGCAGCAGTCGATATCTTACTTGCAATGAGTAAGCTTATTTGTTTATATTAACATCACTATTGAATTTCCTTCATGTCCTGTGTGTATCTATTTTCGTGTGAATTTCCTCACTAATGATATGCAATTGACATGAACACTCGAAGTTACTGGCATGCGCATTCGCATTGTTGGGCAGCATTTCTGTGATATTCTTTGAATAATTAATGAAATTCCGAAAATTACAAATCTGCAAAAATCACCCTCATATAGGTGGTGAGTTTTTTAAAAATAGCTCAGTGTGTAATTATTCTATCATGTACAATTATTTGCATTGATCTGTTACTCTTCTGGTTGGATGGGATTTCGTAATCGCCCTCATATTTATTTAATAATATTTTATTGCATTTTTTTCATACATTACATTACAATTATACACAAGTCATAATGAAATACGTAGAAAACAATATGAAATTATATTAGGATTTATTATTATTGCTGTGTAATATTTAATCTGGATCCGCCTCCGTGGTCGAGTGGTTAAGGTCGCTGACTTGTAAACCACTGTAACCTATCATCACTGATGGTCACGGGTTCGACCCCCGCTCAGACCGTGTCTCATTTATATGAAAAAGTTGGCAGTTTCTTACGGAGGTTGGTGCACCCAAGTACTGGTTAACCGCTGGAGCCTGCCCAGGAAAGGTGTTGTTAGGTAAACTGCCCGCCGGCGATATAGCCCACACTGGTGCTGATGCAGGCGTAAAACCCGAACTATATAATATTTAATCTGGAGGGGGGGAGCAAATGGGTTGGTTAGATTAAATAAATGTATGTCATCTCGAATCAAGACGTGAAAACGAGACACATTAGGGTTTCCCTATTCTAATGTATACAGGTTATTATGGTGTTGGCACTGTTGCCAGTTGATATGTAGTGCCTATTAAATAGCATTTAGATACGTTATATAACTACTCCAAGTGACTATACCTATGCGTGAGCGCGCTTTGGGACTTTGCTTTATTCATATTATAGTACTTTTAAACTATTCATGATTTATTTTAGCATGACTGACGCACCTGGTTGTGGTATTATGCCGGGTGGGCTTATGACACAAAATCCATTTGATAAGAAATGGAATAATATGGTAGATGGTGCGATAAATACACCATTTCTCAGCACGTATCGAATTCTACAAGTTAGAACACAGGTCTGTAAAATCTTTAGCTTAATTTATATATATTATAAATTTATAATACATGTAGAACAAAACAGAACATAAGTTTATTTCGGATAAAGTCTAAAGTATAATATTTAATTTTAAGAAATCAAAGTATTTGGTATATTTTTTCGTATATCAAAAAGCATGTTTAATGTAAAGAACTAAATTATCAAACACTTCTGTTCAAAGATTTAAACATACTTGTATAAAACTGTTTAATAATGACACGTTTCCTCAAATCTACATAGCATGAACATATTAAAATAAAATGAAGCTCATCTTCCAAATCCAAAGTATTACAGCATAGACAATACATTTATATACAATATATACTACCACTGTTTCTTAGTAACAATTACACGTACTATGCACACTACCTTAGAACAATCCTTTCTTTATTTCCCGAATTACTTTTGATCATAGATTCTATATTCGGTTTCAGGTCGTTGCTGGGTATAACACATATTTCTGGCTCCTTGTCAAAGATGTAAGTTTCTAGTTTAACCCTTTCAACCCCACAGGCCTCTAAATAGGCTTATGAAAAGTGTAGATCCAGATGAGCCGGCTCGTGACGAACCGTCTCATCAGGATCTGCACTTTTTTGCCAGTAATAATTATTACTATTTTTAGATAAAATTACCCATTTTGATAAATGAACTGGTCCAAAGGTAATTTTCTTATTAATTTATTGGTCTGAAAATATCACACACCAGTCCATGTCAGTTACTTGGGGTTGAATGGGTTAAACAATATTTTATTTCATTCAGTATACATAATCTAGTTTTCATAATATGTGTACATATACGTGACATATACGTGACATATACGTGTAGGATTGAGGAGAAAGCAACTCCTTATCGTCCACATAGCTATGTCGTTGTTTATTTATATGTCGTTTTAAATACTGCTATATATTATCTAAAATGTATTTGATATATTATATAGGTATGTAATATATATGGGGGTACTTTTGGTCCACTGGTCGAATCTTGTTACAAATACGACCGGCTGATGGTGGAATAGCGCCGTAGCAATGCATATTATTATAGTGTTCCGAATGTGTCTATGGATGGCACAAGTAACTCTAAATTTGGTATTGATATATCTTTGTCCAGTAAAAATGGCTTTACACATAGACATACACGTGTATGTACAGTTACAAGTGATTGTTGTCTTCTATATGTGTGCGCGAGGCTGTGTATTACATGTGCATTGTTTGCTATATTATATATTATAATACGTGTGTCCTCGTGGGATTGAACAAATCATAAATATATGTTATATAATATTAATCTAACCTGTCGTTATATCTATTGAAAATCGTATATCTCAGAATAACTTGATATAGATGTGTTCTATGCTTTACACATATGCACACATATATAAGCTTACATTTACAGTAATCTTTAGTACAGTATAGTACCTTAAAATTGTTAACAATGAATGCAGTTTAAAAGTGTTACTGATATCTCGTGTTCTACAAGTACAAACGTATGTGTAGAATTAATCATATGCAAACATATATCTTCGAAAGAATCTAGTTTAGAGTACTTACATTCTTTCTTCACTCTTTATTGTAAATGACATATAAACCCGCCTCTTTCAGAGACTATGTAAGCTGACACTGTACGAAAACCCGAAAGGACGCATAGTAGTTACAATGGACTCGTGTGATATGGTGGGCGAAACTATGAAACCCAGGTTTGTGTTCTTTAAAAGATTTTCTAATGTGTCCAATTCTATCTTTTATGCTTTCCAATGAATGCTAGAGTTTTCTCAGTGAAAGAAAACTCCATCTTCCACTGCTTTGAAACAGTGGAATTTGCTGTCACTGTTTGAGTTTGCCGCGGTTGGATGTACTTTTGTATTTTAGAGATTTTCTGGCATTCATGAATAGTTAATTATAAAGTAATATAATTATTCTAATGAATTTTTTTATGTCTGTAGTTTTTTATTTTGACAGTAATCAGAAACTAACTTGAAACTAATACAGGAACTATTTAATATTACGGACGTACACACTAACATACTTGCTGTGCGGTTGTGTATTGTAGTGAAATGAGGCTCCCGTCAGGGGCAGTTAAAATGAATTAATTTTGATACAAATATTATAATTATTAGCCAAAATCATTGGGAATCATAAAAGGTTTGTGTTTATTAGTGTAAGATAGGATTTTCACTCGTAACGCCACTTGTGGAAATACAAATTTGGGTGATCACGAGATGAAACAAAAATTCTATCTTACACTAATAAACACAACATTCATCTATTTCTCCCATGGGTGATATGAAACATATATGGACGAATATGCCAAGCAAGTTCATTTTTGTTTGTCCCTGTCTTTCAATGCCAGGATCACTGAGGCCATTATCTTGTAAATTATTTGATCACTCGAAGATTAGCTTGATTTATGGTGGTCCTAGACACTTTAGGTTCGAGTCCCACTTTGAGGTGTCGAATTCTTTCACGCGATGAAGCTATCCAGCTGGCTTGCGGAAGGTCGGTGGTTCTACCCGGAAATACTGCCGGGGCAACCGATGTATTCCTCCACCAATACTGCTCGGAGGGGCAACCGATGTATTCCTCCACCAATACTGCTCGGAGGGGCAACCGATGTATTCCTCCACCAATACTGCTCGGAGGGGCAACCGATGTATTCCTCCACCAATACTGCTCGGAGGGGCAACCGATGTATTCCTCCACCAATACTGCCCGAGGGGCAACCGATGTATTCCCCCACTAATACTGCCCGAGGGGCACCCGATGTATTCCTCCACCAATACTGCCCGAGGGGCAACCGATGTATTCCTCCACCAATACTGCTCGGAGGGGCAACCGATGTATTCCTCCACCAATACTGCTCGGAGGGGCAACCGATGTATTCCTCCACCAATACTGCTCGGAGGGGCAACCGATGTATTCCTCCACCAATACTGCTCGGAGGGGCAACCGATGTATTCCTCCACCAATACTGCTCGGAGGGGCACCCGATGTATTCCTCCACCAATACTGCTCGGAGGGGCAACCGATGTATTCCTCCACCAATAATAGCCGGAGAGTTCACATATGACCTAAGTAATTAATACGACTGCTAACACCCAAAACAAACAAAACATTATTTAAGGTGAATGATCTGGCCAGGTATTTGTCAAGTGAAATAATGCTTGCCTACATTTGGGTGGTTAACATTTCGTTCATTATGCACATATCCACAATGCATTGTACCAAGAGCAAACACGCTGACATCCGGCAACGGACTTTGGAGTATGCTAGACAATACTAGGTGTTACCAATGCACTTATAATAGTTATTGATCACGACGGTATTTCACGAATGGCATTACATCATTGCTGAAAATAGGCATACTGGTTGCTAATGGTTAGTGGTGTGTGTGGTCCAATGGTAGAGCGTCATATTTGAATTCGACCGGCCCCGGGGTTCGATATTCTCTAAATGACACGTATGTAGTGTCATTGGGCAAGGCACCTCACAGACATTACTTAGTACTGTCCAGCAAAACATGTGACCTCTCAATGGGTTTGACATTAATGTAACATACACACATACATACACTCTGTTTCGAGTTCTACTGTTATATAAACAGTAATTTTACAGATGGTTGTTTAGCTTTTTTAAAACTTTATTTATTTTACAACGATTGCGAAGCAAGTTTTAACAACTTATATTAATCACTCTCATTGGCGCGGATGAAAGCGTAAATGTGGTCATTCGTGTGCGAGGAAACCGGAGTACCCTGAGAAAATCCACCTGTCCGATCAGGCGACCACCGTACCATCTCACATACTTCCCGATCCTGATGATCGAACCCGGATTGCATTGGTGAGAAGCGAGCGCGCTAACCACTTAGCTAATCGGACATCCAAATTCGGACACAAATGGTTTAGCTTCAGTACATGTATGTAGCTTGTCAGAAAGCTGTGCTATAGTATGCACTATACACACGTTAAGCGCATTTGTTTCTATTTCATGGCCAGATATTCATGTAAGCATTGTTAGCATAACATGTTGCTTATATGTTGGCATAATTCTTTCGAATGACATTGGTTGTAAAGGAAATCATTGTGGGGAGGGGTGTCTATTCCAAAAACTATATCAAACTATAGATTTTAAACATAATAATGTAATTCTAAATGTAGTGTAAGTTTAGTACTGTATGATGCAACTATTTGTTGTCATATTTTCTATTACAGTTGCATGAACATGGATGCCAGATTGTACACGTTTTCATAACTACTAGTAGGCAACAATCGATATGGCTACATATTGATGAATAGCGGGGAACCATCTTATCTAGAACTGAAATACTGGTTATTAAATGTATTTAAAGTCGCCACCACATAAATGCATTTTGGCGAGTGGACTGAAATACGTACATAATGGACTAAATATATATAAACACCGCTGGCCTATCAAGTTGTTTTGTTTCTCACATGTGTGGCATTAACCCTTTGTACGCTATAGCGACAGCCAAATCCACAGCCTAGAGTCAGACTCTATGCGGTTTGCTATTCAGATAGTGGAGCTAAAACATTTTTCTGAATAGCAAACAACATAGATCCTGATCAGACGCCGCGTTTGAATCTATGTTGTTTGCAAATGTGATTTTATTTTACTAGTATGCGAACAGTTAATGAGCGACATCGCTGGTTTTGCTATTACCTCCCTTGTCAGATAAAGTCCGATTTATCCCGAAATTTACATTGTCGCTTTTAGTTGGATTTCTTTGTTTTTACCCTTTACCTCTAGCCAGTTATAATAAATGTGATTTTATCAAAATCATGCTAATGCATTCATTACAATTGTTTACAATAAAGTAGTACTCATTGGTTATACGTATGGTAGTTGTCGGAACGTAGTAATTTAAGAACAATATAAGATGAGAAAGCGCCATGAAAATTGATAGCATGTTGTGCACATGAAACAGCGATAAAAACAGAGGAAGACAATTAAGATGACATATCTTCCTAATATAGTATGCAAGGGCAGTATTGTGCGTGCGATTCGCAATCCAACCAGGGGCGTAGCCAGGAGGCAAATTATGTGCATGCCTGGGTAAAGAATGTTGAATGAGCGTAGCGAACGAGGTTGCTAGGGGGTCCGGGGGCATGCACCCCCTGATTTTATTGGTTTTTAGTATGCAATTTCCCGCATTCTGTTGCATTTAAAAGACAAATTCGGACATGTTTTTAAAACAAATAAACATGATAATACACTGTTCTGCTTGTACATCAAAAACAATACTGCACTCTATAATTATCTGTGATTTTACTCAATTAAAAGCCAAATACACAAATGTACAGTTACACTGGTGGACCAACAGAGTCGGACATTCTAATGTATGTTCAGCAGTTTCAGCACTGTTAATGTTCTGTTCGCTGTGTATTTTTCTATACACAGTGAATAGAAAATCGAAAGTGATGAAAGTACTGAGCAGAAATCAAAACGTCCGACTCCTGTGGGTGACTGATGATAGGTAATGAGCTAAACAAATTGAAGGCGACGGTGTTGGCCTGCCGACAATCGTGTGATGATAACGCTAATGTCGACGGCGGGAGTGCAACAATGCCAGA
Source organism: Archivesica marissinica (assembly GCA_014843695.1). Lineage (NCBI taxonomy): Eukaryota > Metazoa > Mollusca > Bivalvia > Venerida > Vesicomyidae > Archivesica > Archivesica marissinica. The sequence goes on along the minus strand of CM026404.1, from coordinate 29,746,506 downwards.
CCCAGATAAGCGATCGTCTGCCATTGTTGACCGGATATAGCTCTTGACACGACGCATGGCGCTGAATGAGCGTTCCGCAGATGCTGAAGAAGGTGGCAAGGTGAGCAGCACCACGAAGATCGCGCGGAAGTTCGGATATAGGTTGCTGTCCGGCAGTGCGTCAATACCACGGAAACACGGTTTGGACACCGTCTTGACCCAGATTCTTATAAACAGGTAAACAAACATTAAAACCGTTCATTATAAAATCACCGGTTTAGCTTATTTTGGCAATATACTACATTCGACATACTCTGTTTACTTTGGTAGGTTGTTTTGTAACTGTATTATATCCGTATTTATATAACTACTGATAACAGAAGTGAATATTAGAGAGTAAACACGAATTCACGTACTAGTTTCGTCTAAAGAACCCTTTAGTCTAACGATGATTTCGGGTAGTAACTTATTCATCCACATATACTGGGTACTCCAAGCACACACTACTGCGTATGACAGGGTGACGCTTGTCGGGGACCGTTGATAAACATCTCATTTGAGACATAGAATGTTGAAAATAACCACATACTAAGGTCAAAAACAGTCCCGAGTGGTACAGTGGCCAGCCGCTCAGCAAAAATGATATATCTATCTATATATCTGTCTATCTGTCTATCTGTCTGTCTGTCTGTCTGTCTGTCTGTCTGTCTGTCTGTCTGTCTGTCTGTCTGTCTGTCTGTCTGCCTGCCTGCCTGCCTGCCTGCCTGCCTGCCTGCATGCCTGCCTGCCTGCCTGCCTGCCTGCCTGCCTGCCTGCCTGCCTGCTGCCTGCCTGCCTGCCTTTAATGTCGAACCCCTTGCGGGGATGTAGACATGTTGCGCATCAAAAGATGTTAAAAGTATGAATAGTTAAAAGCATAATTTAAGAAAGTAATGAAAATAAGTTGTGGTAAAAGTTTAAAAGCAGCTGCGCAGAACAACTAGGGACTGGCATGGTCAATATTGCAAACTGTCGTATTGGATTGTTCTTGGAAAAAAGGAAAACTTGTAGTAGTCTGTAGTTGCTGTAATTAACCTATAGCTTATGGAATGGCACTGGCGAGCAGGACGGGAGAGGGGAACTAGGTAATTTTCAATGGGAATAGCAATAAGATCATTATGCAGAAGGGATAACCTATTATCAATACGCCGTTGATCTAGTCTGCGTAGATTTAGGGAATGTAGCATGTCTGTAACACTAGAGGTACGATAGAAGTCAGCCTTTATCCAACGCGGTGTTGTCTCATATACCACTGGACACATTCATATGGTATATCAATGTTTGGGTATGGGGCAACCAGATCTCGGAGTCATATTCAAGCTGGGGTCTCACTAGTGTCTGGTAAGCCATGTACTTAAGGAGTTCGGATTTAACCTGGATGTTTCTACGGAGGAATCCTAATGTTTGGTTTGCTTTCTTAGTTGACCTTTTTATGTGAGTGTCCCACGACAGGTTATTTGAGATATCCACGCCAAGGTATTTGGCTGAGGTGACCTACTCAAGTAGGACTCCATGGAGTTCATATTGACTGGGAATAGGATGTTTCCTTCTGATAACTTGACATTTGTAGGGTTAAAGTCCATGTCCCACTCCAACTCCCACTCTTCTAATCTCTTAAGATCGTTTTGGAGTGTGATCGATTCATTTGCAGATGATAGATAGACTGCAGTATCATCTGCAAAGATGCGGACTTTGGAACTGATGTTTTGTGGGAGGTCGTTTAGATAGGCTAGGAAAAGCAGGGGTCCAAGTATGGATCCCTGTGGGACTCCAGAGGAATGGCATCTGAACTAATACCATTAAGGACAACTGACTGGAGTCTATTATCTAGAAAACTCTTAATCCACCTTACTGTTTGACCTCTGACTCCATAGTCATGCATTTTTAGTAGTACTTTCTCGTGATTGACCTTATCGAAAGCCTTACTGAAGTCTAATAGGATGAGATCTATCTGATGCTTATTGTAGACAGAGGTAACCAAGTCATTGATTAGCATTACTAATTGGGTCACGCATGACCGTTTTTCTCTAAAACCATGCTGCAAATGGTACAGAATAATGTGGTTAGTGAAGTGTTTTACTATCGAGGAGGAAACTAAGTATATGTTCTAGAACCTTGCATAGAACACATGTCAGTGAGATAGGCCTATAGTTGGCGGGGTGTGACTTGTCCCTTTTTTTTGTAAATGGGAGCAACAATTGCTGACTTCCACTGGGCCGGCAGTGATCCTTCGTTGAGGGAGGCCATTCCAATGGCATGGGTTAATATAGTTAATATGGTGCTTGTGACCTAAATGTTACTAATGCATTCAATTACGTGTGTACATTCTATGTTTTATTGATGCCAAGCACCTTGTGGGCATCTTGACATGTTTCTGGACAGGCTTAGCAGACTTAAGTCACTAACCAGTACTGAGATGCCTCACTCAATGACACTATATGTGCCCCAAACTAGTATCATACCCGGGACCCTTTGAATCCAAATAAGACACTCTACCACTGGACAATGGACGACACACTAAGTAATTCTCTGAACCATATAACCCATATACATTCGTAGGAACAGATATTGCGTCTAACTACTGGTAAATTTCAAGATTATGTGACACTCGGGTGTGTCATTCCTATACGAGTAATGCATATTTACGTTTGTTTACCTGTTAGTCTCGTTTTGGCGAAAGTAGGTCAAAACGGTGCGACTATATCATAAGCCAAACCGTTTGTCTGTGTATGATGCGTCTCGGCTTTCCCACAACGTCCCTCTATCTGACCGAGAAGAAACACATTTGCATATGATCAATGTGATGTATACGCTCAATAAGTAAATCGCTAGCCTAGTGATGCATTGTAAGTGTTAATGTACACCATATGTTATATACCATGTTTAAAAATAATTAAGCGGTGTGCTAACCCAGGGTTTCAACAAGCCTACCAAATGTCAGTCCATCATCCACCCCATGGATAACATGTTTAATGTTTGACTGTGTACGTATATATTATAATAATCATGCGCATGCTACTGCTGACGAGCACCGTGAGGTATATACTGTGTACGCAATAGAACTGAAAGTGTGTCATCACGTAGTAATATACGTACCCGCATACTTGTACAGCATTACATATATACGAGCGTAGATAATGGTGCGACTACAAATATCATTAATAATTCAACATAAGCTGATATATAAAATAATGTAATTAAATCAGACGGCCATTTTGAAGTCCAATATGGCCGCCAAAATGGTCCAAAAAAACAAAAACATTCAACATAACGGCTGTATGAGTATGCGGCTACGTGCGAGACATACAATTACCTTCCATCTAGATATCTCCTCCAGATACGCATCGTGTCCCTGTAGTAGGTCATCGTGGTAGGCGTCGTATATGGTGTCCACCATTCAAGTAGTCAGGCCGTTCAGCTTGGAAGGTAACAGATACTCGGCAGTGAACCTCGCTTCGTTTTGAAGAAGACGTTGGTCCATCTCCTGGAGCAGGTGATCCAGGAATGGGAGGTACAGAGACACCCTCCAGTAATCAGAAGGGTTGTCGACCGGGTGGTTTTCTCTATGTTTCTGACGACCGGCTCGCCGTGGTATGGCTGGTTCAATCTCGAACTTGCGTGCCATCTCCACCGCCGTGTCAAACAATGCATCCCATACATGCGGATCCTCTCGCTCATCTCGCAATCTAGCGATTACAATTTTTGATTCTGTGATGGCCTGGATGAGATCACAGTCTATTGCCTGACGGTGGTTTGTGAGGGCAACAGTGCCACTGAGGATGTGCTCTGCTGCCACAAGTGCGATGACGAATTCAAACCGCAGAATGGCGGCTAGATGCTGGACTGCTTTCTCGTCACCGCCATCTTGAAGGCCCTCTAGTGCGTGTACGACCGCCGGATAACACGTCTTGAACGTGTACAGGGCATCTGCTCTGCTGGACCACCTGGTCTCGCATAATGTTCTGAGTTGTGTACGTCGGTCCATCTATTCCTTTGACTTTTGGTCACCTGCTAATTCTGCACAGAACGCAGTAAGTCGTTTGGCGGAGTAATCAAACGCGAAGACGATGTCCTGGACTGTGGACATCATCGTCCTCACCGATATGTCCTTACTGATGTGTACACGTGCAAAAGTCATTGAGTGTGCTTTACAATGCACGTAGTTTGCCAGTGGGGCTACCTGGCGAGTCCGTGCTTGAACGCCTTTGTGTTTCCCACTCATGCTACCGGCACCATCGTAGCACTGTGCACGAAGGCGAGTAATATCAAGTCCGCATTTCTCGAGCTCTGTTGCAATTAGCTGCGCAATAACCTCACCTCTAACACTGTCTGCCTTGACTAGGCCAATGAATTCTTCGCGGACACGTGGGTCATCACCAGTTTCATCGAGAAAACGGATGCATATCGATAATTGTTCTTTCGTAGATTTATCGGTAGCCTCGTCTGCTATAATGCCGAAGTAAGGCAAGTTTAGGCAATCTCGTACAATTTCGTTTCTGATGTAATTTGAACATAGTTCGATCAATTCATTTTGGACATCTGGAGATGTATATTTAGCCCTCTGATCTCCAGAGCTCAAATGATTCGACAGAATGATGTCGGTCTGAGCAAATGATTGTAGAATAGCACGGACGTTGCTCCTATCATCAGTATGGCCTCGTATGGGTATCTTTTGTTTGCCACACAACATAATGACCTCTATGATTCTTTGAAGTGTATGGTGATTGTCTGATACGTGCTTAGCATGATTGCTTGATAACAAGCTGACGCCGACTATTGCTTCTGCTGGGCTACCTTGAGAATGTTCTCCCCAGCGATGACACAACCGTGGTGCTGGCAATAGTTGGACTCGTGACGCTTAATGTACGAGCCCAGATTCTTCCAGTCTGAGACGGGATTCATGAACAGCTTTTCTTTGGCGTCTTTTTCCCCGAATAACACACAGTGACCACAGTACAGTGAATCTTCTGAAAGTGAGTACCTCAGCCATGTGTGATCTTTGAACCAGGCAGGTGACATCTTTCTCTTTTTGCCACCGATTATTCTGAAACATATGTTGAATATATTATATTAAAAAAAATTCATTGGCTGGAATCGAACCACCAACTATCCAATCACGAGTCGGCGGGCTTAACCACTCGACCACAATGAGCACAGTTTAAATACGAGTTGCGGATATAATATATATATATATATAATAATATATAGCGTTAACACGAACAGAATCACTACCCAGGTTCCATCAACATTTTTAAAATCAGTTTCAAGGTGACACCACTGTAACTGACTGTAGTTGTCTTCTAAACTTACATCTAGACAATGTGCTTACTTCAAGCAAAATATTATGTAGGTACAAGATATAAAGAACTTCACATACCTAGTCGGAAAAGCAAACAAATGGACATCGTCCTACTGTCGTGACAAAATGGCAGACCGCGTCGTATCCTCGACATCCCCAGATGGACCCAGCTTTGCGATGTCCGGGTACATAGGCATGTACTGTGGCAGCGTTACTGGCACGTCAACATGTGGATGTACCCCTTCGTCATACGTGGGTGATGATGAGCCGGGGCAATTCGTTTGAACAATTGATCGATTTGACATTGTTTGGCCATTTTAAATATTGCAACCAAGTAAACAAACATAGACTAGTTGTTGTTGTTGTTGTCGCCATCGTCGTCGTCGTCGTCGTCGTCGCGACATCTCCGCGCTTATTTTATGTGTATGCATTAACTGACTATGCCTATCCATGGGCTGAAGGTATAACGATTAGTATCTATTATACAGTATTATAGGTCTAGGACAGGAATATCTAGGTAGCCTAGGTCTATTATAGAAAAAAAAAATGTTTTGGTCAAAATGATGTGCAGGCCCGGGCCTTGTGGCCTAGTGGCAGCTACGCGCCTGCCAACGTGTTAGCCACTGTGTGGTCTACTGATCCGTGTTGCTCATATGTGTCTGGTACATTGAAATATATATAATTAGGAGACATGAAAATATAAACACACTAATTTGGACAACGCATCTGAAACAGAAGATGTACTAGTAAACGCTGATTTCCAGGAAATAAACACAAACTCCAGTTATGTATACCGAAATAATAATTATCCTTAGATGGATTGATGTTCATTTAAACTACATTTATTTCTATCTATGTTAATTTTGCTGTCTGTGTTTCATTGCTTAACGGCGTGCGATAAGCTACCTCGAAGTGATAAGTTAGAGTCATTCAGTTGTCAGGCTACACAAGCTATGGAGTGAATGTATTTATGGAATACAGTTCAATGTAAACTGGATATTAATGTATGACATTGCAAAGAGGTTTGTTTGTGAATGTATATGATGTACGTTTGCTGTGACCATTATGTATGTACATATATGCTATGCCGTTACGCTTTAGAGGATCATACGGACGTTCACCTTAAATAAATAAATAATATCTTTTTATAGGTTTAAACTTTATTTATTTTACAACTTATGTTAATCGCTCTCGTTGGCGCGGATGAAAGCGTATATGTGATCATTCGTGTGTGAGGAAACCGGGTTACCCGGAGAAAACACACCTGTTCGACCACCAGACCATTTAAAAACGAACGCGGGTTGCACGTGTGAGAAGCGTGCGTGCTAACCACAACGCTAATCGAACAGCCTATCTTTATTTGTCAACATGTATTACTTTCATATATACGAGCACACTAAGCGTTACGTGACAAATGGACACCGAAGTATCAAACAACTCTTATCTTATGAACTAATGATGATATAGATGATTGATCTTATTTACCCTCACCGCCGGCGAGCCATGTGGGCGAGCGGATGATATAGCATCGAAATGAAGCGTATACAATGTAATACATCGCGTGCAACTATTCAAAACTATGTCACTCGTAATAATCATTCTGTCTGCCAGCCCGATTATTCAAATTTAGATTATGCACACATTTGTTTAGCCTGGGTTCCAGTCTGTCGATTTCCCACGTTTTAACTTCTGGCAAAATGACTGTTGATATGACCAGAAGCTCAATACGGCCTAATTAATTGTCTCGGTGTTAAAATATATTTATTTGACTGACCAGGTTCATGTTCCCAGGCTACTTCTGGTGTGATGAGATAGCCTAGCCTGGGAGCAGCATTCGTGCATTTTCGGAAATGATCGTGTATAACCGTGCCTGTTTGGTGATTTCGATCGTATCTTGCAGATAAGAGCTGTCGCCCATGAAAACACTGGTGTAATGTAGGCGGCGCTACATTCGGAAATCAAGTTGTTTCCCAAGGCTGTCATTGTGCCAGCTGTAAATTAGTGAAAATCGACAGACTGGAACCCGACGCCAGTTCCAAGGCTAACATTTGTTCTACAGCATGTCCTTTAAGTGAAACTAAATGATACCACCTTGGCATCATTTGTGGTTTTGAAATAGAGAGCGTTATATGGTGGTCTGAGAATCCCCTTATCAGATGATGATTGAGCTTATTTACCCTCGCCGCCAGCAAACAAAGTAGGCGAGAGCGGCCCCCTTATCAAGTGTAATCGTATAGCATATAGTCCAGTTTCAACCAATTGTAACATATTTGTAGTCATTATTAGCTAGCAGTTTAAAGCGGAATTACATCGCAATACATCCATACACAGTGTTTAGCATACCAATAGCATGTTCTTCGAGATTCAAAGGATCTCTTCCTTATACGTGGTTACATTTACATATGTCATATCTCACATTTCTGTCATATCTTGAAGTAGACAACAACATGTGTGAAGGCTGAGTGCCCATCGTTTCACAGCAGATTCGGTGCGTGGTATCCCTACAAATCCCCCAGGACCATGTCCATAATATCGCTTAAATGTAGTTTCAATGAACATACTGGACCATATATCATGCCATAGACCGTTTTTGTGACTGATTGTTGACTCTTGTGTGAATTTCAACTGGTAGATTTTCCATGGATCGCTATTAATAGTTTTTTGAAACACTGAACTGAGTGGCTATGCACATTTTTAATATGTATACTATATTTTGTATGTGTTATTATGCTGTATATTGATGAGACTGACATATAGAATAAAACCTAGTAGCCATTCCTGGCATAATGCACATGTATAGCAGCAAAGAGGTACGACAGCGTAGCAGCAACGCCATGTAGACAAAGAAACCATTCGACTTCATTTCCGTTATACAAACAACACCTTCGGACTTTGGTTAAACGTTGCTATTCTAACGTCTAACGTCTAACCAGTTTGTAAAAACAACTAATCTCCAACGTTGATCAAACATCGGGGTCTAACGTCTATTTAAGGAATGAATCGCGGGTAAACTATTACATTTCTATCGTGGTATGAACTATAGTGGGCGTGGTTAAAGTGTGTGGATGCCGAAGGAGGCATCCACGCTAACTTTGAATACGGCCAATGTAGTTCATACCCCGATGGAAACTATTAACCCGCTATTCATTACTTATATAAATTTACATTAATTATTCTTTTTATTAACACAACGAAAATAGTACACACACCTAATCTCGCGATGAACGTTGCATAATAATGCGAATGCGCATGTCCGTAGCTTCGAGTGCACGTGGCAGCTGCATATCATTAGTTGGAAACCCTCATGTGAAATTGTATGCAATCAGGGCACATACGTTCATGAAGGGAAATGCAATAGTGATGTATGTTTTTACGTTTATTTATCGTCGCTACCGGTTGCCCATATGAGCGAGGCCTACTGAGGAGTTTAGTCATTTTAGATTTTGGAGGATAGTGCATGATACATAGAGAGACCCATTCCAGAATCTCCTCTGATTCTTTTACGTGCCGGTGTAAAGCCCTCGGTTTAACGTCCCATCTGAAAGACTGTTAATTTTATTAGGGTAACGGGGGATCGAACCGGCGATCACTGGATTACCAGGCCAGCGTGTTGCCACTGGACTACAGATCCATCTGTAATAGCAATGTAAACATACAACGTTTATATAGCGTCAACTGTTTGCTGGAATAGCAATGTAAACATACAACGTTTATATAGCGTCAACTGTTTGCTGGAATAGCAATGTAAACATACAACGTTTATATAGCGTCAACTGTTTGCTGGAATAGCAATGTAAACATACACGTTATAGCGTCAACTGTTTGCTGGAATACAATGTAAACATACAACGTTTATATAGCGTCAACTGTTTGCTGGAATAGCAATGTAAACATACAGCGTTTATATAGCGTCAACTGTTTGCTGGAATATCAATGTAAACATACAACGTTTATATAGCGTCAACTGTTTGCTGGAATAGCAATGTAAACATACAGCGTTTATATAGCGTCAACTGTTTGCTGGAATAGCAATGTAAACATACAGCGTTTATATAGCGTCAACTGTTTGCTGGAATAGCAATGTAAACATACAACGTTTATATAGCGTCAACTGTTTGCTGGAATAGCAATGTAAACATACAACGTTTATATAGCGTCAACTGTTTGCTGGAATAGCAATGTAAACATACAACGTTTATATAGCGTCAACTGTTTGCTGGAATAGAGGTGTTACTTCCAGAATAATTATAATCATATTCAGTTGTGTTATATCTAAATATGAACACAACAGCTGATGTGTGTTCAACAACTTAAACACAGTTGTATAATAAGTAGTGATGGCATCGAATATTCGCTCGGACGTCCGAATATCCGAATACTATTCCAGTATTCCGAATACTATTCCAGTATTCGAATATTCGGGGAAATATATTTTGCAAAAATGAAATACACTGTTACAAAATCAGATACAAACGTACGTTGTTTTCTTTTGAAACCATCATAAAACCTCCCAATACAAAAGAAATCGCCCCAGAATATTTGAGTAAACCATGTTGTGGTCGATGCGACATGGCATGTATTAATAAGGTATGTATCGGCGTTAGTTTACACACTTTAAATAACAATAGCATTTAGCTAGAGTAAGAACATAATATACTAGGGGACATAGAAAACACACACTTCGAATAAGTGTGTTTTACATGTACATGTATATAAATACATAGTTTTAAACATTTTGGAATATTTGTAGTTGTTCAGTTTGTGTTTTGTAATTATAAAGATGTGATATATCTTTGATGAAATCCTTCGTATTTCGTTTTCATGTAATAATAATCATATAATGTAGGTTAGCGTTTTCTATGTCCTCTAGTATATATAAGGCTATACTGTTTTGGAATTTAATCCTCGAAAGGATTACAACAACAAAGCTATGTTACTTATCAATGTATGCAAAACATGGATCATTAAGTGGAAGATAACATACAAATAGTCAACAATTATTCACATCCTATACAAATATGTCACATAATCCAATATTTCAAAAGCATGAGCAAGTTCCGAAATTGTGCATATGAGGACTATATTTAAATATGTTTATGAACACACGTATTTGCAGAATAAGGAACAATGCCAACAAGACGAAGTTATGACACCCGTTGCATATACATCAGCGTAGGTGTGAGCGCCGTAGCAGCTTTCGTTATCGGTATTTTGATTGGTCGGTATGCAGTTTGTCCTGATGATGAACAAGATGAACCAGCGGGGCTGTACTTGCAGGGTGTTTCTGAGGCTTTAGTGAAGGACGGAGATCCATCAATAGCCAGCATCCTAATGAACAACATTCGTACAGAAAACATCCGTGATAATCTCAAGTAACTATGTAAATTTATATTCTACTGAGTCTTGCTTAACCCTTTCCTTCATAGAGATTTAGGTTAATATGCTATTGTATCTCCATACACAGCCATTTAGCCATCTAACTATCATGCATCATATATTACTGGGACTACATGAGATTCTGGCCTTTATTATGAGCATTGGTTTGGTTATTACATTGTCTATGGCGTCGAGAGGTGCTTCTATGAGGGAAAGAGTTAAGTGTCGAAGATAATAAGGCACGTCAAACACATTCCAAAAGTATGTATGTATGTATCTAACATAGATCATAAGATCATTCACACACACACACACATATATATATATACATTTTGTATATATATTTACAAACTGTTTCAAAAAAAATCTCATCCATTTACCACTATCCATATTAGTTATAGCCATTAATGAATGTTACATGTATATTATGACTATTATATACATGTTACAACATTATTTACTCATTAGAATCTTCGGATATTATTGATCACATGTGTGCGAGTTACATTTCAGATCTTTGAAGGTTAATTCTGTGAACAGTATCCATTTTAACTTATATATTAGCTACATTATATATGTTTATACATATGAGTGTGTTGTTTTTTTTATTACGTTATTTGTTGTCGCTACCGGTTGTCCATGTGAGCGACGTTTCCTGAAGAGATTAGTCATTTTAGATTTTTGTAGGATAGTGCAATGATACAGACAGAGATCCATTCCAGAGCCTCCTCTTGTTCTTTTACGTGCACGATATAAAGCACCGACACGAGATCTCGGTTTAAAGTCCCATCTGAAAGACTGTTAATTTTATTAGGGTCAGACGGGGGGTCGAACCTGCGATCCCTGGATTCCCAGTCCAATGTGTTGACCACTGGACTACGTATCCGTCTGTATGCATATTACATTATGGCTCATTATTACAGAATGCTAACAGACCTGCCCCATTTGGCTGGAACAGAACAGAATCACGTGCTCGCTCGGAAAATTAAAGAACACTGGGAAAACGCTGGTCTAGACCACGTGACATTGACGCCATATCGCGTTCTTCTGTCTTACCCAAACAAGAATGACCCAAACTACGTGGAGCTACTGGATGGAAACAACAACACACAATATAAATCAGACTTGGTAGAACCCGTGCTAACCCCGGAGGAAAACAAACCTGACGTTGTACCGCCATTCAATGCATATTCAGCACCTGGGGATATTTATGCAAGTGTTCATTGATTGTTTTCATTGCCTCACAATGTCCTTAGTTTCTACAAATTTATTTTAGCTCGATTGCGAACCAAGTTATTACAACTTATATTAATCACTCTCGAGAGGTAATGTAGAAGTTAAGTGCCTTGCCTAAGGACACAGTCGTAACGGCTCCAGCGGTGCTCGAACTCCGAGTAGTTCGCACCTGAAGCGAACGCTGTATAACTGCGCTATCACGACTTCCACAATCCATTTATCGACGGATATCACTTACATACAACTGTTATATTTCTTAAAGTAAATAATTAAGCCTCCTTGAGTTTATATCCATCATAAATCAGAATGCTTATGCTTATCTTTATTACAGGGCGAGTTGGTGTATGTGAACTACGGTAGGGTAGAAGATTACGAATATCTAGAACATAACAAAAGCATCAGTGTCAATGGAAAGATTGCGTTTGCTAGATACGGGAAGATATTCAGGGGCGATAAGGTTAATCTTCTTTTGTCACTAAATTGTCTTGTATTTATTCTGTCTTTATATTCTATTCAAGCTCAATTCAAGCGCAGTAGTGTGTGTGTTTTACGTTTATTTACCATCGCTACCGGTTGCCCATATGAGCGACGTCTCCTGAAGAGATTTAAGTCATTTTAGATGTTTGAATGATAGTGCAATGATACAGACAGAGATCAATTCAAGACGGGGGATTGAACCTGCAATCCCTGGATTACCAGTCCAGCGTGTTAACCACTGGACTACAGATCCGTATGTAACGCGTCCCTAAATTGAACAGACAAACAAGGCTGGGTTCCAGTCTGTCGATTTTTCACTAATTTACTTCTAGCAACAGCCCAATTTTTTTATATCAAAGCACATATAGGTTCTATACAATAATATAGTTTTATTAATTGTTTATAGAACACACATGTGCTTTGATAATTGGCCAAACTATACTTCTATGTTGTGCTTATTTATTGTTCAGATCAATTATACTATCAAAGCACATACTTATATGTTCTAGGAAAATAATAATAATTATATATTATATTGCAATATGAACTCAATTGAGGATGAATTATTGTGTTGTCCTCTATATATTCATTTGAGAAGAAAATATTCGTTAAATTCTACATGGCTTTAATCTTTTGGAAATATTTTATATATAATGTCAACAACCAATCAAAAAAGATTACATGTATAATCTTGACAAATATATTAGAGAAACAAATGCAATACGTGAACACATCCTTACCATGCTAACTGTTCCGTAATTTATAATAGTTCGTGTAATTGTTGTGTTGGTTTGTCTGTATAAATTAACTGCTTGATTAGGCCACTTTTTTTATTTCTTGGTTTACGGATTTGTTTCACTGAAAGTCTAGTCTAAAAGTCTACCGACCCGGTAGTCGAAAAATAAAAATAATAAGCTTTTTTATTTATTTTTTAGATTTTTTGAGAAGCTAGGGTCGGTGGCAAGTGTATTCAATCCAAAGTATCATTGACTAGAATCTTAATATAGTGAACCTGTCTAGAATCTTAATATAGTGAACCTGTCTGCTTTGCCTGTACCATGTGCTTCGACGTAGGCGGCTAACTTCTTATTCGCCGGGTATGATCATGTGTGTGTTTTACGTTTATTTATCGTCGCTACCGGCTACCCATATGAGTGACGCCTCCTGAAGAGAGTAGTCATTTTAGATTTGTGGAGGAGAGTACATTGATACAGACAGAGATCCATTCCAGAGTCTCCTCTGGTTCTTTTACGTGCACGGTGTACAGCACCGACAGGAGACCTCGGTTTAATGTCACATCTGAAAGACTGTTAATTTTATTATGGTCAGACGGGGGGTCGAACCTGCGATCCCTGGATTACCAGTCCAGCGTGATACCACTGGACTACAGACCCGTCTGTCATCATGGATACTATTCGTATATAATGGGTTTTTTATAGTTGTCTAGGATATAGGACACTAATATAAGATATTTTATCACCATCACACAATGTGCAGACCCCCTTTGTTCAAGGCCAGTGGGGTGTAGTCTTTTTTTTAACATCCTGTCAAGAATTTAAGATTAGCTGGCATATGTGAAATTGGGCTTATCTTGGAGACAGTTAAGGTTGGAAAGTGAATATAAAATACTAGTAACTTGGACTTAACTTGGAGACAGTTAAAGTTGGAAATTGGATATAAATTACTAGTAACTTGGATTTAACTTGAAGACAGTTAAAGTTGGAAATTGGATATAAAATAACTGATATTTAAATGTTTCGGCAAATCACCCCCCCCCCCCCCGTCAAATGCAGGAACAGTGACCGCCAGCGGCAAGCCTGCATTGCATTATCGCCCAAAGTAAAAAATCTAAGATGACTAATCTCTTCAGGAGGCGTAGCTTAAATGTGCAAACAGATGCAACGATAAATAAACGCAAAAACTGCATATCAATTGATCTTACACCGAACTGCGTCATTACGTGTCATATTTGACCAGGTGCTGTTATTGACATAGTGGCCTCGGATTGGCTGACAATGTGTAGGGAAACCCTTACGAGTTATTGATACATCAACTGAATGGCTGAGTATGTATTGTCACCAAAAGTGAAACTGAGTGACTTCTAAAAAATTAAATACGATATATGAGCTGCAGTTTGGAATAAATAGATTTTTTCGTAATATGTATTATGACTGCAGGTGTCAGTGCAACATTCACGTCCAAATTGTATGCAGAGTAGGGGGTGAGTGCCTTTACTTTAGTGGGAATAAAAAAACGCAATTGATCAACCCTATTGAAATTTCACTTTCTTGTGGCTCAATGGTATGTCTGTTGCAAAATACTGTCTTTTATGACAAACTAGTTTTGGTGAACATATAATGGCACTGTATGTTATATAATGCTGACCTGTGGAGATTTCAATAGCGGTGTCTGACCTCTTGATTTTTCAATAGCGGTGTTTAACCTGACTATATGATTGTGAAAACCAATTATCATTATATAACATGTCGTCACAGCTCTCTCTGTACAATTGTATCATTATATAACATGTCGTCACAGCTCTCTCTGTACACTTGTATCATTATATAACATGTCGTCACAGCTCTCTCTGTACAATTGTATCATTATATAACATGTCGTCACAGCTCTCTCTGTACACTTGTATCATTATATAGCATGTCGTCACAGCTCTCTCTGTACAATTGTATCATTATATAACATGTCGTCAATCTCTGTACAATTGATCATTATAATAACATGTCGTCACAGCTCTCTCTCTGTACAATTGTATCATTATATAACAGTCGTCACAGCTCTCTCTGTACAATTGTATCATTATATAACATGTCGTCACAGCTCTCTCTGTACAATTGTATCATTATATAACATGTCGTCACAACTCTCTGTACAATTGTATCATTATATAACATGTCGTCACAGTTCTTCTGTACAATTGTATCATTATATAACATGTCGTCACAGCTCTCTCTGTACAATTGTATCATTATATAACATGTCGTCACAGCTCTCTCTGTACAATTGTATTATATAACATGTCGTCACAGCTCTCTCTGTACAATTGTATCATTATATAACATGTCGTCAACTCTCTGTACAATTGTATCATTATATAACATGTCGTCACAGCTCTCTCTGTACAATTGTATCATTATATAGCATGTCGTCACAGCTCTCTCTGTACAATTGTATCATTATATAGCATGTCGTCACAGCTCTCTCTGTACAATTGTATCATTATATAACATGTCGTCACAACTCTCTGTACAATTGTATCATTATATAACATGTCGTCACAACTCTATGTACAATTGTATCATTATATAACATGTCGTCAACTCTCTGTACAATTGTATCATTATATAACATGTCGTCACAGCTCTCTCTGTACAATTGTATCATTATATAACATGTCGTCACAACTCTCGTACAATTGTATCATTATATAACATGTCGTCACAGCTCTCTCTGTACAATTGTATCATTATAAACATGTCGTCACAGCTCTCTCTGTACAATTGTATCATTATATAGCATGTCGTCACAGCTCTCTCTGTACAATTGCCTTCATGTTTAATCAATAGCAAAGGGAAAAAACTGACTGATTGTTATTATAACATTTTGACGCAGGAAGGCTAACCACATGTTTACCCCAGCGAACAGACACTTCGACCCCAGGACATCTCGACCCCAAAATCCCAAATCCGTAGACATTTCGACCCCAAAGAATCTCGACACAAGGACATCTCTACCCCCAACATCAGTACTACTTCTTAGCTTTCGTACTGATTGCTTAATACGATATATGTGATTTCTTTAAGCGTTTCATGACACATACATATGTATATTTGGCATTTGTTATTGCTATAAAATCTTAGAAGGGACTGTAACAAAGATTTAAAGACTGGACTTCTAAAGTTAGAAATGCGTTACAAACTGCAGGTTTTCATGATATATGGTTATATCCGTATTCTAAGATGTGTATACCTTTATTACGTATACGATTGTTATATAGATATAAATCAGTGCTGACCTGTGGATATTTCAATAGCGGTGTCTGACCTCTTGATTTTTCAATAGCGGTGTTTAACCTGACTATATGATTGTGAAAACCAATTATCATTATATAACATGTCGTCACAGCTCTCTCTGTACAATTGTATCATTATATAACATGTCGTCACAGCTCTCTCTGTACAATTGTATCATTATATAACATGTCATCACAGCTCTCTCTGTACAATTGTATCATTATATAACATGTCGTCACAGCTCTCTCTGTACAATTGTATCATTATATAACATGTCGTCACAACTCGCTGTACAATTGTATCATTATATAACATGTCGTCACAACTCTCTGTACAATTGTATCATTATATAACATGTCGTCACAACTCTCTGTACAATTGTATCATTATATAACATGTCGTCACAGCTCTCTCTGTACAATTGTATCATTATATAACATGTCGTCACAGCTCTCTCTGTACAATTGTATCATTATATAACATGTCGTCACAGCTCTCTCTGTACAATTGTATCATTATATAACATGTCGTCACAGCTCTCTCTGTACAATTGTATCATTATATAACATGTCGTCACAGCTCTCTCTGTACAATTGTATCATTATATAACATGTCGTCACAGCTCTCTCTGTACAATTGTATCATTATATAACATGTCGTCACAGCTCTCTCTGTACAATTGTATCATTATATAACATGTCGTCACAGCTCTCTCTGTACAATTGTATCATTATATAACATGTCGTCACAGCTCTCTCTGTACAATTGTATCATTATATAACATGTCGTCACAGCTCTCTCTGTACAATTGTATCATTATATAACATGTCGTCACAGCTCTCTCTGTACAATTGTATCATTATATAACATGTCGTCACAACTCTCTGTACAATTGTATCATTATATAACATGTCGTCACAACTCTCTGTACAATTGTATCATTATATAACATGTCGTCACAACTCTCTGTACAATTGTATCATTATATAACATGTCGTCACAGCTCTCTCTGTACAATTGTATCATTATATAACATGTCGTCACAACTCTCTGTACAATTGTATCATTATATAACATGTCGTCACAGCTCTCTCTGTACAATTGTATCATTATATAACATGTCGTCACAGCTCTCTCTGTACAATTGTATCATTATATAGCATGTCGTCACAGCTCTCTCTGTACAATTGCCTTCATGTTTAATCAATAGCAAAGGGAAAAAACTGACTGATTGTTATTATAACATTTTGACGCAGGAAGGCTAACCACATGTTTACCCCAGCGAACAGACACTTCGACCCCAGGACATCTCGACCCCAAAATCCCAAATCCGTAGACATTTCGACCCCAAAGAATCTCGACACAAGGACATCTCTACCCCCAACATCAGTACTACTTCTTAGCTTTCGTACTGATTGCTTAATACGATATATGTGATTTCTTTAAGCGTTTCATGACACATAAATATGTATATTTGGCATTTGTTATTGCTATAAAATCTTAGAAGGGACTGTAACAAAGATTTAAAGACTGGACTTCTAAAGTTAGAAATGCGTTACAAACTGCAGGTTTTCATGATATATGGTTATATCCGTATTCTAAGATGTGTATACCTTTATTACGTATACGATTGTTATATAGATATAAATCAGTGGTGACAAGATATAGATCTATGTATAACATCATCATTAACATTGTTTAGAGAACCAAAGACAACATTAATGTTGAACGTTCAGATTATTTAAGTAAAATATACGGTGATAGGCATAAAAATGCTATAGCTAAGCTAAGATGATCACACCAGTTGAATATTGTAACTGGAAGATACAATCATATTGAATGAAATTAAAGTAAAGAAAATGTAATTTATGTGAACGAAATGACAGTGACTCATGGCTGACACCTATGTCACGTATTGATATCACGTTCGTGAATTTAGCGAGAGATGCAACGTTTGGTTCATGGCTGACACCTATGTCACGTATTGATATCACCTCCAAATGGTGCTGAACATGTCGTTCTTCAATCCCTTGCCTTGCTTGACTGGATGAGATACAAACTCATAATCCTCATGGAGCGTATTCAAACAACACGTTGATCTTCTATTGGATATCGGTTCATAGCTGGTCTCTACAGAATATGCTGCAGCTGCTGAACAGTTTATGTACAAACAATGTTCCTTGTAAATCTCTTGATGAAGCAAGAGTCAAGCTATTCTCATACACAGTCAACTACAGTCAACACGGACACGAATGAGATTTACGTTCATATTCAAGAAGGGTTAACTACCAAGTAACCATATGAAAACAAGCACATATTGGGAATCAGGATCTATCCCACCTGGAATGTATGGTATGGAGACTTGAGAAGATATGGTATGGAGACTTGAGAATATATGATATGGAGACTTGAGAATATATGTTATGGAGACTTGAGAAGATATGGTATGGAGACTTGAGAAGATATGGTATGGAGACTTGAGAATATATGGTATGGAGACTTGAGAATATTTGGTATGGAGACTTGAGAATATATGGTATGGAAACTTGAGAATATATGGTATGGAGACTTGAGAATATATGATATGGAGACTTGAGAATATATGTTATGGAGACTTGAGAAGATATGGTATGGAGACTTGAGAATATATGGTATGGAGACTTGAGAAGATTTGGTATGGAGACTTGAGAATATATGGTATGGAGACTTGAGAATATATGGTATGGAGACTTGAGAATATATGGTATGGAGACTTGAGAATATATGGTATGGAGACTTGAGAATATATGGTATGGAGACTTGAGAATATATGGTATGGAGACTTGAGAATATATGGTATGGAGACTTGAGAATATATGGTATGGAGACTTGAGAATATATGGTATGGAGACTTGAGAATATATGGTATGGAGACTTGAGAAGATATGGTATGGAGACTTGAGAATATATGGTATGGAGACTTGAGAATATATGGTATGGAGACTTGAGAATATATGGTATGGAGACTTGAGAATATATGGTATGGAGACTTGAGAAGATATGGTATGGAGACTTGAGAATATATGGTATGGAGACTTGAGAATATATGGTATGGAGACTTGAGAATATATGGTATGGAGACTTGAGAATATATGGTATGGAGACTTGAGAATATATGGTATGGAGACTTGAGAAGATATGGTATGGAGACTTGAGAATATATGGTATGGAGACTTGAGAATATATGGTATGGAGACTTGAGAATATATGGTATGGAGACTTGAGAATATATGGTATGGAGACTTGAGAATATATGGTATGGAGACTTGAGAAGATATGGTATGGAGACTTGAGAATATATGGTATGGAGACTTGAGAAGATATGGTATGGAGACTTGAGAAGATATGGTATGGAGACTTGAGAAGATATGGTATGGAGACTTGAGAATATTTGGTATGGAGACTTGAGAAGATATGGTATGGAGACTTGAGAATATATGGTATGGAGACTTGAGAAGATATGGTATGGAGACTTGAGAAGATATGGTATGGAGACTTGAGAAGATATGGTATGGAGACTTGAGAAGATATGGTATGGAGACTTGAGAAGATATGGTATGGAGACTTGAGAAGATATGGTATGGAGACTTGAGAAGATATGGTATGGAGACTTGAGAAGATATGGTATGGAGACTTGAGAAGATATGGTATGGAGACTTGAGAATATATGGTATGGAGACTTGAGAAGATATGGTATGGAGACTTGAGAATATATGGTATGGAGACTTGAGAAGATATGGTATGGAGACTTGAGAAGATATGGTATGGAGACTTGAGAAGATATGGTATGGAGACTTGAGAAGATATGGTATGGAGACTTGAGAAGATATGGTATGGAGACTTGAGAAGATATGGTATGGAGACTTGAGAAGATATGGTATGGAGACTTGAGAAGATATGGTATGGAGACTTGAGAATGATGTTCTAGATTCAATCATGATGCCGCCGGTCAAACGTTAGCTTGGCTTTCTGGTGCGGGCCGTTGTCTAATCTTGCTAAACTTGTGACCCAACCATTTGTATTTTCATGCTATGTATTTTCATGCTATGTATTTTCATGCTATGTATCATGCTATGTATTTTCATGCTATGTATTTATCTTTATGTGTAGGATATATGTACTATTGATTTGCAATAAAATATGGTTAAATAAAACAAAACTGTAACTGGTGACAAACCGATTATCGCTAAGTCGTCGGTACTCGTTCGCCGGCATGGACATCGCCGACAATCGTTTGCCGGCAATGGACATCGGCGATAATCGATTGTGAAAATGCTTAAAGATGAGTCTTATTTTTATTTGTCTTTTACTTCTACGTTTGTTTATAGCTAAGATAAATAAAACAACGATTTACTATTGGCTGTATTTTATTAGCATTGCACGTTTGCAACAAACAATCTAACTAACATCTAGTACTAGACTTTTCACTAGTATGTCACTAAGCATTCTGTCCTCTATGAACCTAATTTTATATAATGTGGCAGTCTACTAATTTAAAGTCTAGTTCTCAGATATAGTAACTTTTGTAACTAATTTGTAGAAACAGTAACGTGTAAGTTAGATGTAGTAATTTATTAGTACTAAATAGATTGTTAAACTCACAAATTAGATGGATTGATTTTGATTTATAATTATATCAATTGCCCGATTAATAATCGATTATATCATCGGTTTACCCATCCGATTATTCTGATTAATCTATTATGGATTTTGAAACCGATGCACACCGCTCAGACCATGTCTCAGTTATATGAAACAGTTGGCAGTTTCTTAAGATAAGATAAATTTTAGTTTCAGTCGGCAAGATAGCAACAATACAACACAAGCTATGAGTGCGCTTTTGAACCGACTATACTGTTTTAAGTTAATAGAGGGCATAATAGTGACATACTATACTGTTTCTACGGAGGTTGGTGCACCAAGTACTGAGTACTATAGCCTGCCCAGGAAAGATGTAAACTGCCCGTCGCTCAAAATAGGCAACCGGTAGCGACGTTAAATAAACTTAAATATAGAAATAAAGTAGGCCTATATTCTGGTTTGTGAACAGTATTATGAAACGTTATGTAATTTAAATTGAGAAAGCCAAATAAACAAACCTCGGATCCAGACCAAATATATTAAAACAATTTTTATAGCTAGCCAAGCATGCAGCTCGACGGGGCTGGGAGTCCGACTTAGTCAGATCTACGACGCACAATTACTGCCTATATGAAATTTAAGCATCCTGTTCTGGCATATCAATATGAATTTTAAAGTATTTACAGTAGAGGCTGGTGGTGCAGAGACTGATGATGGGTGTGTGGAGGCTAAGGGTGGGTGTCATGAGTATCAGAAATAACCAATCACACAACGGCGCCACTCTCTGGCTGCAGAAAACTCTGTAGCTATGACACACACGTCCAGTGAATCAATGTTGTCTTTATGAACATGCAATACCATCTAAATGTTCAGTCTCATTTGGATCATTGTGGTGCGGAGATACGTCTTTATTCTGTTCTTTCACTAGTGGCGTTGGTTGCCGGAATCACTAAGAGTAACTATCTCAAAGAAATAATCCTATAGCTGCAGTTGATTGTTGTCGCAAGAACATCACACGTTCGGGACATTCACCGAATTCTGACCACGGGTTGTAAAATGTATTGCGTAAAGTCTCGAATTGCACATCAAGTTGATCTTTATTTTGGTAGCTCTTGTAGAAATAGCACACACCGTCAAGAAGTAGATGTTACTTGGCTGTGCTGCTTTGGTGAGCATATTCTCGATATTCTGCATCATGTGGTGGTAACCTTGTTGATTGAACCTATCTTTGATGCATGACACTCATACCAATGGCCTCAAAATACCGAGGTATGGACAAGTCTTGCACATCGGTTGGGAAGACGTGTTCCTCATTTCCTGAATGATATCGTTGTGGCAAATTCCTTTTTCTTGGAAAACCCGAAAATAGAACATATTCGGCCATGATAAATAGTTTTTTAAATCGGGTAAGCAAAATGGTCGGAGCGGTAGCGACGGCCATCGAATCTCATTCAATTTCTGATTCGTTTCAGTTGGATGTTAGTTTTATGGTAGTCCTATGTATAAGACAGAGAGCGACGCAACCCCAGACTCTTTTGGTATTAATTCCATTTGATATTTAAAGTGTTATGTTCAATTTGTTAATTATTTCGAAAGTAAAAATCGTTCGCAGAACTTCATCAGAATTGTCCGAAAATGTTGGGCGCGGACGGGCATGATTAAACATAATTACATTAAAATATCGGTTCAAATATTGGCTTAGAAGAGTAAAATTGTTTACGCCGTTTACGTGTATATATAGCATGTATAGTGACAGGATGTCATTTTAAAACTTACTTAATTAAATAATAGTTTACAGTTACTTGGAATAGCGTAAATAATTGTTTATGTATAGTGTCAAGCCTATAGTCTATCATGGTGTTCTTGAAAACCAAAAAAAGGGAGTTCTTTGGTTTTGAACCCGCAAACATTTGTCAACACTTGCCTAAGGCGTCTGTGGGGATTATGGCGTTATTTATTATAAATAGGTAACATTATTACTACAAAAAAACCACCCAAAAAGTGATTCCGCTCTGTAGCGTCATTGTGGATTTACCAGACGGGCTGATATACTATATACCAGTATATGTGTAGAACGCCCTCATCGTCCGGACCACTCGACCACTGCGGAACTCACTAGAAATACTATGAAATTCGCCTATATAAATTAAATATTCTTGAAGTGCCCGGATGTACGAAAAACAATTTACTGTCATTAGATTTAGACATTTAATTTAGGTGGTGCAGTAACCATTGATAAATAACCTTATACAGCTTGTCAACTTTTCAACAGAATGGACACTTTAAATAACATGACACTTCATGCATTTAAATTATACCCTGGCAATACCGATATGCTGTTTTTATCGCTAAGAAACGACCGTGTAAGAGGAACCTTCAGATTTGACGACCGGGCAATTTATTTTTATTAATTTGTAAAAGTGTTTTTCGTCATTCGTGGTTTAGACTGCAAACAAATATTCTAACGACCGCGTTGTCAAGCAGGAACTTGTGACGGATAAAATGAAATATCTACAAAACATTTATTTGATCAGTATCACGTTTACTTTACCAGTGTTTACGTAAACAAATCTTTCCAAAGCGGGAACATTTTAAACATTATCATATAGTATAGATCAAAGCATTGACTTCAGGTATGTATAAATCTACGACCAATGAGTTTGGAATTATGTCATTTTCGCATTAATTATGCTGAATCATTTTAGAAATATTTCAATTATTTCTAATTTTGAAAACATACACAAAAATATGGTTTAGCAGCCATCTTGTATCTTGTATGTAGCTTCCTCCAATGTCTGGAGAACCGTTCACCGACAGCAAACGTAGTAGTGGTTCCTAGAAGAATCGTCTTGACCTAGTTTAGAGTATCGGGTAAACAAACAGTGTCCCCCCCCCCATTCAATCACTTTGTGAATATAAACTTCATTCGTTATTCATACTTCATCGGTAATGCATATTTTGAAATTTCCGACAGGAACTATTTATGGTGCCTTATATATGTTTTATATGATATATATGATTCACAGATTGGTGGCTTATGGATAACATCTCAAATTCCTATGCAATACCTTGGGTTTAATATGGTTGGTTGTTTTGTGACTGTATAAGTTTAATCCATCCCTATCATGTATATAAGGATATTAAATAAGTGGTCATCTGTTAACAGACGGATCTGTAGTCCAGTGGTAACACGCTGGACTGGTAATCCAGGGATCGCTGGTTCGATCCCCCGTCTGACCCTAATAAAATGAACAGTCTTTCAGATGGGACGTTAAACCGAGGTCTCGTGTCGGTGCTTTACACCGTGCACGCAAAAGAACCAGAGGAGACTCTGGAATGGGTCTCTGTCTGTATCATTGAACTATCCTCCAAAATCTAAAATGACTAATCTCTTCAGGAGGCGTCGCTCATATGGGCAACCGGAAGCGACGATAAATAAACGTCAAAACACAACAGAGGTCATCTGTTATTGAATTTATTGAACCAGTTTTATCTATGAATAGTCCAAATATTTAGACTTGAAAATGTGACATTTTACTATCAAGCCATTTTTCAAAGTCTAAGCGCTAAACCTCAATTACGCGTAGCATATTTTATATTCTAAAAAGTTGTTTTTATAAATTAAAATTGCTAACAAGATGAACACACATACCGTTGTTTGAATTCTGCAGTCTATAACGTTTCTTGACACAATATTATACAAGAAATCAACGTTTAAATTTCATGGCAGAGTTTCACCATTCCATTTCGTCCATTTTGAATATTTGATTATTGAGAAAAACAAAAATAGAAATAATTAGACAAAATTTTATCTCGCGTGCCATTACGGTGAACCTACATTGCAATAAGATTTCGTTCAATATATCAAATTGTTATTACGCATAAAGCATAATTCATTCGGATTTCCTTTGTGCAGACTGCTCAGAAAATATGGGAGAATCTCACCTGTCCACTAGTTTAAACATATATTATTCGGATCAAATACATATATACATATATAAACACAATGTTTATACATTCAAACCGATATGGGTCGAGAAACAAGCTTAAAGCTTATATGAATCTGTCCACTAGCTAATTGATATGCACAACGTTCTTAATATCTATATTTATGATTATTATTAACACCAATGCACACATTTATAACCGTTCTTGTTTGGAAAGCTTCAAAATATTGGCCAGAAATCCCGCCATCGGATCAGGGCGGAAAGTGCTATGCGAAAATGAGCTTTAACGATAAGACCTCGAAATAACAGATTTTTTTTATGTAGAGGTCTTATTTATAGGACTAAAGAGGCATCGGCGAGAAAAAATAAGGCAAATTTGAAAATTATATTTATTTTCCACTTTGTTGATATTTAGGGTCGGCGGATCCAAGACATAAAACAAATATCGCCTTATATGTTTATATATATATTTCTTTGCTATATTAAAACTAATATGTGTTAATGGGCAAAATCGTGTATATATATATATATTGCTGATTTGCCGAATAAACTTTGAATTTTATTTATTCAGCTCCAATTATACTAAAGAACTGTTATGTCTGCAAGTGCGTACAACACGTCATAGTCATAATGACTAATAGCGTCCACATTGTCATTGCGCATCGTAGTTCTATTGCGATTTAATCGCAGTCTTACGTCGACTAATTAGCAATATATGTGTGTATCGTTTAGGTTCACCTAGCTGAGTTGAGGGGTGCTAAGGGCGTCGTTCTGTTCTCAGACCCGGATGACGTCACTGATGGTGATATCACTCAGGTGTATCCCAAGGACTGGTGGCTTCCGCCTTCCGGAACCCAGCGTGGAACAGTCTACATTGGAAGCGGAGATCCATTAACAGCAGACTATCCAGCCATCGGTAAGTCTGTTGAATGTCCTAACATTCTAACCGTTGAAATAGATACTAGATCATCCAAATCTCTCGTTAACAATATTGTAGAATCGATATTGTAGAATTAAATTGGTATTATATTCTGAGATATACAATACCATTCCATTTCATACAATCCCGCATCTAGTCAACATTTCCAAACGAGTGGAGACATGCACGTTGACATAGAAAAAACACATTGTCTAAATATAAATTGTTCGGCCATATCGAACGTTGACGATCCAGGTATCTCCTCCACAACGTGCACGTCGTCGCCTAGGCACAGCTCACAGTAGGAAAATGGGTCAAGGACTTCGCTGACGCCAGCCTCGCTATCGGAACAGAAGAAGCCACGTGACTCAATATGAGTGGCAACAGACTAACTTACCTACTTGGCGAGCAATGCTCGGCGCTGTAGATTGCAGATAGCTGGCGATTATATTTAGCCGGCTCCTTCTACCCTATGTGTATATAATGCAATACAATATTATGAAACTAATCATTTTAGAGTTGGTTAGAATTGTGACTGCCAACGTGGTGTCACCGACACTGCGTGGTTCCCTAAATAGTTTAATAGCAGTATTTTTTGTTTCTTATCTTGCTAGGATGTTTTCAGGACCGGGGCTAGGATGTTTTCAGGACCGGGTGCATTTCTTATCTTGCTAGGATGTTTTCAGGACCGGGGCTAGGATGTTTTCAGGACCGGGGGAATTTCTTATCTTGCTAGGATGTTTTCAGGACCGGATGCATTTCTTATCTTGCTAGGATGTTTTCAGGACCGGATGCATTTCTTATCTTGCTAGGATGTTTTCAGGACCGGATGCATTTCTTATCTTGCTAGGATGTTTTCAGGACCGGGGCTAGGATGTTTTCAGGACCGGAGATTTCTTATCTTGCTAGGATGTTTTCAGGACCGGATGCATTTCTTATCTTGCTAGGATGTTTTCAGGACCGGATGCATTTCTTATCTTGCTAGGATGTTTTCAGGACCGGATGCATTTCTTATCTTGCTAGGATGTTTTCAGGACCGGATGCATTTCTTATCTTGCTAGGATGTTTTCAGGACCGGATGCATTTCTTATCTTGCTAGGATGTTTTCAGGACCGGATGCATTTCTTATCTTGCTAGGATGTTTTTGAGGACCCCTGTCATATAGAATATTGACCCCCCTCAAAATAATGACCCGTGGGTCATTATTCAGCCATAGAATATTGACCCCCTTGCGGAAATATGACCCCCCTTGCAAATAGCAATATATAGTGGGAAAATATTGAATTTATTATATTTAAATGTTAGTTAGCACTGTTTAAGGCATAATAACATATATTTTGATTCAATGATGTACAGAATAACATAAATATATTGAATCTTTAAAAAAAGTATGCAGATAATTTATCTCTTATTAATTTCTAAAGATGATAATAAGGTGGTGGGTGCTGTATAACTAGGAGGTTCACATAATGCATACTATTTACAGAGACAATAAGGTGGTGGATGCTGTATAACTAGGAGGTTCACATAATGCATACTATTTACAGAGACAATAAGGTGGTGGGTGCTGTATAACTAGGAGGTTCACATAATGCATACTATTTACAGAGACAATAAGGTGGTGGATGCTGTATAACTAGGAGGTTCACATAATGCATACTATTTACAGAGACAATAAGGTGGTGGATGCTGTATAACTAGGAGGTTCACATAATGCATACTATTTACAGAGACAATAAGGTGGTGGGTGCTGTATAACTAGGAGGTTCACATAATGCATACTATTTACAGAGACAATAAGGTGGTGGATGCTGTATAACTAGGAGGTTCACATAATGCATACTATTTACAGAGACAAACATAAAACAAATAAGAACAATGACCCCCACCCCCTGGGCCCTATGTATAAACTGAACATCAATGCCATAGAATAATGACCCCTCTATGTGTAGACTATAACTATGAGAGAGATGGTCACTTTTCCATGCCATAGAATAATGACCCCCCCCTATCGTCGCTACCGGTTGCCCATATGAGCGACACCTCCTGAAGAGATTAGTTATTTTAGATTTTGGAGGATAGTGCATGATACAGACAGAGACCCATTCCAGAATCTCCTCTGGTTCTTTTACGTGCACGGTGTAAAGCACCGACACGAGACCTCGGTTTAACGTCCCATCTGAAAGACTGTTAATTTTATTAGGGTCAGACGGGGGATCGAACCTGCGATCCCTAGATTACCAGTCCAGCGTGTTACCACTGGACTACATATCCGTCTGTCCCTTGTGTGTAAACTATGAGTGAGGGGTTCACTTTTCGATGCCATAGAATAATGACCTACCTGTGTGTAAACTATACGAGTGAAGGGTATCACTTTTCCATGCCATAGAATAATGACCCCCTATGTTTACACTGTACGAGTGAGTGAGGGGGTCACTTTTCCATGCCATAAAATAATGACCCCCTGTATGTAAACTATATGAGTGAGGGAGTCACCATTCCATGCCATAATAATGACCCCCTGTATGTAAACTATACGAGTGAGGGGGGGGGGTCACTTTCCCATGCCATATATTAATGACCCCCCTATGTTTACACTGTACAAGTGAGGGGGGGGGTCACTTTTCCATGCCACAGAATAATGTCTCCCCTATAATTCTGTAAACTATATGAGTGAGGGGGGGTCACTTTTCCATGCCATAGAATAATGACCCCCTGTATGTAAACTATAGGAGTGAGTGGGTCACTTTTCCATGCCATAAAATAATGACTCCCCTATGTTTACACAGTATGAGTGACGGCGGGTCACTTTTCCATGCCATAGAATAATGACCCCCTGTATGTAAACTATATGAGTGAGTGGGTCACTTTTCCATGCCATAGAATAATGACCCCCTGTATATTAAAATAAAATTAAACTATCATTCCATTTCAGAAACTGCTTACCGCGAACTGGATCCTTCGAACTACCTACCCAGCATTCCATGTCACCCAATCGGATATGGGATTGCTGTTCATCTCATGAGGTTGTGCTCTCGTTTTTTCAAAGGAATTTGATATTAATCTTGCTAAATTCAATTATATTTCAATTTCTCGCATTTCATGTAACCATGACAACAATATTAGGATGCTAACTTTCTGTCTACTAATAAAATATTTATCGAAAGGTTGTGGTATTGCATATTTTCACTTTGATATATTTTATAGTATACTAGAGGACATAGAAAATGCACACTTCGGATACGTGTGTTTTTACATGAAAAACAATAACTGTATAAATACATAGTTTTAAACATTTTGGAATATTTTTAGTTGTTCAGTTTGTGTTTTGTAAAACAGATGTGATATAGCTTTGATGAAATCCTTCGTATTTCATTTTCATGTAATAATAATCATATAATGTAGGTGCGCCTCTAGTATATATTTTACATTTTTACAGTCAAACCTGTGTTATTCCAGATTCCCACAATGAGGTTTTATTATACATTTGCCCTCTATTAAGCAGCCACATGTGCTAAGCAGCCAATTTCTGTAATTCCCTTATATTGCTGCTTAGGACAGTTTTGACTGTATATCTCTGACAAAATGTGGAAAAAACTGCAATGTATTTGGGACTACAGGCACGTAGCTAGAGGGGTTGGAACCCCCATAATTCCCCGAGGTTGACTTGTTCATGCACTATATCAGAATGTTTACACAGTTACTATAATAATGTTGATGCAAGCAACACCTGGGAATAGTTTATAAGAGGCTTTCTCTGAACTTTCTCTATATGCTGTCGCCGTTTAACTATGTACACATTTAAACGGCAAATAATGATGCGTATTATGTGCTCCATCATTGCCCAGAATGCAGGAAATGGAGTTTCACACCATCTAGATTTCAAGATTTGCAGGGGACACGCCCCCGGACCTCCTAGCGGCCTCGGTTATTCGGGACTTCGAATTCCAATCCGGTACCTGGAAACGGCCCCCATAAAAAAGCTGGCTACGGGCCTGGACTATTATCAATTATTATGCAGCTCGTTGTTATGACTTGACTATCATCTATGTACCCTCAGTTAAAGTTCTGACAAAATATGCAAAGCATTTGTGAATGTTTACAGAACACTTGACGGTGCAGAGGTCCCGGACCAATGGCGTGGCGGCATGAATGTTACCTACAGATTCGGAAATACGTTTCAGACAGACGGATGGTAAAACAATAAATAGCAGTTTTAGATTAGAAATGTTTCATTTAACGGTGCATGTTTTACTGGGAAGTATGTGAGATGGTACGATGGTTGCCAGATCGGACAGGTGGGTTTTCTCCGGGTACTCCGGTTTCCTCCCACATGAATGACCACAATTACGCTTTCATATGCGCCAACGAGAGTGATTAATATAAGTTGTTAAAACTTGCTTCGCAATCGTTGAAAAAATAAATAAAATTAAAAAAAATATATAAATATATATACAGGTATATATTAAACAGGTGGAGTTGAGAAAATGTTTGAATTAATAATATGCGCTTCATGTGTATATTATATGACTAATCATATAGAATTTATATGTAAAAAACTAAATATGTTGAATTGTGCATGCATATTGTAAAAATATATTGTGTATGTTATAAATTGGACTTATTTCCATATTTCACATAAATATCAGTAAGGCATACCTATATGCCGATTGCTAAGAAAGATTGATTGTAAAATGATCAATTTACTACATATACTTACTTGTTTTAGGCGTGCTCACATCAAAGTGTCCACGAGTAACGAGAATGCAACTACATACAACGCAATAGGTGTCATCAAAGGGAGCATCGAACCAGGTATGCTTTGTGATACACATTCTTAATAACACAGCCACTTTTTTTTATTTCTTCGTTTACGGATTTTTTCATTTTTTCGGTGGTCGAAAAATAAAAATAATAAGCTTATTTATTTATTTTTTAGATTTTTTTGAGATGCTAGGGTCGGTGGAAAGTGTATTCAATCCAAAATATCATTGACTATGATCTTAATATAGTGAATCTGTCTAGAATCTTAATATAGTGAACCTGTCTAGAATCTTAATATAGTGAACCTGTCTAGAATCTTAATATAGTGAACCTGTCTAGAATCTTAATAAAGTGAACCTGTCTGCTTTGCCTGTACCCATGTGCTTCGACATAGGCCGCTAACTTCTTATTCGCAGGGTATGATCGTGTAGTGGTAGTGTTTTACGTATATTTATCGTCGCTACCTGTTGCCCATATGAGCGCCGCCTCCTGAAGAGATTAGTCAGTTTAGATGTTTGGAGGATAGTGCAATGATACAGACAGAGACCCATTCCAGAGTCTCCTCTGGTTCTTTTACGTGCACAGTGTATAACACCGACATGAGACCTCGGTTTAAAGTCCCATCTGAAATACTGTTATTTTTTTATGTACAGACGGGGGGGGTCGAACCTGCGATCACTGGATTACTAGTCCAACGTGTTAACCACTGGACTACAGATCCGTCTGTAGACACAGTACCTGTAAAGGAGTTTATTTATTATAATATCACCCCTATTGAAAGGGGTATCTGGGACCATGCTGCTTCCAATTCAGTAGTGGAGCGACCATCCCCTACCCAGCGGGTCCTCAGGTGGCTGATAGGGGAACGGCCCTCAGATATGGGGGTTAGCTGTGAATTAAATAGCAGTCCCATATGGCGGTGTATCTACCAGGACGGGGCAGGATAGCACATGGCAAAGCTACTCCTATTAAATACCCCACGTGTCCTACAACGGGTGCATCAGGCGAAAATATGGGCCGCCTTAAAAGTCCTAGCCTAAGGGTGAGGTAACCCCAACAGAAACCTCGAATGCTGAAGCCGGAAGTACTGGGACGCACGGCGCATTCTAATAAACCACGGTACTACGCATAAACACAAGAAGAAGAAAGGGGTCAGCCAGTTTTGACTTATGAGACAGCTCGTATGAACACCATTACTTCACGAATCCTATCCTCACAGACCACCAGTGCCTTTATTTAAAACATTGTAACCATTATTTCACTAGCTGGCGACTCACCTACCAGCCATATCAGAATGAACCCCTGACGAGGTTCGAACCCCTGACGAGGTTCGAACCTTCGATCTCGCCCTCAGTAGAGGATGCCTTTACAACTTGCATATGCATCATCATAGTTAAAACACTGTCATGACGTCATACCTTTGTACTTGCTGTACTTTATTTGTAATATTGCACTGCTCTCAATAGTATTATATCAAATAATATGCATAAATGAACACAATTATCAATTTTATATAGTCATATAAGTGTGTGTTTTAAGCAAGGTATAAGTAAAAAGTAAGATATAAGTATCAAACCGATCCAATATGTAAAATATTGCCGTTGCGCCGAACACAATATTTTACATATTGGATCGTTTCAGCTTATAGCATATACTTATGTACTCCTTATTCCCTTATGGGCCCAATATGGGATTTGCAAACCCATGTATCCAGACGTCTTATAATGTTATTAATTAAGTCATTTCAGATTGGCCTTGCAATTAGGCTGGATCCAGTCATATTAGACCGAGGCCAAAGGTCAAGGTGCAAAATGACAGACTGAATCTCAATAACGAGGTCAATATAAAATAAATTTAAGTAATGCAAATTTTATTAATTGACCATAGAATATTCAAGATTAGAAATGAAATTTAGCCTATTTTTGCCATTATTTGTTGGCTACTACAGTACTGTCTATCCGCCAGGTTGATACGCTGTGTTTTCCAGTCTGATATTACGTTTTCTGGTTGGATACGGTCATGCGACCCTATCAAACCAGAAAAGCCGTATTATAACTAGTTCCTGAGAAATAACGCATGCGCACTCGGTGCTAGTTTGTTTACTTCCGTAGCATCCCAGTGTGTCAAATATGATATATAACATATGATTGTAGTTTCGTGGTAATAGTTCTATCGTTTTCGTGTATCTAATTCAGTAATTGTGATTTAATCCTGATAAATGGATAACGGAGAGCATGATTTCCATTATTAAATCTTCAAATTCATATCAAAGTAATAAAGACATTATTACGTGGCTAGTTTCATATCAGCCTCGGTATCGACCAGAGGTAACTTGATATCAGCATGAGACCGAAGATACACGCTTGTATTGGACTAGCAAATGACCGAGCTAAGCATCGTTATGTGCGAGCTCACGCTTGTATTGGACTAGCAAATGAAGTCAAGTTGCAGACAAGATTCTGAAGTTCATTTATAAACTTGTCTATTTGATACAGTTGATAATATCCGCATATAAACCAACATCATATTAACTATATGTCATTTCAATATGTTCCGTGTTATGTATGTGTTCGTTTGAACTAATTCATAGTTTATTGATTACCAATTGTATTGAATGGTCGTGCTTGTGTCCTCAGACTAGATCTTATCATAGTCTCCGTAAATAACAGGCTAACAACCGTATCTAGCGTACCTGCACAAGTATTGTCATCTTCAGATCGGTACGTACTGGTTGGCAACCATAGAGATGCTTGGGTTTTTGGTGCTCTTGACCCTTCTAGTGGCACAGCTGTGATGATGGAAATATCAAGGGTGATGGGTGAACTCGTGAAATCAGGTTTGCAGATTAAAGTTATATTCCTCCCTCTCACTCCCCTCGCACACACGTACGCACGCACACATCATAGAAGCAATGAAATTCATATGCATGCATCACCGTTACCATATTTTAGAATTGATTATTTAACAGGAATATATCTTTAAACGAATGTATTTTTGTAACGTCGTGCAAGTTGCTAAGAAAAACGTATACGAGAGAGATAGAGGTTTCATTTGCTTATAAACCCACAAATAGGCCATTTACAAGCAACCATACATCATGTAAATAACGCAGCATGGCACATATGGCGAGATCACTCGACTTTTTCTTAATATACATCATTCATTATTACACTAACATCATGTTATCTCGCCAGGGAGAGACAGTATGAACACTATAATAACACAGTTCACATATGTGATTACATATTAAGCTACATTATAACAGACCTAAAATGTATACATAGTAATTAACATTAGACATGTCAAATATATTTATAGGTAGATGGCGCCCTAGTCGATCTATTGTATCGTTTATCTTGTACTTACAGGTAGATGGCGCCCACGTCGATCTATTGTATTGTATATCTTGTACATACAGGTAGATGGCGCCCTAGTCGATCTATTGTATCGTTTATCTTGTACTTACAGGTAGATGGCGCCCTAGTCGATATATTGTATTGTTTATCTTGTACTTACAGGTAGATGGCGCCCTAGTCGATCTATTGTATTGTATATCTTGTACATACAGGTAGATGGCGCATTCGTCGATCTATTGTATTGTTTATCTTGTACTTACAGGTAGATGGCGCCCTCGTCGATCTATTGTATTGTTTATCTTGTACTTACAGGTAGATGGCGCCCTAGTCGATCTATTGTATTGTTTATCTTGTACTTACAGGTAGATGGCGCCCTCGTCGATCTATTGTATTGTTTATCTTGTACTTACAGGTAGATGGCGCCCTAGTCGATATATTGTATTGTTTATCTTGTACTTACAGGTAGATGGCGCCCTCGTCGATCTATTGTATTGTTTATCTTGTACTTACAGGTAGATGGCGCCCTAGTCGATATATTGTATTGTTTATCTTGTACTTACAGGTAGATGGCGCCCTCGTCGATCTATTGTATTGTTTATCTTGTACTTACAGGTAGATGGCGCCCTAGTCGATATATTGTATTGTTTATATTGTACTTACAGGTAGATGGCGCCCTCGTCGATCTATTGTATTGTATATCTTGTACATACAGGTAGATGGCGCCCTAGTCGATCTATTGTATTGTTTATCTTGTACTTGCAGGTAGATGGCGCCCTCGTCGATCTATTGTATTGTTTATCTTGTACTTACAGGTAGATGGCGCCCTCGTCGATCTATTGTATTGTTTATCTTGTACTTACAGGTAGATGGCGCCCTAGTCGATCTATTGTATTGTTTATATTGTACTTACAGGTAGATGGCGCCCTAGTCGATTTTTGTATTGTTTATCTTGTACTTACAGGTAGATGGCGCCCTCGTCGATCTATTGTATGTTTTATCTTGTACTTACAGTTAGATGGCGCCCTCGTCGATCTATTGTATTGTTTATCTTGTACTTACAGGTAGATGGCGCCCTTGTCGATCTATTGTATTGTTTATCTTGTACTTACAGGTAGATGGCGCCCTCGTCGATCTATTGTATGTTTTACCTTGTACTTACAGGTAGATGGCGCCCTCGTCGATCTATTGTATTGTTTATCTTGTGTTTACAGGTAGATGGCGCCCTCGTTGATCTAGTGTACTGTTTATCTTGTACTTACAGGTAGATGGCGCCCTCGTTGATCTAGTGTACTGTTTATCTTGTGATTACAGGTAGATGGCGCCATCGTCGATCTATTGTATTGTTTATCTTGTACTTACATGTAGATGGCGCCCTCGTCGATCTATTGTATTGTTTATCTTGTGTTTACAGGTAGATGGCGCCCTCGTCGATCTATTGTATTGTTTATCTTGTACTTACAGGTAGATGGCGCCCTCGTCGATCTATTGTATGTTTTATCTTGTACTTGCAGGTAGATGGCGCCCTCGTCGATCTATTGCATTGTTTATCTTGTACTTACAGGTAGATGGCGCCCTCGTCGATCTATTGCATTGTTTATCTTGTACTTACAGGTAGATGGCGCCCTCGTCGATCTATTGTATTGTTTATCTTGTACTTACAGGTAGATGGCGCCCTCGTCGATCTATTGTATTGTTTATCTTGTACTTACAGGTAGATGGCGCCCTCGTCGATCTATTGTATTGTTTATCTTGTACTTACAGGTAGATGGCGCCCTCGTCGATCTATTGTATTGTTTATCTTGTACTTACAGGTAGATGGCGCCCTAGTCGATCTATTGTATTGTTTATCTTGTACTTACAGGTAGATGGCGCCCTCGTCGATCTATTGTATTGTTTATCTTGTACTTACAGGTAGATGGCGCCCTCGTCGATCTATTGTATTGTTTATCTTGTACTTACAGGTAGATGGCGCCCTCGTCGATATATTGTATTGTTTATCTTGTACTTACAGGTAGATGGCGCCCTCGTCGATCTATTGTATTGTTTATCTTGTACTTACAGGTAGATGGCGCCCTCGTCGATCTATTGTATTGTTTATCTTGTACTTACAGGTAGATGGCGCCCTCGTCGATCTATTGTATTGTTTATCTTGTACTTACAGGTAGATGGCGCCCTAGTCGATCTATTGTATTGTTTATCTTGTACTTACAGGTAGATGGCGCCCTCGTCGATCTATTGTATTGTTTATCTTGTACTTACAGGTAGATGGCGCCCTAGTCGATCTTTTGTATTGTTTATATTGTACTTACAGGTAGATGGCGCCCTCGTCGATCTATTGTATTGTATATCTTGTACATACAGGTAGATGGCGCCCTAGTCGATCTATTGTATTGTTTATATTGTACTTGCAGGTAGATGGCGTCCTCGTCGATCAATTGTATTGTTTATCTTGTACTTACAGGTAGATGGCGCCCTCGTCGATCTATTGTATTGTTTATCTTGTACTTACAGGTAGATGGCGCCCTCGTCGATCTAGTGTACTGTTTATCTTGTGATTACAGGTAGATGGCGCCATCGTCGATCTATTGTATTGTTTATCTTGTACTTACATGTAGATGGCGCCCTCGTCGATCTATTGTATTGTTTATCTTGTGTTTACAGGTAGATGGCGCCCTCGTCGATCTATTGTATTGTTTATCTTGTACTTACAGGTAGATGGCGCCCTCGTCGATCTATTGTATGTTTTATCTTGTACTTACAGGTAGATGGCGCCCTCGTCGATCTATTGTATTGTTTATCTTGTACTTACAGGTAGATGGCGCCCTCGTCGATCTATTGCATTGTTTATCTTGTACTTACAGGTAGATGGCGCCCTCGTCGATCTATTGTATTGTTTATCTTGTACTTACAGGTAGATGGCGCCCTCGTCGATCTATTGTATTGTTTATCTTGTACTTACAGGTAGATGGCGCCCTCGTCGATCTATTGTATTGTTTATCTTGTTTACAGGTAGATGGCGCCCTCGTGATCTATGTATGTTTATCTTGTTTACAGGTAGATGGCGCCCTCGTCGATCTATTGTATTGTTTATCTTGTACTTACAGGTAGATGGCGCCCTCGTCGATCTATTGTATTGTTTATCTTGTACTTACAGGTAGATGGCGCCCTCGTC
Organism: Archivesica marissinica; assembly: GCA_014843695.1. Classification (NCBI taxonomy): domain Eukaryota; kingdom Metazoa; phylum Mollusca; class Bivalvia; order Venerida; family Vesicomyidae; genus Archivesica; species Archivesica marissinica. Next base: position 29,709,294 of record CM026404.1, on the reverse strand, counting down.
GATCTATTGTATTGTTTATCTTGTACTTACAGGTAGATGGCGCCCTCGTCGATCTATTGTATTGTTTATCTTGTACTTACAGGTAGATGGCGCCCTAGTCGATCTATTGTATTGTTTATCTTGTACTTACAGGTAGATGGCGCCCTCGTCGATCTATTGTATTGTTTATCTTGTACTTACAGGTAGATGGCGCCCTAGTCGATCTTTTGTATTGTTTATATTGTACTTACAGGTAGATGGCGCCCTCGTCGATCTATTGTATTGTATATCTTGTACATACAGGTAGATGGCGCCCTAGTCGATCTATTGTATTGTTTATATTGTACTTGCAGGTAGATGGCGCCCTCGTCGATCTATTGTATTGTTTATCTTGTACTTACAGGTAGATGGCGTCCTCGTCGATCAATTGTATTGTTTATCTTGTACTTACAGGTAGATGGCGCCCTCGTCGATCTATTGTATTGTTTATCTTGTACTTACAGGTAGATGGCGCCCTCGTCGATCTATTGTATTTTGTAGCTGGGGAGCGGAGGAATATGGGTTGGTTGGTTCTACAGAATGGGTTGAAGTAAGTACAACACTTAAGTATATTGAACTGCACTGGTATACAGCATACGGGTCCGTAGTCCAGTGGTTGACACTTTGGACTGCGAAACCAAGGATCGCAGGTTCGATCCCCCGTCTGACACTAATAATATTAACAGTATTTCAGATGGGACGTTAAATCGAGATCTAATGCCGTGCACGTAAAAGAACAAGAGGAGATAGAGGGGGGAATTAAGAACACTGGACATATGCAGTTATATCGTCTTATATAACCATTGTTTATGACAGCATTATTCACAGTTAGTATCGTCTTATATAACCATTGTTTATGACAGCAGTATTCACAGTTTGTATCATCTTATATAACCAATGTTTATGACAGCGTTATACACAGTTTGTATCATCTTATATAACCATTGTTTATGACAGCATTATTCACAGTTTGTATCATCTTATATAACCATTGTTTATGACAGCATTATTCACAGTTAGTATCGTCTTATATAACCATTGTTTATGACAGCATTATTCACAGTTTGTATCATCTTATATAACCATTGTTTATGACAGCGTTATTCACAGTTTGTATCGTCTTATATAACCATTGTTTATGACAGCGTTATTCACAGTTTGTATCATCTTATATAACCAATGTTTATGACAGCGTTATTCACAGTTTGTATCATCTTATATAACCAATGTTTATGACAGCATTATTCACAGTTTGTATCGTCTTATATAACCAATGTTTATGACAGCGATATTCACAGTTTGTATCGTCTTATATAACCAGTGTTTATGACAGCGTTATTCACAGTTTGCATCGACTTATATAACCATTGTTTATGACAGCATTATTCACAGTTGGTATCATCTTATATAACCAATGTTTATGACAGCGTTATTCACAGTTTGTATCGTCTTATATAACCAATGTTTATGACAGCGATATTCACAGTTTGTATCGTCTTATATAACCAGTGTTTATGACAGCGTTATTCACAGTTTGCATCGACTTATATAACCATTGTTTATGACAGCGATAAACACCTTGCATCGTCTTATATAACCATTGTTTATGACAGCATTATCCACAGTTTGTATCATCTTATATAACCATTGTTTATGACAGCGATACACACCTTGTATCGTCTTATATAACCATTGTTTATGACAGCGTTATTCACAGTTTGTATCATCTTATATAACCATTGTTTATGACAGCGTTATTCACAGTTTGTATCATCTTATATAACCATTGTTTTTGACAGTAATATTCATAGTTTGTATCATCTTATATAACCATTGTTTATTACAGCATTATTTACAGTTTGTATCATCTTATATAACCATTGTTTATGACAGCGTTATTCACCGTTTGTATCGTCTTATATAACCATTGTTTATGACAGCGATATTCACAGTTTGTATCGTCTTATATAACCAATGTTTATGACAGCGATATTCACAGTTTGTATCATCTTATATAACCATTTTTTAATTCAGCATTATTCACAGTTTGTATCATCTTATATATCCATTGTTTATGACAGCATTATTCACAGTTTGTATCATCTTATATAACCATTGTTTATGACAGCGATATTCACAGTTTGTATCATCTTATATAACCATTTTTTAATTCAGCATTATTCACAGTTTGTATCATCTTATATATCCATTGTTTATGACAGCGTTATTCACAGTTTGTATCGTCTTATATAACCAATGTTTATGACAGCGATATTCACAGTTTGTATCGTCTTATATAACCATTGTTTATGACAGCGTTATTCACAGTTTGTATTGTCTTATATAACCAATGTTTATGACAGCATTATCCACAGTTTGTATCATCTTATATAACCATTGTTTATGACAGCGATAAACACCTTGCATCGTCTTATATAACCATTGTTTATGACAGCATTATTCACAGTTAGTATCATCTTATATAACCATTGTTTATGACAGCGTTATTCACAGTTTGTATCATCTTATATAACCATTGTTTATGACAGCGTTATTCGCAGTTTGTATCATCTTATATAACCATTGTTTTTGACAGTAATATTCACAGTTTGTATCATCTTATATAACCAATGTTTATGACAGCGATATTCACAGTTTGTATCATCTTATATAACCATTTTTTAATTCAGCATTATTCACAGTTTGTATCATCTTATATAACCATTGTTTATGACAGCATTATTCACATTTTGTATTATCTTATATAACCATTGTTTATGACAGCGATAAACACCGTGTATCATCTTATATAACCATTGTTTATGACAGCGTTATTCACAGTTTGTATTGTCTTATATAACCAATGTTTATGACAGCGCTATTCACAGTTTGTATCATCTTATATAACCATTGTTTATGACAGCGTTATTCACAGTTTGTATTGTCTTATATAACCAATGTTTATGACAGCGCTATTCACAGTTTGTATCGTCTTATATAACCATTGTTTATGATAAGCGGTGTCAATGAGTATGTGTGAAGTATGAAAGCGTATAGTATGTATGCATATCAATGTATAACCTAAAGCACGTTAGAACTAACACAACTTAAGTATATATACTGCGTTACATTTGATCTAGGACGAAACTACATTTAATAGTATCCACTTTAAATTAGTCAAATCGAGCGCTCAGTTCACAACTGATGTAAGACAGATCTAGTGAAAGGCTTACAGTAGTTTTGCTCCCAGCCCTCGAAATATAGCTTTAGGATATTTTGAGATTATCCTCCAAAATGATTAATATAGTAAACATTTAAAAACTTCAATTAGTAAGCACACTTTAACAATACCTTATAGGGCAATGTATGGCAGAGAAGCGTATATGTAATAGGAACAATGTATGGCAGAGAAGCGTATATGTAATAGGGACACTGTATGGCAGAGAAGCGTATATGTAATAGGGACAATGTATGACAGAGAAGCGTATATGTAATACAAGATTGATTGATTAGTATGTATTATTATTATATTCATTTGTTTGTAAACCATAAACTGTATAAGTTTGTGTCTTAATAAACGATTCCTCTTCTATGACACAGTTTCAGATAGCTGTTGTGGCTCTCTAGATTAATACGTCACACAAACTGTTTAAACTTCAGCACTACACAAAAAGCCTTGGAGCCCGAGCAGTTGCTTATTTGAACGTTGACATAGCGGTTGAAGGTAAGCAAAACACCAGTGTATGACCTAACGTCGTTATTGAACTCTTATTGAACTCGTTCACCACCAATGTCGCATAAAAGCAACTTTGCAAAAAGCCGAGAACCCGATCAGACATAAACAGAACATGTCGTCTGATCAGGCTATATGCTGATTGCTCTTCAGACAGTGGAAATGAAGCACCTGTCCGAATAGCAATCAACATAAATCCTGATCAGATGCTGCGTTACGCTGCGGCTGATCTGGATCTATGTTGTTTGCACATTGCTTTGAATTTATTCGGTGCTGAAAGAGTTAAAGCGAGACAACTATACTAGCACTAGTCAGCAAGCATTGCCAGTAATTGACATGTCCAGCACTAGTTAGCAAGCATTGCCAGTAATTGACATGTCCAGCACTAGTTAGCAAGCATTGCCAGTAATTGACATGTCCAGCACTAGTCAGCAAGCATTGCCAGTAATTGACATGTCCGTGGCTTCACATTGATATTTTGTATAAAATACAGATCATGTTAAAAATCATTTCCAGATTCGATCCCCAGCTGACCATAATACTATTAACAGTCAGATAGAACTTTAAGAACCGAGGTCTCGTGTCAGGTCTCGTGTCGGCGCCAGAGGAACTATTTATAAAAACAAATTCATGGTTTATTATATGCAAAGCTTATACATCGTGTAACATATGGAATCAAGTGACCTGCATGCAATGCTTATGGCCACATGAGACTAATTCAATAGCTCTGTAACCTTCAGGAAATTACTCGCTACAAGCTGAAGGCACTCCGCTACTCTACGAAGCTATAATAAAAGCCACAAAGAAAGTGTCTAATCCAAACAGCGATGAGGTGGCTGCTGGCCGACACATTGTTTACGACACTTGGATGAATACGTTTCCGGCAACACAATTTGGTCGTCCTGAGTGAGTTTTATTTTTATACTATTGTTTGAATGATCTGATATCTGGATAATTCAATATTTCATTATGACATTTAGTTTAAACAATATGTATTTCTTTAAATATACATAATCTAGTCAGTGTGCATAATTTCAAGCTATGTGCGTTACTCTAATATTAGCTCAGAACGTATGCCTTAATACAATACTTGGCACAACATTGTGTGTGCGAATTATTGGTGCTACGCTAGGCTTAGATCGTTTCGCTATTCAAATTCGGGTTGTTTCAGGAATGGGAACTATGAACGTGTTTCCATATTGATTGAACTGTTAACATCGAATTGAATTCAGATTCGTTATTGTTATAAGTAGCATGCAGTATATCGTGAAACTGAGTACGAATATGTTATCGTTTGGTAAATATTTTAATCTACAAACAATCCAAGATATGTTGTTATTAAAATATATGAAACATCCCTGAGGTACATTGGATACAGTTTTCCAGAGTTTTTTTACATTATCATTAATGATTTGTATCTCTAGGTTTTACCGTCGTCCCGTGTATCTCGGTCTGCGCCGAGGCTATGTTTCATGTATTCAACTATATGTACATAGTACAGTCAAAGAGATTTGAAAACATTTGTTTTGTACATGTAATTAACCTCGTCATTACATTGATCGCAAACATAGTTTGAGTTTTGTATGTGGTTCGATTAAGACTATGTACATACCTGTATGATTGTGGAGAACGCAACTTGCTTATATGGTTACCTCTTTCCTATTATGAAATATGTGGCTTACACTCATACTATATGTAAATTGTATAGTATATATACACAATAGACTAATACATACACTTACACTCATACTATATGTAAATTGTATAGTATATATACAGGATAGACTAATACATACACTTACACTCATACTATATGTAAATTGTATAGTATATATACACAATAGACTAATACATACACTTACACTCATACTATATGTAAATTGTATAGTATATATACACAATAGACTAATACATACACTTAACTTACACTCATACTATAAAAAAAACACAAAACAAACAACACAACACACCAACAAAAAAAAACAAAACAAACAACACACACCACAAAAAAAAACACAAAAAAAACACACACCAACAAAAAAAAAACAAAACAAACATACACTTACACTCATACTATATGTAAATTGTATAGTATATATACACAAAGACTAAACAAACTACATACACTTACACTCATACTATATGTAAATTGTATAGTATATATACACAATAGACTAATACATACACTTACACTCATACTATATGTAAATTGTATAGTATATATACACAATAGACTAATACATACACTTACATACACTTACACTCATACTATATGTAAATTGTATAGTATATATACACAATAGACTAATACATACACTTACATACACGTACACTCATACTATATGTAAATTGTATAGTATATATACACAATAGACTATACATACACTTACAATAGACTAATACATACACTTACACTCATACTATATGTAAATTGTATAGTATATATACACAATAGACTAATACATACACTTACATACACTTACACTCATACTATATGTAAATTGTATAGTATATATACACAATAGACTAATACATACACTTACACTCATACTATATGTAAATTGTATAGTATATATACACAATAGACTAATACATACACTCACTCATACATATGTAAACTAATACATACACTTACACTCATACTATATGTAAATTGTATAGTATATATACACAATAGACTAATACATACACTTACACTCATACTTATGTAATTGTATAGTATATATACACAATAGACTATACATACACTTACATACACTTACACTCATACTATATGTAAATTGTATAGTATATATACACAATAGACTAATCATACATACACTTACACTCATACTATATGTAAATTGTATAGTATATATACACATAGACTAATACATACTATAATAGACTAATACATACACTTACACTCATACTATATGTAAATTGTATAGTATATATACACAATAGACTAATACATACACTTACACTCATACTATATGTAAATTGTATAGTATATATACACAATAGACTAATACATACACTTACACTCATACTATATGTAAATTGTATAGTATATATACACAATAGACTAATACATACACTTACACTCATACTATATGTAAATTGTATAGTATATATACACAATAGACTAATACTACACTACATACACTTACACTCATACTATATGTAAATTGTATAGTATATATACACAATAGACTAATACATACACTTACACTCATACTATATGTAAATTGTATGTATATATACACAATAGACTAATACTCACCACTCATACTAAAAAATATACACAATACTAATACATACACTTACACTCATACTATATGTAAATTGTATAGTATATATACACAATAGACTAATACATACACTTACACTCATACTATATGTAAATTGTATAGTATATATACACAATAGACTAATACATACACTTACACTCATACTATATGTAAATTGTATAGTATATATACACAATAGACTAATACATACACTTACATACACTTACACTCATACTATATGTAAATTGTATAGTATATATACACAATAGACTAATACATACACTTACATACACTACACTCATACTATATGTAAATTGTATAGTATATATACACAATAGAATAATACATTGTCGAATCTTCTGCTAGACATATAATTTAGCAATGCGGAGTATTCTATTAAGACATTATGCCATAGAACCTGTATATATATTGAAACTGTGTACATCTAAACTTCAGTTTCCATGTTTCTACATTCAGTCAAATCACGGGTGTTATCAACATCTTGTTCATATATTTTATTAATGTTTTATTATATAATTGTGTCATTGTCTCGTACTTATTTCTCGTATACACACAATATGTACACGTGTAAGCATTGCTCTTGTTACTATGATTAATCTATGGTGACAAATAGGCCCAATAAATGTAGGCCAAATACATGTAGGCCAAATACATGTAAGGCCTAATGCTTGTAGGCCTAATGTAATTTTGTAATTTTGTAAATGTATGTAAAAATGTTAACATGTCTAAATGCACATGTCACAATACTAATCTATTTACATTCTTACTTACATCTTTGTAAGCCATCTAATTAACAAAACCCTCTATATATAGTCGGGAAGGGCCGTAACTAATGTTGCTAGAACTTGTGGCCCGAACCGTTTGCCTTTATTTAATTTGTCAGGTTTTGTATTCACATGTAAAACGAATCGAGCAATAAAATATGAACTAAACTCTATATATAATATACACAGTTAATATTATATATGACGATAGCTTGGTAACCTGAGACATCAATCTTATGACACTACTTGTCATTAGGGCCTTAAACTTATTTAATCTGAGTTTTAGCTGCCCGCACCCGAAAGAACTCACCTGTTGAGTATTAAAAATACCATTGTAAGAAAGTGCATAAGAGTTGGGCTATGTCAATCCGCTCTAGAAAACAACATATTGATACTGTTATCGACGTGGGAAGGGAAGTAGATGAAATGGAATATTCCGCAACATAATAAATTAGTAATTAATAAATTTACAGAATAAGTTTGCCGGGCGCCGGAAGTGACTATGCCCCATTTAGAGATCGTCTTGGCATTCCAGTGATGGATATGAGATTTACATACGATGTAAGTAGTCACTGTTTGCAATATTAGTATTTCTGCACACCCTTCAATATCACATTAGCTCGCCAATACTTAGAGAGATATCTCCATACTTAGAGAGATATCTCCATACTTAGAGAGATATCTCCATACTTACAGAGATGTCTCCATACTTACAGAGATGTCTCCATACTTACAGAGATGTCTCCATACTTACAGAGATATCTCCATACTTACAGAGATATCTCCATACTTACAGAGATATATCCATACTTAGAGAGATATCTCCATACTTACAGAGATATCTCCATACTTACAGAGATATCTCCATACTTACAGAGATGTCTCCATACTTACAGAGATATCTCCATACTTAGAGAGATATCTCCATACTTACAGAGATATATCCATACTTACAGAGATGTCTCCATACTTACAGAGATATCTCCATACTTAGAGAGATATATCCATACTTACAGAGATATATCCATACTTACAGAGATAAATCCATACTTAGAGAGATATATCCATACTTACAGAGATATATCCATACTTACAGAGATATATCCATACTTACAGAGATATATCCATACTTACAGAGATATATCCATACTTACAGAGATATATCCATACTTACAAAGATATCTCCATACTTATTTCTTATATATATACAGACATCATACAAAATGTGCACTTGTATAGTAAGCGTTACATGTTCATTACATAATTTTAGAATTATGGATGTTACTACAATGAGTGAAGAAAATAATCATTCACGCTTGCCTATAAATTTTACCTCTAAGGCAAGTGCACAGTTTCATTTTGGTGTCAGTATATAGATAATTGATGATGATGGAGCTTATTTACTCTCGCCGCAGGGGAACCATGTGGGCGAGCGTTGTGGATAATTGATGATGATGGAGCTTATTTACTCTCGCCGCAGGGGAACCATGTGGGCGAGCGTTGTGGATAATTGATGATGATGGAGCT
>CM026404.1:29660879-29698959 GCA_014843695.1 Archivesica marissinica | reverse complement strand
AGACTAATACATACACTTACATACACTTACACTCATACTATATGTAAATTGTATAGTATATATACACAATAGAATAATACATACACTTACATTTCTCATACTATATGTAAATTGTATAGTATATATACACAATAGACTAATACATACACTTACATACACTTACACTCATACTATATGTAAATTGTATAGTATATATACACAATAGAATAATACATACACTTACATACACTTACACTCATACTATATGTAAATTGTATAGTATATATACACAATAGAATAATACATACACTTACATACACGTACACTCATACTATATGTAAATTGTATAGTATATATACACAATAGAATAATACATTGTCGAATCTTCTGCTAGACATATAATTTAGCAATGCGGAGTATTCTATTAAGACATTATGCCATAGAACCTGTATATATATTGAAACTGTGTACATCTAAACTTCAGTTTCCATGTTTCTACATTCAGTCAAATCACGGGTGTTATCAACATCTTGTTCATATATTTTATTAATGTTTTATTATATAATTGTGTCATTGTCTCGTACTTATTTCTCGTATACACACAATATGTACACGTGTAAGCATTGCTCTTGTTACTATGATTAATCTATGGTGACAAATAGGCCCAATAAATGTAGGCCAAATACATGTAGGCCAAATACATGTAAGGCCTAATGCTTGTAGGCCTAATGTAATTTTGTAATTTTGTAAATGTATGTAAAAATGTTAACATGTCTAAATGCACATGTCACAATACTAATCTATTTACATTCTTACTTACATCTTTGTAAGCCATCTAATTAACAAAACCCTCTATATATAGTCGGGAAGGGCCGTAACTAATGTTGCTAGAACTTGTGGCCCGAACCGTTTGCCTTTATTTAATTTGTCAGGTTTTGTATTCACATGTAAAACGAATCGAGCAATAAAATATGAACTAAACTCTATATATAATATACACAGTTAATATTATATATGACGATAGCTTGGTAACCTGAGACATCAATCTTATGACACTACTTGTCATTAGGGCCTTAAACTTATTTAATCTGAGTTTTAGCTGCCCGCACCCGAAAGAACTCACCTGTTGAGTATTAAAAATACCATTGTAAGAAAGGGCATAAGAGTTGGGCTATGTCAATCCGCTGTAGAAAACAACATATTGATATTGTTATCGACGTGGGAAGGGAAGTAGATGAAATGGAATATTCCGCAACATAATAAATTAGTAATTAATAAATTTACAGAATAAGTTTGCCGGGCGCCGGAAGTGACTATGCCCCATTTAGAGATCGTCTTGGCATTCCAGTGATGGATATGAGATTTACATACGATGTAAGTAGTCACTGTTTGCAATATTAGTATTTCTGCACACCCTTCAATATCACATTAGCTCGCCAATACTTAGAGAGATATCTCCATACTTAGAGAGATATCTCCATACTTACAGAGATATATCCATACTTACAGAGATAAATCCATACTTAGAGAGATATATCCATACTTACAGAGATATATCCATACTTACAGAGATATATCCATACTTACAGAGATATATCCATACTTACAGAGATATATCCATACTTACAAAGATATCTCCATACTTATTTCTTATATATATACAGACATCATACAAAATGTGCACTTGTATTGTAAGCGTTACATGTTCATTACATAATTTTAGAATTATGGATGTTACTACAATGAGTGAAGAAAATAATCATTCACGCTTGCCTATAAATTTTACCTCTAAGGCAAGTGCACAGTTTCATTTTGGTGTCAGTATATAGATAATTGATGATGATGGAGCTTATTTACTCTCGCCGCAGGGGAACCATGTGGGCGAGCGTTGTGGATAATTGATGATGATGGAGCTTATTTACTCTCGCCGCAGGGGAACCATGTGGGCGAGCGTTGTGGATAATTGATGATGATTGAGCTTATTTACTCTCGACGCAGGGGAACCATGTGGGCGAGCGTTGTGGATAATTGATGATGATGGAGCTTATTTACGCTCGCCGCAGGGGAACCATGTGGGCGAGCGTTGTGGATAATTGATGATGATGGAGCTTATTTACTCTCGCCGCAGGGGAACCATGTGGGCGAGCGTTGTGGATAATTGATGATGATTGAGCTTATTTACTCTCGCCGCAGGGGAACCATGTGGGCGAGCGTTGTGGATAATTGAAGCAAAATCATTGGTTTTAAGCATATTTAATCGACATTATAAAACATCATTAACAACACATAATTAAGTACTCAATTAATACAAGTGGATTGAAATGAAAGCTAAAAGCACTAAAATACACTAACTAGACGGATCTATAGTCCAGTGGTTAACATTCTAATGGACTGGTAATCCAGGATCGTAGGTTCGACCCCCCGTCTGACCCTAATAAAATTAACACTCTTTCAGATGGGACTTCAAACCGAGGTCTTGTGTCGGCGCTTTGCACCGTGCACATAAAAGAACCAGAGGAGATTCTGGAATGGGTCTCTGTCTGTATCATGCACTATCCTCCAAAAATCTAAAATGACTAATCTCTTCAGGAGGCATCGCTCATATCCGCAACCGGTAGCGACGATAAATAAACGTAAAACACACACATGAAATACACTGTTGAAAAAGACTAGATTATTTCAGAGACGATTCAAGGTGTCAGCGTATCCGATGTACCATTCAGCGTACGAGACATTCTATCTGGTAGATAAAATCATGGATCAAGGTTTCAAGGTAGTCAGTTGTTTTCATATTCTCATGTTATGATTAATTAAGCAATTTTCTTGTGTGCACCAATCTGAGTTAAAAATATATTTTATAATATATGACTGACCAGGCAAACTATATCAATGGCTGTTCCCCGTCTATAGTAACAGACGTCGATATATTTTGCCTGGTCAGTCATATAAATATATTTTAACACCGATACCATTAATTAGGCCGTATTGAGTTTCTGATCATATCAACGTCATTTTGCCAGAAGTAAATTAGTGACAAATAGACAGACTGGAACCCAGGCTATCTTGGATAAATTATACGTCATTCTCCCCTACCATGGATCAGACATATATGCACAACGTGTACCACAGTAGGTAACACAGACGGATCTGTGGTGGTAACACGCTGGACTGGTAATCCAGGGATCTCGGGTTCGATCCCCCGTCTTACCCTAATAAAATGAACAGTCTTTCAGATGGGACATTAAACCGAGGTCTCGTGTCGGTGCTTTACACTGTGCACGTAAAAGAACCAGTGGAGTCTCTGGAATGGGTATCTGCCTGTATCACTGCACTATTCTCCAAAAATCTAAAATGACTAATCTCTTCATGAGGAGTAGCTGATATGGACAACCGATAGCGACGAAAAATACATGCAAAAACACACACACACAGTAGGTAGCACACTAGTCTGGACACACGCCGATAACCGTCATAGAAGAGGAATGAATATAATTATATGTATATTTCAACTTTCTAGCATATAAATAATATGCACTATAGGATATTCTAAGAATATACAAATAAATGCATGTCCGCCTACGTGGTCGAGTGGTTATGGTCGCTGACTTGTATACCACTGTAACCTATCATCACTGATGGTCACGGGTTCGAGCCCCGCTCAGGCCGTGTCTCATTTATCTGAAAAAGTTGGCAGTTTCTTACGGAGGTGGTGCACCCAAGTACTGGTTAACCGCTGGAGCCTGCCCAGGAAAGGTGTTGTTAGATAAACTGCCCACCGGCGATATAGCCCAAAATGGTGCTGATGCAGGCGTAAAACCCGAAATATAACATAAATATAACATATAACAAATAAATGCATACAAACTTTGCAGAGGAGACGAATTATATAAGAATATGTCTTTAATTCAAATCCATTTTGCTGTATTATGATGTGTGAAATGTGTGCATTGTTCAAACTATTGGGAAATAAAACATGCTTAAAGCGACATTACATCGATGAAAATGCAAATTTCTACAGAATGTAATTTCCTATTAAATGGTATCATTTTTATTCAAATAAATGTAACAGAATCTGCGTATTTCAACTAATAAACAAGCGTCGTATACAACGTTTGTTCACATAATAAAACAATGTAAATATGGTCAACATATATGGGTAATGCAACGCGTGTATCATGAATAGCAAGATTTATGGTACAGATTTACCGTTATATTTCGCATTTGTGCCTGTGCACATTTATCTTTCCAGCGATCAGATTTAAATTATCTCAAAATTAAAGTATCACGCTTGGTTGACCATTATAAATATGAAATTCTACTTTCACTTTCGAGAGTTTGTAAACATCAAGAACGCTTGTTTATTGATTGAAAATTAGTGTTCGAATTATTTCGAAAGAATTTGTAGTATGAATGCTATTTATACGTAAAATGTGTATTTTTGGGGGGTTTTGTGTGCTGTAATGTCGCTTTAAAGTAAATAAAGCCTGGGCTACATGATATATGCATTTATCTAAGTGTCATACTGCCATTGGTAAACTGTGGATGGAAGTTGCGAGGGACTTATCTGACAGTCTCATACTGCCATTCAACGTATCAGATTACTCTACAGTCTTGAATGATCTTGCCGAAACCCTTTTAGTGGAATTTGGACAACAATTGACTGACAATGGCGTAGATACATGTAAGTTATAATAGCAATTAGAAACCCCAACATAATAGAACAGAACAGATGTTTATTTTAAGACGTGTACATGGTACATCGTCATAAACATACAAATATATAATAATGTATAGGTCACGTAATACAATAGATTTAACATGCGTATATATTCAAAATGGTTAAAAATCAATTTACATAAAATTATAGTATTATTTACATATAGTATTATAATAAAGATGTTTCGTTTTACTGTAACAGTATATAGGATGAACATTGCATAAATTTATTTTATTTATCAATCAATTACCGTAATAGCCAATACATAATTATATTATTGATTCTTAATACATTAGCCTAGTCCACCTCCGTGGTCGAGTGGTTAAGGTCGCTGACTTGTATACCACTGTAACCTATCATCACTGATGGTCACGGGTTCGAGCCCCGCTCAGGCCATGTCTCATTTATATGAAAAAGTTGGCAGTTTCTTACGGAGGTTGGTGCACCCAAGTACTGGTTAACCGCTGGAGCCTGCCCAGGAAAGGTGTTGTTAAATAAACTGCCCGCCGGCGATATAGCATGAAATGGTGCTGATGCAGGCGTAAAACCAGAAATATAACATAACATTAGCCTAAATGAGCGACACATAGATTACATTAAAACAATATTAGCTACATTATAGATAAGTCACCAGAAAGAAAGGAGTAAATCCATAGTAATAATAAATTGGAGGTCGTGATAGCGTAGTGGTAGAGCGTTCACATCAGGTCCGAAAGGTGCAGAGTTCGTTCCTCACTGGAGTCGTTACGATTGTGCCCTTAGGCAAGGCATTTAAATTACACATTGCCTATTCTCTCTCCCTCGTGGCGATGGATTATATCAGTAATGAGGTCTCGAGAGTAATTAATATAAATTGTAAGAACTTGTTTCTAAAGAGCTAAAATAAATTTGTAAAAACTAAACTAAATCAATAATTATGTAGATAAACACGCACATTTTAATCGTGCATATTTTATGGATAAACTCACTCGAAGCTTAAACGTAACATTTTATAATCATATATCTTTATTTCGTAATAAACCATTTCTGTCTGGCCCATGAACCATCAATACAAAACATTACAAAGTGAAACATGTATGGTAATATGGTGACGGACACTAATCTCAACAAAGCATCAATACAAAACATTACAAAGTGAAACATGTATGGTAATATGGTGACGGACACTAATCTCATCGATCAATTATGGGAGAGACATACACTGTTATAAACAAAAACAACGCACACAAAAAACAACAACAATGGAGTATTAATCATTGAAATAATATTAAGAAGATCTGTTTAGATATTGACAAATTATCTACGACGTTCAAATGCTTTAATAACGTATAACGATAATATCCGAACTGCATTTTCATTTTGTAATTACATTAACTTAACAAATTTAACCATATTAGGTATATGCCAATACTATTTCTTGATGTAAAGTGTTCTTAAATCAGTATAAAGTGAGCTTTCAATAATAAAGTAGTATTCATCCTCTAACTTGTTACATATATTGCATTTCCTTTCAATGAAAGGTGTACTTTGTGCTTTTTTCCATCTACCACATTCAATTAATTACTGTTACCTCTTTGCATGATGGGTAAAATAAGGATTATAAATAGTTCAAAGAATTGTAGCAGACGACAATTAATTACTGTTTTGTTCTTATTTTGTTGTCGAAAACTCTGGAAAAATGTCATGCAAATAAATTAGAATAATGTCCGACACAATTCTATTGAAATTCCATGACATATTGACTGTTATTTTTTGAGGGGCCTTTATTTCTTCTTTGTAAATACATAAAAAGCATTTACACAATATTATAGCGTGTAATTATTATACAACATAAATGATCTAATAAGACGTTTTCCTTCCTATATATATACTTACATACATATTGACTCTTATTTTCACTGCTTTCATACAAAGAGTTAATCAAATTAAATTTTGTAGCACTTCTACAAGACGCAGTTGCAAATTTTACAGAGGCCGTAAAAGACTTTGATAAACAGATGCAGTCAGCAAATATACAGGAGTAAGTAGAGTATCAACGTCACAAGAACATATTCCTGCATCTTTAACTTCTAATAATATATCATAATGTAATACACACTAGCTATTTCTTCTTTTATACTTACTAACAAATATCAGTTTTATATCTTGGTTCACGTGAACACCAACGTCCTCATGATTTATCCTCGCAAACCTGTCTACCGGTGTCCATCCACACATTATATACAAACGTCCAAATATCAGTTTTATATCTTGGTTAACGTGAACACCAACGATATCAATGCGATTTATGCTCGTCAACCCTACTACCGGTGTCCATCCACACATTATATACAACCGCCATCTCCATCAAATACCAGTTTATTATCTTAGTTTACGTGAGCATCAACGTCATCAATGTGATTTATGCTCGTCAACCTGTCTACCTGTGTCCATCCACACATTATTTTCAAACGTCATCTCCTCTGAAATTACTAGGATTGTATTGAGGAAATTATCGCAGAAATGATCTCTTGGTGGTGGTCCATGTTTGAAACTATTAAAATGAAACTTGTCCACCCAAAACCATGTTTTCTTTTGCATCCAAAACCTTAAGAAACAAATGTACATAGATTCTAAAATATGTTTGGTGACTTTTTAAAAGTTTTTAAAAATCATGTTTATAGAACATTGTCACCTAACTTGTGCTTAATTTGTCCATATAAATAAATATAATGGTCATCTTCTATGTTTGCACTGAACACAATTTAATGACATTTGGCTTTGATGGCCATGGGGGCATGGACACGTGGGGTAACGACCAAATACCATCCTGTATCGTTGTGTAGGAATATAAGGTAGCTAGACCACAACATGATAATAAAGTCACCTCATTTCTAATATGAAACATGTTTATTTGCAGTCCCTTTGTTGTCCGGCGCATCAACGATCAGCTAATGCAGCTGGATAGAGCCTTCATAGATCCAGCTGGACTGCCTGGACGAAGGTTAAATCGGTAAAGATTATATGTATTGTTCATGTTTTCTATTTGGTTCACGTGGAGGTTTCCTTCCGCACACATAGAATATATATATATTGCACTATCTACGTCTTTGTAAATAAATACATGCAGCGTACATAACACCCGCTTGTGGAATAGTCGTTCCATTGTACTGTTTTGACAGGTTTTGTGCTTAAACCAGGTCTACGCCTCTATGTTGCCGTGTTGTTAAATTAAGTTTAAACTTTATTTATTTTACAACGTTTGCGAAGCAAGTTCGAACAACTTATATTAATCACTCTCGTTGGCAACCGTATTGTGAATCTCGAAACTGGCTGCTTATTACAGGTTTGCTGTTTAATGGCGGTGACCACGAGCACAGGTTTGACAGTATACCAATTAGACATTTTCGAGTTTTTTTATTTGTATCTTCGAATTGACTAAATTAATTCACGAACGTAACCACAGTGTCTGTAACCCGAATATCAATATTTGTATGTTTATTCTCAGGTTCAACAACATTCAAATTAATTGTATTAACTGTTTCTTTCTAATTAGTCGTAACGTTCTTTATTCTTATCAGGCACATTATGTTTGCGGAGAGTTCAACAGATTCCTATTCAGGGAGCAGCTTTCCGGGATTATCCGATGCGCTCTCGGAAATTCGTCTCGGAAATGACGTCAACAAACAGTGGGAGGTTGTGCACAAACATTTCTCCGTTATTCTATTCACCATACAGTCGGCAGCCGGGACACTTAAAGAAGTTTCTAACTTCATGTTTGATTATTGAGTTACCATCATTTTACAATCGAATTATCTACTGTGATGTTTAATGGTATAATATGTAATATACACACAGTACCAGTTTACATAAACTGCAGACTATTGGAGATACATGTATACATTTATTAACTGAATAAATAATATTTTTATTACATACATGGACTTTATAAACAAATACAAATACGTAGATATGTGTGTGAGGTTTTCGCTGCATTCGTGTTTATCTACGGTTTGTATTTGCTTGCCTACCTGTTTGGATACTTAATCCATTCCCAAATCTTGCTGTTGTTGCCGATTGTAATTTTTGGTTTAACTTTATTTATTTTACAACGATTGCGAAGCAAGTTTTAACAACTTATATTAATACCTCGGATGAAAGCGTATACGTGGTCATTCGTGTGGAAGGAAACCGGAGTAGCCTGAGAAAACCCACCTGTCCGATCTGGCGACCATCGTACCATCTCACATACTTCCCGGTCCGAGGATCGAACCCGGGTTGCATTGGTGAGAAGCGAGCGAGCTAACCACTGCAATAATTGGACAGCCAAATTGTAAATTAAAAGACCACATGGCGGAAAGTTAGTACGCATCGTTCTGTGATAAATAAAGTCTCGTTTTAGAAGTGTTTCACGAATTCACTGACCATGTAGCAGAGGGCAACAATGAGTAGTGTTTCGGACGAAGTGTCAAAATCCTTCATGTTATGCGCATATGGTTGGGGACATAATTTCATGTATCACCACGGTCAGTGTACATCTCGCAGCAGCAGCCTAGGATACAAGTCATTGGTTGAGGGCATAGATTTACTTAATTGTTCAAAATGAGTTCTCTCGTTAAATGAAGTCTTTATTATTATTATTATGGACCTTCAACGTTTTGCACTATCAACCTGTGTGGCCGCGTATCGTCTTGTCGACTGCACATTCTTGGAGTTAACAATTCCTCACAGCCTGTATCCAACATGATCCATTCCTCACAGCCTGTATCCAACACGATCCAGTCCTCACATCCTGTATCCAACATCATCCAGTCCTCGCAGCCTGTATCCAACATGATCCAGACCTCACAGCCTGTATCCAACACGATCCAGTCCTCAACGCCTGTATCCAACACGATCCAGTCCTCGCAGCCTGCATCCAACACGATCCACTACTCACAGCCTGCATCCAACATGATCCAGTCCTCACAGCATGTATCCAACATGATCCAGTCCTCACAGCCTGTATCCAACATAATCCAGTCCTCACAGCCTGTATCCAACACGATCCAGTCCTCACAGCCTGTATCCAACATGATCCAGTCCTCACAGCCTGCATCCAACATGATCCAGTCCTCACATGTATCCAACATGATCCAGTCCTCACAGCCTCTATCCAACACGATCCAGTCCTCACAGCCTGTATCCAACATGATCCAGTCCTCACAGCCTGTATCCAACACGATCCAGTCCTCAAAGCCTGTATCCAACACGATCCAGTCCTCACAGCCTGTATCCAACATGATCCAGTCCTCACAGCCTGCATCCAACATGATCCAGTCCTCACAGCCTGTATCCAACACGATCCAGTCCTCACAGCCTGTATCCAACATGATCCAGTCCTCACAGCCTGTATCCAACACGATCCAGTCCTCACAGCCTGTATCCAACATGATCCAGTCCTCACAGCATGTGTCCAACATGATCCAGTCCTCGCAGCCTGTATCAAACACGATCCAGTCCTCACAGCCTGTATCCAACATGATCCAGTCCTCACAGTCTGCATCCAACATGATCCAGTCCTCACAGCATGTATCCAACATGATCCAGTCCTCACAGCCTGTATCCAACACGATCCAGTCCTCACAGCCTGTATCAAACATGATCCAGTCCTCACAGCATGTATCCAATATGATCCAGTCCTCGCAGCCTGTATCAAACACGATCCAGTCCTCACAGCCTGTATCCAACATGATCCAGTCCTCATAGCCTGTATCCAACATGTTCCAGTCCTCACAGCCTGTATCCAACATGATCCAGTCCTCACAGCCTGTATCCAACATGTTCCAGTCCTCACAGCCTGTATCCAACATGATCCAGTCCTCACAGCCTGTATCCAACACGATCCAGTACTCACAGCCTGCATCCAACATGTTCCAGTCCTCACAGCCTGTATCCAACATGATCCAGTCCTCACAGCCTGTATCCAACATGTTCCAGTCCTCACAGCCTGTATCCAACATGATCCAGCCGTCAGGAAGAACTACGCATGCAGACCGGAAGGCGACATACGCCGCACTGATGCCTAACTGCATGCTTTGTTTATCTGCTGCTGCCAGATGACCACAGTGATTGTTTGTCAGTAAAACAACATATTGAAAATCTGGAAACTGCCTGCTTAACACAGGTTGTTGCTTAATAGAGGTCAAGTGTATAGTAAAATAACATATTGGGAATCTGGAAACTGGCTACTTAATACAGGTTGGCTGCTTAATAGAGACGTCCCATTAATAATGGAACACAACTAGGATCAATGGAAGTACGGTCACTGTGGATTAGTCTACGTGAACCAACATTGCAACAGATATATTTTGAGAGTAAAATTTAACTAAATTTAGGCATTATATTTATGGACAAATATACATGTATATATATATATATACAGTAAAACCTGTGTTAGTGGTCACCTATTAAGCAGCACGATTCCCTATATTGTTTTACTATACATTTGACCTCTATTAAGCAGCCACCTGTGTTAAGCAGCCACTTTCTGTGATTCCCTTGACTGGCTGCTTAACACAGGTGTGACTGTATAAACAAAAGCATTGTCATCTGGCTTAAATTAAGTATCGGTCGAAAAACTTCCAAATTTGTAACCATTATCTCAAGCCAAGTGATACTGTATTTAAGCAATGGGCCAATAGGGCCCCTGGATTGATCTGGCAATAAAGACCTATAAAACGTGTAAATAGAGGTAACTGTTATCACAAGGTTGACTGTACATTGCAACATTTCAAAGCTTTGGAAAGTGGTTTCTGAGAAAATGATTTTAAAACAGTTAAACATGTGTTGCCTAAAGAGAGGTAACTGTTGACACACGGTTGACTGTATATTGCAAAATATCAAAGCTTAGGGCAGTGTGGTTTCTGAGATTTATTTGCTTGTTTCCCCATTCCCCAGATTAAATAGTATACAGCAATAATAATAAATCATAAAGGTAATATTACATATATATGGACAGGTAACATACATATATATGGAAAGGTAAGTTACATATATATGGAAAGGTAAGTTACATATATATGGAAAGGTAAGTTACATATATATGGAAAGGTAATATTACATATATATGGAAAGGTAAGTTACATATATATGGAAAGGTAAGTTACATATATATGGAAAGGTAATATTACATATATATGGAAAGTTAAATTACATATATATGGAAAGGTAAGTTACATATATATGAAAGGTAATTTAAATATATATGGAAAGGTAAGTTAAATATATATGGAAAGGTAAGTTAAATATATATGGAAAGGTAAGTTACATATACATGTATATGGAAAGGTAAATTACATATATTTATGATTTTAATTAGGCATGGAATAAAAAAATATATGAACTATAATCGCGTTAAGGTGAAGTTATTAGAAGAAATATTGATATGCACCGCATATAGGAGATTGCATATATATGTTATTGAGGTCAAGTGTTTACCTTTGGTATGTTTGTATAGACCGTGTCATGCGATAATCCAAGACTTCCCCGGTTGTACGATTTTGTGTGAAGCATGAGACAAGTCACCATACATTAAATATGTATGCCAACTTGGTTATATTTGCAGGCCAGCTTACACACGAAACACATAATGCTTGCCAGTTCAAATCCGATATATTCTGTTGCCTTTTGAACAGATTTTCCTTGCGCTTGTGTCCGGTTAATGTCTCGTGTGACCACGATGTCTGTTTATTACAATATTCCTGGATGAGCATGCTCCCAGAACCATCCAGCATCACGGTACCATCTATGGTCACTTTTATTAGTTGGGCCTACAAATTTTTAAAAAAACTAGCTACACCCCTGTGCATGTGACCTGTGAAATAGGCATACAGAACGAGTACATGTGTTGCATTTTTGGTTTTGTTCTGTATATATTTGGGTATAAGTTAATATATTTAATTGCAACCTTTGTGATTTTCAGTGAAAACAATCGATATTCGATATGTAATACAATATAAATGTCGACGTAACCCAGTCGGCGTATATTTATTGATGGTTCTCTGTGATGTTGCCAAGTGGACGAGTAAACAACAACTCATGAAAGTGATATCCTAGATATTTATTTTATGCTAATTGATGTAATACAGTGTTCTATTAGTGAGATATAATCCATATCTCACTGCATATCAGTCACTGTATTTTGCCGGACTGCTTTATTTATTATCTCCCTTCCAAATACACCTTTCTTGCACCGTTTCACACGTGTCATTTAATTTGACACTATTTACCTGTATTATTGTTTTTGCTATGAAACAAATCAAAAGCGAAATACAACTGACAATGTCTCGAATTTTGTCACTGCAAATTGTAACAATAAATGTTTTCATGTATTTTTCCTCGATTCAACTTTAAATTCAAGATGGCGGCAGATTTGTGTATCGACTCACGACGTATAGTCGTCAATGTATTCATCCGCACAAAAACACGACGGCCAGCTATTTTAATTTCTTCATTTTGTGTTTGTTTTTCACCAATTAGCATAAAATAAAAAGAAAATTTGTTTGTTTTGAGTGAATATGGAATATATCTCACCTCGATTGAGAACATGTTCACGAGCGCTACGCTCATATTTTCTCAGTGAGATATATTCCATATTCACTCAAAACAAACAAATATCCTCTATTTATTATAATGTACTAGGAAGAGATATTATCGATATGGGCATATCATACATGCACTCTCACTACTTTGAATAATTTCGTCATACACTCTCTCTACTCCAAAGTATGGTAGTTTCCTCAATGAACCCGTGCTTTTCTGAGACTGATATATCATATGCGTGTGTGTACACATTATCTATCGTTGTTACACGACAGTTACCCATACTAAGCAGTGCTAGGAAGAAGTAACCATCGCAGACACTTTATCCATTCCTACGTGTGGCATTTTGCTGTACGAATCCGTGATTTTCCTCATACGTATCCGTCTTACAAGTATATGTGATTTTCCTCATACTTATCCCTCTTACAAGTATATGTGATTTTCCTCATACTTATCCCTCTTACAAGTATATGTGATTTTCCTCATACGTATCCCTCTTACAAGTATATGTGATTTTCCTCATACTTATCCCTCTTACAAGTATATGTGATTTACCTCATACTTATCCCTCTTTCAAGTATATGTACACATAACATAGCTATGCTACTTTTTTATACAAATTTATTTTAGCTCGATTGCGAAACAAGTTCTTTCAACTTATATAAATCACTCTCGAGACCTCATTCCTGATGGAATCCATCGCCACGAGGGAGAGAAGAGGCAACGTGGAATTTAAATGCCTTGCCTAAGGACACAATCGTAACGGCTATGCTACTAGGAAGTAACTAGTACTAGGAAGGACGTTGAATTGTGATAACTCTACAGTATGGTAGTGTAATGGAGTAGGCGGGGTTAAAAGATGAAAAAGAGCAACATTTGACTGAATAAAACTGTTTATTTTTCCATTGATTGCATTGATATAGTCCGACCAGTACTAATTTACATAGTGAATATGATTTGGGAAATCAATTAATCTATCATAGGTCTTCATCTTCACGTATAAGTTGACTTCAATCCATAGTTGTGTACACGCCTCTTTCTGTCAATCAATGTCATTATAGTGTCCATGCACTCTCACTACTTTCGGATATCCACGCACTTTCGGATATCCACGCACTCTCACTACTTTCGGATATCCACGCACTCACAGGAAGTAAATGCCTCCCCTGTTTGTGCTAAGAAAGGTGACGGTGCTGTAGTTTATTTTATCTAAGATGACACCCACTTAGTTTAAACCTTTTTTATTTTACGATTACGAAGCAAGTTTTAACAACTTATATTAATCACTCTCGTTGGCGCGGGTGAAAGCGTATATGTGGTCATTCATGTGGAAGGAAACCGGAGTACCCGAGGAAAACCCACCTGTCCGATCTGGCGACCACCGTACCATCTCACATACTTCCCGATATGAGGATCGAACCAAGGTTGCATTGGCGAGAAGCGAATGACACTTACTCTTAATGGATGTGAGAATATTGTAAGTTAGTAGGTGTAGCTGTAATATAGTGTAAAATAGTGCCATTTATGCATACGTGTTTGTAGTCAACCAGCACGGAGTAGTACGAACAGTACAGCAAGTTAATGATATATGAACAATAAATTATTGATCACATTAGGAGTATATTCTACATTGATTCTACGGTTGTAGTTCAAACTATAGAACTGATTTTGACAGGTAAATTAAATAAGAGCTATTCAGTCTCATGACAATTGTGTTTGGTTTTCTTACAGAGTGACATTTTATAAATAAACCACACATATTCTTCTTTTTATAGTTTATTACCATACTTATTGTTCAACGTGTCGGTCGTACACTGTGTGCTAAAACTGAGAATAGAAACGAAGTGTATACCATTATGAATACAATAGCAAGTGATGTCAAATCTCATGTTTCACACATTATGAGCAAGGTTCAAGTGTTAGGCATGTAGATATAGTTATGTCGGATTCATATAATTACAGATAGTGATCTTTATTGGTACGGATATTAATAGATTCTGGACAATTTAAATTGTGTATCTATCTATCTTCCGTTGATGTCGAACCCCTCGGGGGGGGGGGGCGTAGACATGTTGCGCGTCAAAAACCGCAAAGAAGTTAAAAGTATGAGTAGTTAAAAGTATAATTTAAGAAAATAATGAAAATAAGTTGTTTTCCGAAACCGAAACTGAGTGGAAGAAAATATCGTTACTTGACAGTAAATTGTGTTTTGCTTATTTCTGATCGTATAATATACAACCGTTATGCAACAGGAACGTTTAATATACACTAGTAGTAACTGCGGATAGTGGATCGTAACGTTAGTGATGCGCGTTCATCAGAGGAATATGTTGAAACTTCCTGTAAATACATCACGTGACAGCTTGGTAGGCCTACAGGAGAAAAGGCATTTTTAAGGTAACGTAATTTTTCACAGACGCATCTGTAGTCCAGTGGTAACACGCTGGACTGGTAATAATTGTAGTTTCGATCCCTCGTCTGACCCTAATAAAATTAACAGTCTTTCAGATGGGACTTTAAACCGAGGTCTCGTGTCGGTGCTGTACACTGTGCACGTAAAAGAACCAGTGGAGGCTCTGGAATGGGTCTCTGTCTGTATCATTGCACTATCCTCCAAAAATCTAAAATGACTAATCTCTTCAGGAGGCGTCGCTCATATGGCAACCGGTAGCGACGATAAATAAACGTAAAACACACACTTAATTTTCACAAGTGTAGTAGCAGATAAGCGGTTAACACGCTGGACTTGTAATCCATGGGTAGCAGGTTCGAAACCTCGCTATACCATAGGACTTGTAATCCATGGGTAGCAGGTTCGATCCCCGCTATACCATAGGACTTGTAATCCATGGGTAGCAGGTTCGATCCCTGCTATACCATAAGACGTGCATACCATGGGTAGCAGGTTCAATCCCCAACCGCAATACCATACCAAAAATCGTATCATAGTCTTTTGGATGAGACTAAACACCTGTCTGTTTACACCGTATAACTTAAACCTAATGTTATGATGAACGGAACATTTCACTAGTACACCTTATTATGAATATTTGATTCAAATAGATTTTGCTTTATATTCTATTACATTAATTGTCATAGGCCTACTTGTAAACTTTGGCGATAATTAACTACGCAGTACATATCTAATTACTATTCACGGTTAATTTGTCTATTTTACCTTTGTCCGATGTGTATACTTTGATAAATCCAAAAGTAATGCTTATCCATATTTTATTACAGATATAGTGTACATGAATCAAATGCATGCACAACGGCAATGTCTTATTAGTTACTAGTAATACTAATTTAATTTAGCTCGATTGCGAAACGAATCCATCGCCACTATGCAGAGAGAAGAGGCAATGTGGCATTTAAATGCCTTGCCTAAGGCCACACTCGTAACGGCTACAGCTGGGCGCGAATTCGGGGCCTTTCACACCTGACGCGAATACACTACCACGGCGCAATCACGACTTGCATTTCCAATGTCTTATCAATGTTCTTCTACTGGAAATGTTCAGAGGGTGTTAACAAGCGGTGGGGAGGACATAATCTAATGTTGTTATAACCTGTGGCCCAACCCATGTGTGTATTGTATGCATATACATGTACAATAAAATTAAATTAAAAACAATTGGTGGATATAAAGAATTTGGTTAGTATGTTGCTGAATTTTAAATTTGACTTCCTTGTCGCGACACCATTCTTGTTATTCTGTTCTAGAGTAAGTCCCAAGACACATAGACGATTCCATTCGCACAGCAGTTCCGGTAGACTGTCGTTGAGTGAAAGACCAATACAATACGTAACAACAGATGTTAGTACCATCGGTCGTATGTCAGTCTCGGCAATCCATACATAATCTCATCTCGAGGAAACACCCTGTACCCCCACGTTTCTCTCTAGTGAGAACGAAGAGAAATGCCTCTGTCCATCTTAAAATCGTATGGAAACTGTATGAACACTATTGAAACAGACGCGTTATTGTTGCTAAAATCTGAATTCATACATAGCGTAGATCCATTGACAATAGTTTCGATTTTATTCAAGAATGGACATGCAGATAAGAGCTTGTATAATAACGTACAGCTACTATTTCGCAAAGGAAACAACAGAGCCGAAATAGTAAATTACTTGATCGACAGATTTCCATGTCAAGTCAGCTTTGCAGGTCTTGTTACCGCTCTGGACAAGTGTGGTTATTATAAACTTGCAGCACGCTTGTTTCTGGCAGCTTTCCCGTCCAACAGACACTATCGGGTTCACAATTCCGAATCGGGGAGTAGAGTGAAGCTTCAGGCATTTTTTCAGAATTTGAAACGTATGATACACGATTCGCAATTTAAAAATCCGAGACATGCACTTAGGGAAATGGCAAATCGCTATAAAGTCGAGTTTCACAAAGAAAATGATGAGCAGGATCGTCAACGTCTAGTTGATCGATGCATAACAATCTTAGGAGCGGAAATAGATGCCCATTACGATTCCCTTGCATGTAAACTAGAAATCACCCAAGAGGAAATGTTTGCTGAAATGAAAACATTAATACCCCATTCGAGCAATCCTCTAATCATGGACACAATCTACTACACAAGACAGGCCAATATGAAAGCTTTTCAAGGTAAACATCAGCAAGCTGAACACATGCTTATTCAAGCCAGAGGTTGTGCGTTTAATATTGAACATTGTCTTGAATTGGTCAATATGCTGTACATAGAGATTTATGTAAAATTATGGGAGTTTGAAATGAATCCTTCTGAATCAGTTTTAGATTCTATTATGATGTGGGGACGCATTGGACTAGAGAGTTTGGAAGCGGAGACGGAATCATCAAAGTGCCTGTGGAGGGATGTTCATTCTGCGAATGGTGTTTGCTCTGTTGGGAATAGGCAATAGGGCGAACATAATACCTCTATATTCTGTCGATAGGACTAACTTGACAGAGGCACAAAGATTGCTCGCAATTATTGATACTAACTGGAATGGCATAGAAGTGAGAAGGGAGATGTTCTATTGTGTTGCAAGAGCCAGACTAAACGAACAGCTCAGATTGTTTGATGAAGCAAAGTGTTACATTGCGAGAGCAAAGCTTCAGGCAGTACAAGGTCACTTTCTTGAGAAAATACCATTCATAGAGGAATTCAGAGAAGCACTGGATGACAAAATAGCATCATCAAAAGCATGTTTTACTAACAATTTTGGAGACAGTACACATGCATCCATGGAAAGAACTGTAGCCAGGCATATGGTGGATAATGACCAAACTGAAATAAAACTCCATGTTGAACACTTGGAACCAACATTCGATATCTTACAAAATGTACTCATGTGCCACAGAACATCATGATACGCTTTATGGACGGACCATCTTGCTATCAGAAAACGAAGAGCTGTTCATCAGTCAAACATGTGTAAAATGTCACCAATCGGATTCCAAGTATCAGTTATCAAATTTGAAGTCATTTGGAAAATCAAGCTTGATCGAAAATACAGATGTCAACAATCCGACGAGTGTATCATTTTCTGAAAGCAATTACAATACAAACTGTGACATTTCTATGGAATTACTAAAGACTTGCCGTCACTCTTCCAATTCACAAATCAGCTTAACTTGTTCCGATTCTAACGAACAAAAATGGACCAAAGACCAAACTACTGAACTAACCGACATTACTAGAACATATCAAGAAGCAGATCAACAATCAGAACTATATTTGAACAAACTGAAAGAATCTGCAGTATGCTCTGTAAAACTTCCATCTGACTTGGAGACACATGGTGAAAATACAATTGACAATAATGAAAATACTACATTTTCAAAAACACATGTCAAAGTTTTAGACAAAACATTTAATTTGCATTCCATTGTTCAGCCAGATCGAGGAAATTTGCATTCCATTGTACAGCCAGATCCAGCAAATTTGCATTCCATTGTACAGCCAGATCGAGGGAATTTGCATTCCATTGTACAGCCAGATCGAGGAAATTTGCATTCCATTGTACAGCCAGATCGAGGAAATTTGCATTCCATTGTACAGCCAGATCCAGGAAATTTGCATTCCATTGTACAGCCAGATCGAGGAGTTCAGATGGATAAATTGCTTCGTCAGTGTCCAGGTAGGACTACGTTTGGTAGTATTGCGCTCTATGAAAGTCGAGGGGAAGCAGAAGGTGCATCAAATGACTTCTCATTACAACTCAATTCTACAGACAATGAGCAGGAAATGGCTTCACACCTTGACGAGCCAAGGTATCAACACACTTATCTGCTTGATAACGATATTGATGACGAGGCTTTGTTTGGAGATGGTACTGGCTTTAGTTGAAATAGTTCCGATGCTGACTGGAGCTCCAAACCCGATAAGCAACTCATCAGCTATAAAGAGGTCTGACTCTGTAATGGGTATCTGTCTGTATTATTGCACTATCCTCCAAATATCTAATATGACTAATCTCTTCAAGAGGCATATGGGCAACCGGCAGCGACGATAAATAAACGTAAACACAGACATCCGATGCCGACTGGAGCTCGAAACTCGATAATTGTTTGCAACTCATTAGCTATAAATAGTGTTGATCTTAATTCAATAAGAGACATCACTTACTGCCCCTGAATACTCCATAAGTTAGGTCCTCTTAAGTTTACTCTGTTTTTATCGTTGTTTCATTTGCACAACATACTATATTTATCCACTTTCTCATCTTATAATTATTAAATTAAATGTATATGCAATGGGTAACAGTAATATCTATCAATTAATTAAAAATAATTTTGATAATAAAATCAAAATGATCAAACCGCAACATCCGGCTAGGGTGTAACTATAACAGTAAAAACAAAGGGTTCAAACTAAAAGGGCCGCTATACATTTCAGAATAAATCGAACTTATCTTCCAAGGACGGTAACAGAACACAGCCAGCTGTTGCAAGACTGTACTATTATCGCAGTGGTTAGCGCGCTCTCTTCTCACCAATGCAACCCGGGTTCGATCCCCGGACTGGGAAGTGTGTGAGATTGTACGGTGGTCGCCAGATCGGACAGGTGGGTTTTCTCCGGGTACTCCGGTTTCCTCCCACACGAATGATCACATATACGTTTTCATCCACGCCAATGAGAGTGATTAATATAAGTTGTTAGCACTTGCATCGTTGTAAAATAAATAAAGTTTAAACTAACACAGTCAGCGATATTGCTCATTGTGTAAATAGTGTAGTGAGTCAACCAGACACGTTCAGATGTGGTAATTGTAATATAGGGAAAGTACAAAAAGAGGAAATTCACTCGTTCATTTGATAACGAGGCTCATATGTGCTATATTGTTAGTACAAGACGGGATATTTATCACCAGGTTATGGCGTCCAAAGTGGCTTCCAGTCGTATAAGCGAGTGATAATTTTAAAATTAAAAAAATAATATTACAAATCAGTTTGTTGAATTTATTTCGACTTCATTTATTGATGATATTATAATGAACTAATTGAAAGGGTGTAACAAAAGCATAGACTTTCATAGCTCTGTCTGAATGTGTCAATAGCATGATAGCAAATCAAAAGTGGGCACACCACAAGAACAAATTATCGGATATGAAGTTCCTGGTTGTCCGCATGATGTATACCAAGTTTCGGATATGAAGTTAGTTTAAACATATTTTTATTCAGAAAATAACATATAAGAATAAAGTGTTACAAGAGAAATAATTTGGATTGGAAAACAAGCATATTAAAATGCTTATACAAATTCCTTTCCATAGTGGAGTTTGCAAACATATAAATTTAACACATTAGAGCCAGTGTATGGTAGGTATTCTTTGAGCATTGGACAGGTTTAATTCTATATAGTTCAAACCTGATTCTGAATTTTAATGCACACGGTGACTAATTGTTATCCTGATTCAATGCGTTAATTAGTGTTAGTTTATAACATTAGTAGAACATACTAGGTACTGTCTCACACGCTGCATAGATAGGGGGTCGGACATTTGATGGTAAATGACTAGATCTCGAAGCGCTTAGTTGCTGCTATGAAGCCTTGGACTCGTAGGAAGATGTGTTTATTGACTTCGAATGTAAGTCGGTCATCACCGTATAGTAGATTATTTAACGTATGTGCACATGGGAGATCGTGAAGATAGTGTTGGCGCAATGCATGGTATCTTGGACATTGAAACAGGAAGTGGAATGTAGTCTCTACAACGCCGCATATGCACAGAGGAGAAGGAACAATATTTCTTCTGTGAAGATCGAAGCTTAGCGCACTGCACCCCAAGCGAAGGCGTGCGTGATATACTTGGTTTTTCCTATTGCCAATGTTGTAAATTGTTTTCTTTTGTTTAGCCCTAGTATTCAGCTTGCTTTTAAATTCTCCTATGGTTGAGGCATTTTTAAGTTCTTGTGGAAGTATATTCCACTGGCGAATAGTTAGAGGCAGAAAAGAAGAAGCATGCGATTGAGTTTTGCAGTGAATATTGGGTATAGCTGTAAGTGATCGTAAGGCATATGGCTGATTTGGCTGGGGTGGAATTAGATTTGACAGGTAAGCGGGTGAAAGTCCATTTTTCATCTTATAAAGTAAGACAAGGCGATGCTTGCGTCGCCTTTCAGCTAAAGTATCCCAGCTAAGATCGGTATAGAGTATGTCGGTGTTACAGTATTTCGTAGCACCTGTGATAATTCTAGCTGCTTCTAATTGAACGGATTCGATGTCGCATTTGATCTTGTTCGTACAGTTTTCCCAGACAACATCAGCGTACTCCAAGAGGGGCCTAATGAATGATATATACATTTTTTCTAGGCTACAACGAGATAAGAGAAATTTTAGACTTCTTAAGATGCCAATGCGTTGCCATGCCTTGTTAATGAAAGCCTGTATGTGCGATATCCATTTGGCATCCTCGGAAAAGGTGAGTCCAAGATGTTTGTGAGTACTGACTTGTGGGATAGGATTACCATCAATATATAACTGGGGATGAATAGGTTTCCTGAGCTTACGAGAGAAGATCACGGATTCAGTCTTGGAAGGATTAAAGGAAACAAGCCAAGCTTTCGACCAGTTGATGCTCCGGGAAAGATCATGGTTGAGAATATTTGCGGAATCAACAACGTCTTCTACAACAATATAAAGACTAGTATCGTCTGCAAATAGTCGAATATTTGCACGAATATCGTTTACAATGTCATTGATGTATATTAGAAAGAGCAATGGACCGAGGATGGATCCTTGGGGAACACCTGCATCTATGGATGAAATATCGGATGTAGAATTTGCCAAGACAACACGTTGCTTTCTATTTGAAAGATATGAGGAGAACCAGCCAAGTAAGGGACCTTGAATGCCGATAGAAGAAAGTTTATGAAGTAGTCCCCGGTGCCAAACTCTATCAAAGGCCTTGGATATGTCACAAAATACAGCACGAACTTCCTTACCATCATCTAACGCTTCACTAATGTCGTTATACAGAAGTGTCAGCTGGTTGACAGTGGAATCGCCCTTGGTAAAACCAGATTGGTAAGGTGTAAGGATTGCGTTGGAAATAACGTAATTATATAGGTTTTTATGGATACAGCGTTCCATGAGCTTATCCAGACAACTGAGAAGAGAGATAGGTCTATAGTTGATTGGTTTTGAAGGGTCTGATTTCTTGAAAATTGGGCAGACATTTGCCAATTTCCATGAAGAAGGAACACATGAGTTGGAAAGTAGTTTGTTAAAGTACTGTGATAGAGGGACTGCTAGAGAATCTATACCTTCTTTGATGAGACGTGGACTCACCAGATCTGGGCCACTTGCCTTGCTTGGGTTTACACATGAGATAGCATCTTTAATATCTTGGGGCGAAATGTTTATATTAGCCATGGAGCATTCCATGTGTGTGGTGTGTGGAAGAGGGTGATCCCTATCATCAACGGTTGACTGTTTAGTGAAGTAGTTATTCAGTAGATCAGCTTTATCTTTATCTGTTTGTGCTTCGATTGAACCGTCAATGAGTGTTGGAATGGTTGAAGATTTGTTTTTGTTCGTCAATTGTTTAGCTAGTTTAAACCAAGCTTTAGCTGTTATGTTGCCCGAGTTTATTTGATTTATAATTTTGTTTTGATAATCTGCTTTGGTTTTACGAATTATATCTGTAGTTTCATTTCGGCTTTTCCTAAATTCGGCCCAGTCATTCTCAGTATTAGTATGTTTAGCTTTTTGATGTTTTTTGTTACGTTTCTTTATCTGCTTTCGCACTGCACCATTAATCCAAGGAACATCAGCTGGACGAATAATTACATTTCTGTTAGGAATGCTTTCTGCTGCTGCATGTAGTATTGAATTAGCAATGCAGTTTGCAGTATCATTAAGAGTAGTACTATTATCGATGAAGCTCCAGTCGATTGATCTGAGGATGTCGTTAAATTTGAAATAATCTCCTTTATCGTAGAGCCAGATACGGCGCTTGAAATGTGTTTGCTTTGATTTTGAAAATCTCAGGACTGAAACAATTGGACAATGAAATCGGATGAGGTTGGGGACAAAAGGGTCAGCAACGAAACTGATAAGACTGTGTTGGGAATATTTAATAAACATGAGATCGATTAGTGAAGCGCAATGTTCAGTGAAGTGTGTCGGTGAATTGATAAGTTGTTGCGCATGCAGGGAATTGATAAGTCTGCTCATTTTGTTCGACTCAGATGAACTGATGTTGATGTTAAAGTCGCCCGTAACAATTACATTATCAACACGCTGGCTAAACGCCTGATCGAGGGAGTGTTGCATGTTTAACCACTGGGTATTGTTTGAGTCAGGAGGACGATAGATTCCACCAACAAGTAGCTTACGCTGGCTAACACATAATTCAACCCATAGAGCCTCTACACCATTTACGTGAAGGTCTTTTCGCTCAGTAGCATGTATGGTGTCTCGGACGTATATCGCAACTCCACCTCCAATTCGATCTTTTCTGTCACATCTAAACACGTTTGTAAAATTAGTTATATAAATGTCATCATTAGTGATGTTATCAGACAGCCATGTTTCAGTGAAGACAAGTACATCATATGGTTGAGCCTCGACAGCAAGAATATCAAGCTTGGGCTTCAAACTTTGAATATTAAGATGCATTATACTCAAACCACTGTTTGTGAGAGCTGAATATGATTCTGCAGCGGAGTTAAACGACACTGAAGATGAAACCGACTCATTAGAAGGACCGGGGTTTGATTCAATATCCCCTGACCTAAGAAGAAGTATAATAATAAGCTGCAAATAAGTCATGTTATGAAGGGGCAAAGAATAATAGTCCAGGGATGTTGCATAGAGGCGGCCATGAACAATTTCTATGCATATGAAGTTCATGGTTGTCTGCATGATGTTGATAATGTATACCAAGTTTCTAATATGAACTGTAGGTGTGGAGGCCACAAACACACGTGACAGACTCATATAATGTCGAGAGCATTATCTTTTTCACTGATTAATGAAATAAGCCTGGATGGCCGGATGGTCTTTAGAACTGACCTTCCTCTGCTCTCGCGAGAGCTGTGAGTTTGATCTTCCTCTGCTCACGCAAGAGCTGTGAGTTTGACCTTCCTCTGCTCTCGCAAGAGCTGTGAGTTTGACCTTCCTCTGCTCTTGTACGAGCTGTGAGTTTGACCTTCCTCTGCTCTCGCAAAAGCTGTGAGTTTGCCCTTCCTCTGCTCTCGCAAGAGCTGTGAGTTTGCCCTTCCTCTGCTCTTGCAAGAGCTGTGCATTTGCCCTTCCTCTGCTCTAGCAAGAGCTGTGAGTTTGCCATTCCTCTGCTCTTGCAAGAGCTGTGAGTTTGCACTTCCTCTGCTCTTGCAAGAGCTGTGAGTTTGCCCTTCCTCTGCTCTCGCAAGAGCTGTGAATTTGCCCTTCCACCGCTCTCACAAGAGCTGTGAGTTTGCCATTCCTCTGCTCTCTCAAGAGCTGTGAGTTTGCCCTTCCTCTGCTCTCTCAAGAGATGTGAGTTTGCCCTTCCACTGCTCTTGCAAGAGCTGTGAGTTTGCCCTTCCTCTGCTCTCTCAAGAGATGTGAGTTTGCCCTTCCTTGCTCTCGCAAGAGCTGTGAGTTTGCCCTTCCTCTGCTCTCTCAAGAGCTGTGAGTTTGCCCTTCCTCTGCTCTCGCAAGAGCTGTGAGTTTGCCCTTCCTCTGCTCTCTCAAGAGCTGTGAGTTTGTCCTTACACTGCTCTTGCAAGAGCTGTGAGTTTGCCCTTCCTCTGCTCTCGCAAGAGATGTGAGTTTGCCCTTCCTCTGCTCTCGCAAGAGCTGTGAGTTTGCTCTTCCTCTGCTCTCGCAAGAGCTGTGAGTTTGCCCTTCCTCTGTTCTTGCAAGAGCTGTGCGTTTGCCCTTCCTCTGCTCTCGCAAGAGCTGTGAGATTGCCCTTCCTCTGCTCTTGCAAGAGCTGCGAGTTTGCCCTACCTCTGCTCTTGCAAGAGCTGTGAGTTTGCCCTTCCTCTGCTCTCGCAAGAGCTATGAGTTTGCCCTTCCACCGCTCTCATAAGAGCTGTGAGTTTGCCCTTCCTCTGCTCTCACAAGAGCTGTAAGTTTGCCCTTCCTATGCTCTCTCAAGAGCTGTGAGTTTGCCCTTCCTCTGCTCTCGCAAGAGCTGTGAGTTTGTCCTTCCTCTGCTCTCTCAAGAGCTGTGAGTTTGCCCTTCCTCTGCTCTCTCAAGAGCTGTGAGTTTGCCCTTCCTCTGCTCTCGCAAGAGCTGTGAGTTTGCCCTTCCTCTGCTCTCTCAAGAGCTGTGAGTTTGCCCTTACACTGCTCTTGCAAGAGCTGTGAGTTTGCCCTTCCTCTGCTCTCACACGAGCTGTGAGTTTGCCCTTCCACTGATCTCGCAAGAGCTGTGAGTTTGCCTTTCCACTGCTCTTGCAAGAGCAGTGAGTTTGCCCTTCCTCTGCTCTCTCAAGAGATGTGAGTTTGCCCTTCCTCTGCTCTCTCAAGAGCTGTGAGTTTGCCCTTCCTCTGCTCTCGCAAGAGCTGTGAGTTTGCCCTTCCTCTTCTCTCTCAAGAGCTGCGAGTTTGCCCTTCCTCTGCTCTCGCAAGAGCTGTGAATTTGCCCTTCCTCTGCTCTCTCAAGAGCTGTGAGTTTGCCCTTCCTCTGCTCTCGCAAGAGCTGTGAGTTTGCACTTCCTCTGCTCTCTCAAGAGCGGTGAGTGTGTCCTTCCTCCGCTCTTGCAAGAGCTGTAAGTTTGTCCTTCCTCTGCTCTTGCAAGAGCTGTGTTTTTGTCCTTCCACTGCTCTTGCAAGAGCTGTGAGTTTGTCCTTCCTCCGCTCTTGCAAGAGCTGTGAGTTTGTCCTTCCTCCACTCGTGCAAGAGCTGTGAGATTGTCCTTCCTCTACTCTCACAAGAGCTGTGAGTTTGCCCTTCCTCTGCTCTCACAAGAGCTGTGAGTTTGGCCTTCCTCTGCTCTCGCAAGCGCTGTGAGTTTGCCCTTCCTCTGCTCTCTCAAGAGCTGTGAGTTTGTCCTTCCTCCGCTCTTGCAAGAGCTGTGAGTTTGTTCTTCCTCTGCTCTTGCAAGAGCTGTGTTTTAGTCCTTCCACTGCTCTTGCAAGAGCTGTGAGTTTGTCCTTCCTCCGCTCTTGCAAGAGCTGTGAGTTTGTCCTTCCTCTGCTCTTGCAAGAGCTGTGAGATTGTCCTTCCTCTGCTCTCACAAGAGCTGTGAGTTTGCCGTTCCTCTACTCTTACAAGAGCTGTGAGTTTGTCCTTCCTCCGCTCTTGCAAGAGCTGTGAATTTGTCCTTCCTCCGCTCTTGCACGAGCTGTGAGTTTGTCCTTCCTCCGCTCTTGCAAGAG
Organism: Archivesica marissinica; assembly: GCA_014843695.1. NCBI lineage: Eukaryota > Metazoa > Mollusca > Bivalvia > Venerida > Vesicomyidae > Archivesica > Archivesica marissinica. Next base: position 29,671,905 of record CM026404.1, on the reverse strand, counting down.
CTGTGAGTTTGTCCTTCCACTGCTCTTGCAAAAGCTGTGAGTTTGTCCTTCCTCCGCTCTTGCAAGAGCTATGAGTTTGTCCTTCCTCTGCTCTTGCAAGAGCTGTGAGTTTGCCCTTCCACTGCTCTTGCAAGAGCTGTGAGTTTGTCCTTCTTCCGCTCTTGCAAGAGCTGTGAGTTTGTCCTTCCTCCGCTCTTGCAAGAGCTGTGAGTTTGCCCTTCCTCCACTCTTGCAAGAGCTGTAAGTTTGTCCTTCCTCCGCTCTTGCAAGAGCTGTGAGTTTGCCCTTCCACTGCTATCTCAAGAGCTGTGAGTTTGCCCTTCCACTGCTCTCTCAAGAGATGTGAGTTTGACCTTCTTCCGCTCTTGCAAGAGCTGTGAGTTTGCCCTTCCTCTGCTCTCACAAGAGCTGTGAGTTTGTCCTTCCTCCGCTCTTGCAAGAGCTGTGAGCTTGCCCTTCCTCTGCTCTCAAAAGAGCTGTGAGTGTGTCCTTCCTCCACTCTTGCAAGAGCTGTGAGTTTGCCCTTCCTCTGCTCTCACAAGAGCTGTGAGTTTGTCCTTCCACTGCTCTTGCAAGAGCTGTGAGTTTGCCCTTCCTCTGCTCTCACAAGAGCTGTGAGTTTGTCCTTCCACTGCTCTTGCAAGAGCTGTGAGTTTGCCCTTCCTCTGCTCTCACAAGAGCTGTGAGTTTGCCCTTCCTCTGCTCTCTCAAGAGCTGTAAGTTTGCCCTTCCTCCGATCTTGCAATAGCTGTGAGTTTGCCCTTCCTCTGCTCTCACAAGAGCTGTGAGTTTGCCCTTCCTCCGCTATTGCAAGAGCTGTGAGTTTGCCCTTCCTCTGCTCTCACAAGAGCTGTGAGTTTGTCCTTCCTCCGCTCTTGCAAGAGCTGTGAGTTTGTCCTTCCTCCACTCGTGCAAGAGCTGTGAGATTGTCCTTCCTCTACTCTCACAAGAGCTGTGAGTTTGCCCTTCCTCTGCTCTCACAAGAGCTGTGAGTTTGCCCTTCCTCCGCTCTTACAAGAGCTGTGAGTTTGTCCTTCCTCCACTCTTGCAAAAGCTGTGAGTTTGCCCTTCATCTGCTCTCACAAGAGCTGTGAGTTTGCCCTTCCTCCGCTCTTGCAAGAGCTGTGAGTTTGCCCTTCCTCTGCTCTCACAAGAGCTGTGAGTTTACCCTTCCTCTGCTCTCGCAAGAGCTGTGAGTTTGCCCTTCCTCCGCTCTTGCAAGAGCTGTGAGTTTGTCCTTCCTCCGCTCTTGCAAAAACTGTGAGTTTGCCCTTCATCTGCTCTCACAAGAGCTGTGAGTTGTCCTTCCTCCGCTCTTGCAAGAGCTGTGAGTTTGCCCTTCCTCCACTCTTGCAAGAGCTGTAAGTTTGTCCTTCCTCCGCTCTTGCAAGAGCTGTGAGTTTGCCCTTCCACTGCTATCTCAAGAGCTGTGAGTTTGCCCTTCCACTGCTCTCTCAAGAGATGTGAGTTTGTCCTTCTTCCGCTCTTGCAAGAGCTGTGAGTTTGCCCTTCCTCTGCTCTCACAAGAGCTGTGAGTTTGTCCTTCCTCCGCTCTTGCAAGAGCTGTGAGTTTGCCCTTCCTCTGCTCTCAAGAGCTGTGAGTTTGTCCTTCCTCCGCTCTTGCAAGAGCTGTGATTTGCCCTTCCTCTGCTCTCACAAGTGCTGTGAGTTTGTCCTTCCACTGCTCTTGCAAGAGCTGTGAGTTTGCCCTTCCTCTGCTCTCACAAGAGCTGTGAGTTTGCCCTTCCTCCGCTCTTGCAAGAGCTGTGAGTTTGCCCTTCCTCTGCTCTCACAAGAGCTGTGAGTTTGTCCTTCCACTGCTCTTGCAAGAGCTGTGAGTTTGCCCTTCCTCTGCTCTCACAAGAGCTGTGAGCTTGCCCTTCCTCTGCTCTCTCAAGAGCTGTAAGTGTGCCCTTCCTCCGATCTTGCAATAGCTGTGAGTTTGCCCTTCCTCTGCTCTCACAAGAGCTGTGAGTTTGCCCTTCCTCCGCTCTTGCAAGAGCTGTGAGTTTGCCCTTCCTCTGCTCTCACAAGAGCTGTGAGTTTGCCCTTCCTCCGCTCTCGCAAGAGCTGTGAGTTTGCTCCATATTGGGGATGAGTGATAAATCATAAATGGTGACAGGAGAGAAAGTTGTCAAGTGGAAACAGAGGTTGGAGTGCTGGTTCTTATCCAGGAAATACAGATGGTCTACTCTCCACCACAACAGATGACATTTACCTCCACTACTCTCCACCACAACAGATGATATTTACCTCCACCACAACAGATGACATTTACCTCCACTACTCTCCATCACAACAGATGACATTTACCTCCATCACAACAGATGATATTTACCTCCACTACTCTCCACCACAACAGATGATATTTACCTCCATCACAACAGATGATATTTACCTCCTCTACTCTCCACCACAACAGATGATATTTACCTCCACTACTCTCCACCACAACAGATGATATTTACCTCCACTACTCTCCACCACAACAGATGATATTTACCTCCACTACTCTCCACCACAACAGATGATATTTACCTCCTCTACTCTCCACCACAACAGATGACATTTACCTCCACTACTCTCCACCACAACAGATGATATTTACCTCCACTACTCTCCACCACAACAGATGATATTTACCTCCATCACAACAGATGATATTTACCTCCTCTACTCTCCACCACAACAGATGATATTTACCTCCTCTACTCTCCACCACAACAGATATTTACCTCCACTACTCTCCATCACAACAGATGATATTTACCTCCACTACTCTCCACCACAACAGATGATATTTACCTCCACTACTCTCCACCACAACAGATGATATTTACCTCCTCTACTCTCCACCACAACAGATGACATTTACCTCCACTACTCTCCATCACAACAGATGATATTTACCTCTCTACTCTCCATCACAACAGATGATATTTACCTCCACTACTCTCCACCACAACAGATGATATTTACCTCCTCTACTCTCCACCACAACAGATATTTACCTCCTCTACTCTTCACCACAACATATGACATTTACCTCCACTACTCTCCACCACAACAGATGATATTTACCTCCATCACAACAGATGATATTTACCTCCACTACTCTCCATCACAACAGATGATATTTACCTCCATCACAACAGATGATATTTACCTCCTCTACTCTCCACCACAACAGATATTTACCTCCTCTACTCTCCACCACAACAGATGACATTTACCTCCATCACAACAGATGATATTTACCTCCACTACTCTCCATCACAACAGATGACATTTACCTCCACTACTCTCCACCACAACAGATGATATTTACCTCCATCACAACAGATGACATTTACCTCCACTACTCTCCACCACAACAGATGATATTTACCTCCATCACAACAGATGATATTTACCTCCACTACTCTCCATCACAACAGATGATATTTACCTCCATCACAACAGATGATATTTACCTCCTCTACTCTCCACCACAACAGATATTTACCTCCTCTACTCTCCACCACAACAGATGACATTTACCTCCATCACAACAGATGATATTTACCTCCACTACTCTCCATCACAACAGATGACATTTACCTCCACTACTCTCCACCACAACAGATGATATTTACCTCCATCACAACAGATGACATTTACCTCCACTACTCTCCACCACAACAGATGATATTTACCTCCACTACTCTCCACCACAACAGATGATATTTACCTCCTCTACTCTCCATCACAACAGATGATATTTACCTCCACTACTCTCCACCACAACAGATGATATTTACCTCCTCTACTCTCCATCACAACAGATGATATTTACCTCCACTACTCTCCACCACAACAGATGATATTTACCTCCACTACTCTCCATCACAACAGATGACATTTACCTCCACTACTCTCCACCACAACAGATGATATTTACCTCCACTACACTCCATCACAACAGATGACATTTACCTCCACTACTCTCCACCACAACAGATGATATTTACCTCCACTACTCTCCACCACAACAGATGATATTTACCTCCACTACTCTCCACCACAACAGATGATATTTACCTCCACTACTCTCCACCACAACAGATGATATTTACCTCCACTACTCTCCACCACAACAGATGATATTTACCTCCACTACTCTCCACCACAACAGATGATATTTACCTCCACTACTCTCCACCACAACAGATGATATTTACCTCCACTACTCTCCACCACAACAGATGATATTTACCTCCACTACTCTCCACCACAACAGATGATATTTACCTCCACTACTCTCCACCACAACAGATGATATTTACCTCCACTACTCTCCACCACAACAGATGATATTTACCTCCACTACTCTCCACCACAACAGATGATATTTACCTCCACTACTCTCCACCACAACAGATGATATTTACCTCCCGATAATAATCAGACAACGATTGATGGGCAGTAATAAAAACCACAAGAAGAACAGTGTAAATTCAAAAAGGCCGCATTTTATTTAATGTTTCATTTACAATAACTACTTCATTTGAAGTATGATTTTCATTTTGTTTTTAACTACATAATCATTATACCAGTCAGGGATCATTCTAGAGGGCGATGTGGGCGAAATAATCGCTATAGTGACCATTCCTTCGCCCTCTGGAGGCTCCACTTCTCCCTTTTTTAAGGACGCGGTCGCGCGCTTTCTCACTTCTCCCAAAAATTCTGACATAGAATGAACCCTGCCAGTTAATATTTTACAAATTATATTAAACGGGAAAACAACCGTCTTCATTGTCTAATTCCACGTCACAAGTAATGACATCGTCCCAAGTAATTTCTTCATCAACAACAGAATGATTTCAAACAACATTTATTACGATTACAATGTTTTCTACAGGAATGGATTTACAATAAAACTGATACGACGATCAATTGGGATTAAAGGAAGGCTTTTATAAATTAACTGAGATAACACAACAGTTCATTTCATACAGATGGGTCAGTGGTCCAGTGGTTACTATGGTTGACTGCAATTCCAGGCATCTCAGATCTCTGGTCTAATCCGTAACCTGCCTTTGCAAACAGCATAGAGCCAGATGAGCTAAAACACTTGTCTGGAGATAATCTCAATAAGCTTTCGATTAAATCCATTTTCATTCTGTATACAATAGATATGTACTGTACATTATGAATGAATAAATATGTTTAAACCAACACTGCTACAGCTGATCTTGATCTACGTTCTTTGCACAGTCCGTCCAATTTATCCAGCAGGTTATGGGTTAACAGTATTTCAGATGGGACTATAAATCTAGGTATATTGTATCACTGCCATACACCGGGCATGTAAAAGAAACGAGGATGCTTTTAGAATTGGAGAGTGTTCTGTATCTTATATGGGTTTTTGGGGGGGGCGGGTTGTGCTCAGGTCATATGGTGACTCTCCTGAGACATATTTCTGGCATGAATGAGCACCCGGGTAGAACCACCGACCTTCCGCAAGCCAGCTGGATAGCTTCCTTGGTGAGGGGCAAGTGATTTGACGTCAACGCCCCCGCCCCACTCTGCATCTCATACTATCATCCAACAGATAATAAAAATACTAATATACTTCTGGAAGTATCGCCCCGACATACCTGGAGTGCGACGGTAAATATATGTTATATTATATGTTAAGTTATATTTCGGGTTTTACGCCTGCATCAGCACCATTTCGGGCTATATCGCCGGCGGGCAGTTTACTTAACAACACTTTTCCTGGGCAGGCTCCAGCGGTTAACCAGTACATGGGTGCACCAACCTCCGTAAGAAACTGCCAACTTTTTCATATAAATGAGACACGGCCTGAGCGGGGCTCGAACCCGTGACCATCAGTGATGATAGGTTACAGTGGTATACAAGTCAGCGACCTTAACCACTCGACCACGGAGGCGGACCAGCAACGGTAAATAACATATTAAAAACAAAACTACAATTGACTTGTAAATGATTACATCAATGTTACGCACACACATAACGTAACTACAAATAATGCATGCAGTTCATGATGCAGTATCCTCTATATCACAAGGTTTCTATATTATTCACTGAAACATTCAATGACATAGAAACTGTTTTGCTTCCATAGTAAGCACAATTTCAAAATATTAGTATTGAATATTTAGTTTATACAAATTTATTTTAGCTCGATTGCAAAACAAAGTTCTTACAACTTATCTTAATGACTTGCGACCCCATTCCTGATGGAATCCATCGCAACAAGGGAGAGAGAGGAGGCAACGTGGAATTTAACAGCATTGCCTAAGGGCACAATCGTAACGGCTCCAGCAGGGTGCAAACTCCAGGCCTTTCGCACCTGAAGTGAACACGCTACCACTGCACTATCACGGTTTACACAAGAATTGAATATTTCAAACACTGGGTTCACTTAATAAATTGAGATAGAGATTCAGCATATTGACACACTATTAACTTGCCAAGTACAGTCAAACCTGTGTTAGTGGTCACCTCTATTAAGCAGCCAACCTGTATTAAGCAGCCAGTTTCCAGATTCCCAATATGTTGTTTTATTATACATTTGACCTCTATTAAGCAGCCACCTGTGCTAAGCAGCCAATTTCTGTGACTCCTTTGGCTGGCTGTTAAGACAGGTTGGACTGTAGACACAAATTATGACTTTAGTACTTTGTAAACATGAATGAAATCCGAGCATTGAATATGGTATAACTGAAAATGGTCCCTGTAATGTAACCAGTGTGACTATACAAACATCTTTTTTATAATCATTTGTGGAGATACACATTTTCAGGGCTCATTCTAGAGGGCGATGTGGGCGAAATAATCACCCTAGGGACCCTGATTTCGCCCTCTGGGGGCCCCACTTCCTAAAAAAAATTGTGTTTTCAAAAAACAAATTGTTACAATTTTCATACAGAATGTTGTCCCAGTAGCCACTGGCCCATTATAAAGCACTGCTTCTATTCAAATGTTGTATTCAATGGTCATACTGCATTTTAACCATATTTTGTTGAAATTTAATAAATAACACCATTTAATGACGCGATCGCGCGCTTTCTCAAATCTCCCAAAAATTCTCTGGCCAGGAATGAGCACTGATTATTTGTCACCATTAAAATATTGTCATCATATGTAGATTTGTTTACTAGCTAGTCTGTCCATAAATGGTTGAACTATCTCGCTGGTTGCGAAGTTGAACACGAGTCCAAATGTTATTGATATTGGTAATGCTGGTAAAGCCTTTCTAAATATGGCCAGCAGTAGCAAAGTAAAACACAGACCCTGAAATATAGTAAGCATAAACGTTATTTATTTTTACAAAGATTGCGAAACAAGCTGTAACGCAGATGACAGCGTGTGTGGTCATTCGTGTGGTAGGAAACCGGAGTACCAGGAGAAAAAACTCAGCTGTTCGATCTGGTGACCATCGTACCAGCTCACATACTTCCCAGTCTGAGGATCAAACCCGGGTTGTATTGGTGAGAATCTAGCGTGATAACATATAATAACAATTTCATTAAAAATCAACTAATCACTGTTGGTAAAAATAAACTGAATGAAATAAGAGACATTAGTCAGTTACTGCCCCTGAATACCAGTTACTGTCCCTGAATACCAGTTACTGTCCCTGAATACCAGTTACTGGCCCTGAATACCAGTTACTGTCCCTGAATACCAGTTACTGGCCCTGAATACCAGTTACTGTCCCTGAATACCAGTTACTGGCCCTGAATACCAGTAAATACCCCTGAATACCAGTTACTGTCCCTGAATACCAGTTACTGGCCCTGAATACCAGTTACTGCCCCTGAATACCAGTTACTGGCCTTGAATACCAGTTACTGGCCCTGAATACCAGTTGCTGCCCCTGAATACTCATAAAAGTAGATTGGTAATTGATTTCCTCTGTTTTTATCATTGTTTCCTTTACACCACATGCAATCCAGTTTAATCCAGTATTCGGGTGAACTGGTGATGTTATTTTATGCAGCAGTATTTCTTGCTATTAGTCCTATATTTCAACTTCAATGATATTTCAACAGAAGTGTTTAAAACCCTTTCAACTCTACAGACCGCGAAATAGTTTTACAAAACGAAGATCCAGATGAGCCTGATCATCTCGTAACGAGCCATCTCATCAGGATCTCAACTTTTTGCTAGTAATTTTACCATTTTTGGTACAAATTACCCATTTTGATATAAATGAACTGTAAATTTCTGATCACTTTATTGGTCTAAAAATATCATGGACCAGTCCATGTCAGTTACTTAGTGTTGAATGGGTTAATACTTACAATCAGAATTGCAACAAAACAAGCCAACGTGGTGTTCCAGTCTCCATACGATGAAGCCTTTCCAACCAGCACTCCATAAAATATGAAATCGCCTAGACCCAGCTTGATGCCTCCTGTTCAAAATATTCAAATATGTTGTTATATAAGCTTGCATTCCATGGAAATATGTTATTATATAAGCTTGCATTCCATGGAAATATGTTGTTATATAAGCTTGCATTCCATGGAAATATGTTATTATATAAGCTTGCATTCCATGGAAATATGTTATTATATAAGCTTGCATTCCATGGAAATATGTTATTATATAAGCTTGCATTCCATGGAAATATGTTATTATATAAGCTTGCATTCCATGGAAATATGTTATTATATAAGCTTGCATTCCATGGAAATATGTTATTATATAAGCTTGCATTCCATGGAAATATGTTATCATATAAGCTTGCATTCCATGGAAATATGTTATCATATAAGCTTGCATTCCATGGAAATATGTTATTATATAAGCTTGCATTCCATGGAAATATGTTATTATATAAGCTTGCATTCCATGGAAATATGTTATTATATAAGCTTGCATTCCATGGAAATATGTTATTATAAGCTTGCATTCCATGGAAATATGTTATTATATAAGCTTGCATTCCATGGAAATATGTTATTATATAAGCTTGCATTCCATGGAAATATGTTATTATATAAGCTTGCATTCCATGGAAATATGTTATTATATAAGCTTGCATTCCATGGAAATATGTTATTATATAAGCTTGCATTCCATGGAAATATGTTATATAAGCTTGCATTCCATGGAAATATGTTATCATATAAGCTTGCATTCCATGGAAATATGTTATTATATAAGCTTGCATTCCATGGAAATATGTTATCATATAAGCTTGCATTCCATGGAAATATGTTATTATATAAGCTTGCATTCCATGGAAAGTTATTATATAAGCTTGCATTCCATGGAAATATGTTATTATATAAGCTTGCATTCCATGGAAATATGTTATTATATAAGCTTGCATTCCATGGAAATATGTTATTATATAAGCTTGCATTCCATGGAAATATGTTATCATATAAGCTTGCATTCCATGGAAATATGTTATTATATAAGCTTGCATTCCATGGAAATATGTTATTATATAAGCTTGCATTCCATGGAAATATGTTATTATATAAGCTTGCATTCCATGGAAATATGTTATTATATAAGCTTGCATTCCATGGAAATATGTTTATATAAGCTTGCATTCCATGGAAATATGTTATTATATAAGCTTGCATTCCATGGAAATATGTTATTATATAAGCTTGCATTCCATGGAAATATGTTATTATATAAGCTTGCATTCCATGGAAATATGTTATTATATAAGCTTGCATTCCATGGAAATATGTTATCATATAAGCTTGCATTCCATGGAAATATGTTATCATATAAGCTTGCATTCCATGGAAATATATTATTATATAAGCTTGCATTCCATGGAAATATGTTATTATATAAGCTTGCATTCCATGGAAATATGTTATTATATAAGCTTGCATTCCATGGAAATATGTTATTATATAAGCTTGCATTCCATGGAAATATGTTATTATATAAGCTTGCATTCCATGGAAATATGTTCTTCATTTTTAAAACTTTAACAATCTTTTAATCATATTTTATTTTGTTCTATTATGAGTCTTTTATGACACAGAATCTACATACAATATATGCAAAGAAAGCAAAAATGGGTCGAGCCACAAGTTCTTACAACATTAGAGACGGCTCTTCCCAATTAGAATAATAAAACATTAACAATTAGTCTACACAAGTTCTTTTTGTGGGTGTTTTCCTCTTGATTTCTAGAATTTTAGCACGTATATCCATCATTCGCACAAAATGAATATTATTATTATTATTATATTTCGGGTTTTACGCCTGCATCAGCACCATTTTGGGCTATATCGCCGGCGGGCAGTTTACCTAACAACACCTTTCCTGGAAGGCTCCAGCGGTTAACCAGTACTTGGTGCACCAACATCTGTAAGAAACTGCCAACTTTTTCATATAAATGAAACACGGTCTGAGCGGAGCTCGAACCAGTGACCATCAGTGATGATAGGTTACAGTGGTAATCGACCTTAACCACTCGACCACGGAGGCGGACACGCACAAAATGAATATTGCAGGACTTGTAACTACTTTGGGAGAAACGTAATGCCCATGACGACTCATTTCTCACAATTTTCAATCTAGGTAAATGCAGCTTCGAAGATTTTTTGTTTGTCTGTACATGGCGACTCTCCAGCTATTGTTGGTGGACGAAGACCCAGGAAGCCCCTCCGAGCAATATTTAAGACATAGATGGGCACCTGGGTAGAACCAACAACCTTGAGCAAACCAGCTGGATAGCTTCCTCGCCTGAAAGAATTTGTCACCCCCAGTGGTATTCGAACCTACATTGATGAGGGGCGAGTGATTTGTAGCGAAACATCATAACCACTCGGCCATGGAGACCCCTGCCTGTATGCCATGGAGACCCCTGCTACTGCCTGTATGCCATGGAGACCCCTGCCTGTATTCCATGGAGACCCCTGCCTGTATGCCATGGAGACCCCTGCTACTGCCTGTATGCCATGGAGACCCCTGCCTGTATGCCATGGAGACCCCTGCTACTGCCTGTATGCCATGGAGACCCCTGCCTGTA
>CM026404.1:29577848-29659879 GCA_014843695.1 Archivesica marissinica | reverse complement strand
CTGTATGCCATGGAGACCCCTGCCACTGCCTGTATGTCACGGAGACCCCTGCCACTGCCTGTATGTCATGGAGACACCTGCCACTGCCTGTATGTCATGGAGACCCCTGCCACTGCCTGTATGTCATGGAGACCCCTGCCACTGCCTGTATGCCATGGAGACCCCTGCCACTGCCTGTATGTATACATATATATTCACAATACCACATGGATTACATAAAGCACGATATACACTTACTTTCCTCCGGTTCTTCTTCATTCTCGGCTGTCGGACTGTTCCTCAATTCTGTGGTGTCCTCCCGTCTCTGTCTCGTTCCATCCCAGTTTCCCAGGGCTTGTATAGCTGACCTTGCATGTGTAGAACCTATACTAGAGTCAGAGATGTGACCTGTCCTGGTTCGAGGCACGCGGTTGCTGAACCCAGCTTCATCACAATCCTCCTCCAGGTTGTTGGCTGCATGTGGATTCTCAAATACACCTACAAGCAACAACTAGACATGTGGATTCTCAAATACACCTACAAGCTAACACCTAGAAATGAGGATTCTCAAATACACCTACAAGCAAACACCTAGAAATGGGGATTCACAAATACACCTACAAGCAACAACTAGAAATGGGGATTCTCAAATACACCTACAAGCTGGAAGCTTTTTATAGATAAACACTCTTTTCTCCCCACACATTCATTCATGTGAATTAGTGTGCATGATGGTTTCAATACAACATGCATAATTATGAGCTACTGATGGGGGTATCATATTTTATGAAAAGGAATAGGTCATCTACTGACAATGACGAATTTACCTGTGTGAATGGGCCTGAATATACTGCTGGGGATGAGACTGAATGCTATCTGGAAAACATCACTTGATTTTGTTTTCCCCATTCACATATTTTTAATAGTTCATACAAATTTATTTTAGCTCGATTCTGAAGCAAGTATTTACAATGTTAGATTAATCGCCCTCGAGACCTCATTTCTGATGGAATCCATCGCCATGAGGGAGAGAGAATTTAAGTGTGTTGCCAAGGGCACAATCGTAACAGCTACAGCTGGGTGCAAGCTCGAGTAATTAGTTGTTTTGCGTAGTGATGTCATGACAATTTGAGCCGACACTTGGAGCCAACGTAGCAATGTTATTTATTAAAACGAGAGCGCTTGGTAATGTGATAACAAGGATCTTACACTCGTGTTGATTCAATACCATATTTTATGAAACTCATTTAGGACTTTTGCTATTCAGCTCGCCAAAAGACTCGCTTAATAGCAAAATTCCAAAACTCGTTTCATAAAATATGGTTATGTTGTTATATTTCGTGTTTTACGCCTGCATCAGCACCATTTCATGCTATATCGCCGGCAGGCAGTTTACTTAACAACACCTTTCCTGGGCAGGCTCCAGCGGTTAACCAGTACTTGGGTGCACCAACCTCCGTAAGAAACTGCCAACAATTTCATATAAATGAGACACGGCCTGAGCGGGGCTCGAACCCGTGACTATCAGTGATGATAGGTTACAGTGGTATACAAGTCAGCGACCTTAACCACTCGACCACGGAGGCGGACTCATAAAATATGGTATGAATTCAGCACTCATGTAAAATCATATATGATTATATATCAGGGGCCACGCTGTCAGTCGCCACAAGAGCCAAATGGCGATTTTGCGATAGAAATGGCTCCTAAAATTGCAATTTGGCGATTTTCAGAAAATTGCACAAAAAATCGGCATAAATAACGTTTGTGCCATATTTTAACCTTTCATACTCGACTGGTTTTATTTACCATTGACGACGGCGCTTTCCAGTTAAAGAAAAATCGATACACAGTCTGTGTTCATTGTATCTTTGACTGGTTACAATTTTTTTGCTCTGGTATACGCTATCGTTTGGTGAAACAATCGATTCACAGTATAAACAGCTATGTACAATGTGCTGGAGGCATATTCCTATCATAAATTGCAATCAAAACAAAACAAACTTGTAAATTAGCGGTAATGATCACACATTTACAGTTTTGTATAATGGGAATGATTTGATAATTGAGGTCCTTTATGAAAACGGCAGTACTTGATCGGTGAAATGATGACATTGTTTGAAGATTATACGGATGACCGAATGACTGTAAATAAGATCAAAGGTAGTAGTTGTGAAAAATATGATTTTCGTGTCCTCAACTATAAAAAGTGAATGAAACTTGTCCAAATCGCCGATAAATAAACGTAAAAAAAAATAATCCAAATCGTCACTTGTCAAAATGGCTACTTTCAGTTTTAAACGTCCGAAATGGACTTAATGAATGAAACCTAGACAGCCTGATGAAAATTTCCATTGACGACCCAGACAAGTTCAACTTCAAATCGGCATTTGTAATGTGGTCCAAGAAGAACAGACGCATTTTGAACTGAATGTTGTGCAATTTGTTAGACATAGTGGATACTTGTAAATGTATGTAATTCTGATGTATTTTTAAATTATTATGACCAAGAAAATAATTAAAGTTGTAAAAGTTCATTGGATTGTCTTCAAAAATGATTAGTATGCATGTCTTTTTGAGCTTAAAGTTCATTTGAAATGTAATCCTGTGTTGGCTTCCATTATTAATCACTATCACAGGGCTACATTGTAAAATAAACTTTTAGCCTTAACAGGTATGAATTCTTTCATTCTAATTTCTATATTAATACTTCTTCCAGAAAAAAACGGGCTAGAATCTCACCATTTACAAATAAAAATACCAATAAAAATCAAAACCGGAGGGGACGACACCGCTCCCGCACACACCCCATCTTTCACACAGATAAGTGGCCCCAACTTTTTTCCTGTATATATTAAATATAAAACGTCTTACCATCACTATCTTCTGATGTTCTTGGTTGTTTCTTTTTCTTCTTTTTCTTCTCTCCATCTTGTTTATCTCCATCTGCTCCAAGTACTGTCTGCCACACAATGGTTGCTATAAAACACGGAAGAGTATAAATCAACAGACAGATAGTGATCCAGGGTTCTTTCTAGCTCAGAATATTTGGGAGAAGTGAGAATGCGCGCGATTCGGTAGGTAAAAGGTGTTATTTAAGAAAGTTCAACAAAATATGGTTAAAATGCACAGTATGACCATTAAATACAACATTTGAATAGGAGCGATTTACAATGGGCCAGTGTATCTTACTGGACAAAATCTTGTATGAAAATGGAGAAGTGTGTTCCCTAGGGGCAAAGTCAGGGTCACTGGGGCGACTATTTTCACCCACGTGACCCTCTAGAATGAGCCCTGCATGTAGTATGGCTAATTTGAAAGGTCAATGAGGTTTACTGTCGGTGTTCCATTGGAATTATCTTGCTTCATTTTCGAGCTACAATCATACATAGACTCTAGTTTACCATAGAAGTCAATGGAAGTGGATACTGCTAGTGGAAGTTGTGATATCACAGTGGTAGCGTATTTGCTTTAAGTCAGAAAAGCCCCCCCCCCGTTCTCGCCCAGCTGTAGCCATTACGATTGTGTCCTTAAATTCTCTCTCCCGCGTGGCGATGGATTCCATCAGGAATGAGGTCTCAAGAATGATTAATATAAGTTGTAAGAACTTGTTTTGCAATCGAGCTAAAATAAATTTGTATAAACTCCTCTCAAATCGAATCATTTCTTATTGGATCATCTCTCTATCCAAGAAGTCTCATAAAAACTTGTGAGTTATGATATGAACACACAAACACACGCACCCGCACACACAAAAACTCGCGCACACGACACGCACGCACACACACGAGTACACACACGAGCACGCGCACACACACACGAGCACACGCACGAGCACACGTACGCACACACATGAGCACACACACGCGCGCACGAGCACACACACACGGTTGGAAGGGGTAGCATATCAAGTCGTTCAGACCCAATCAGTAAGCCATAATTACCGTACTTACATGAATAAATGAGAGCAGGAAAGATTGGTTCCCTTCTTTCTTGTGCTGTTTCCACAAGCATTCTCAATGGACCCTT
This sequence comes from Archivesica marissinica, assembly GCA_014843695.1. NCBI lineage: Eukaryota > Metazoa > Mollusca > Bivalvia > Venerida > Vesicomyidae > Archivesica > Archivesica marissinica. The sequence continues at coordinate 29,655,871 of CM026404.1, read as the reverse complement.
TGGACATAATACGGCTACAAGATCTGAAACGAGCAAACATGGAGCTTACCGTCTATACTCTCCTAAAACACACATTTTTTACCACCAGATTATGGCCTCAATGTGGCTTCCCATCAAAAAAATATTTAAATTGTTTACCGGTAATTATATGGTCTCCATCATTCCATTTTAGAAAAGCAAGCAAGCACTCTGACACTGAACATTTTCTTCAACTTGCATTGGCGGCCAAGCATGCAATTTATACTTGTGTCTGGTGTCCATTTTATCAATCAATTTATTTTTTATTGGACTGTTTTATGATGGTTTCAAAAGAAAACAACATATCTGACAGTTTATTTCATATTTGCAAATTAGTATTCGGATATTCGGACATCTGAGCGAATATTCGACTATTCGTTGCCATCCCTAGTTGTCATACAAATTTACCATTACATCCCATCCATTTGCACTATAATTATTTTCGGAGTAATCTGAATTACCGGTAACCTACCTCTACACATCAGTATCACGCGATTACCTCCCCTCAATAGTAGGATTAAGTAATAAGCAGATGTCCATTCGGAGACATTTTCGGGAAATTCCTAATTCCACATTTGTGAGTTTGTAGATCACATAGTCCTTGTTTCATATAACAAGCTTAAAGACAATGTATTAGCTGGATGGTTTATGTTTCCCGTGAAAAAGGGTTTCAAGCCGAAAATTTGGATATAGAGATGACAAAATATATATATATATAATGTTTATTGGGTGAGTGAGTGAGTATTTGATTTAACGGCGCATCAGCACAGTTCAGGCTATATCGCGCCGGGTTAAGTACATTGTATACAAGAGTATAATGTTTATTGGTGAAAATTAATTGTTACTTCTGAAAACTGTGTAGTAGCAATCCTATTTATACGTGAAAACATGCATTTTTTAGTTACTACGATATTACATATCTTTAGAATAATTACAATATCTGCATTCCAGATGGGATCCAAATTTCGTTAAAATGCTTGATGTTTTTCGCCGGAATTAAAGGGTTCTCCCCAAGAACTTGCGACTCTTACCACTTTTGTTCAATATTCAACATTTTAACAGTTCTATATTTTATCACATAACATTGCTTGTATTCAGTCTAATAATTTCTGTTATTGCATACGTTCCTATAAATACTAAATAGTAACAAATTTAATGGTAGAAAAGCAAAATATCTGGTCGACGCGGGCAATATATTTCGATTTTCGGCTCTGAATTAGTACATAATGTTGACGCAATTATAACGCTGTTTAAAACATAAATATTGTAATATACATAAATTGTGTAGTGACGTCATGATAATTTAGTGATGTCAGGATAATTTAGTGACGTCAGGATAATTTAGTGACGTCAGGATAATTTGCGCCAACAGTTGGCGGAAAAATGAAAGTAGCAATTGTGCAAAAATATTATTAAAACCCAAAATGGTAATTTGATATGTACCCCATACAACCATGACTCCGAGTACGGCCCAGAGTGTCCAGTCCGGCATGTACTTGATGAAGACCAGCGACATGAGAGCACAGATCGTGATCAGGTATCCCTGCTGCAGCAGTAACGGCCCCTTCCAGTGAATGCACATCATACCCAGCACACCAAAGTTCCACATGAGTAGTGCCACTGTGATGTAGTCCATAGGTACATTGTACGCTTGAAGAACAACTCTGTTCAAACACAAACAAACAATATGCAGTCAAACCTGTCTTAAGCAGCCAGCCAAGGGAAAGTGGCTGCTTAATAGAAGTCAAATGCATAATAAAACAACATATTGGGAATATGGCTGCTGAATAGATGGGAAATGTATAATAAAACAACATATTGGGAATCTGGCTGCTGAATAGAAGGGAAATGCATAATAAAACAACATATTGGGAATCTGGAAAGTGGCTGCTTAATAGAGGGCAAATTCATAATAAAACAACATATTGGGAATCTGGAAAGTGGCTGCTTAATAGAGGGCAAATGCATAATAAAACAACATATTGGGAATCTGGAAAGTGGCTGCTTAATAGAGGGCAAATGCATAATAAAACAACATATTGAGAATCTGGAAAATGGCTGCTTAATAGAAGTCAAATGTATAATAAAACAACATATTGGGAATCTGGCTGCTGAATAGAAGGGAAATGTATAATAAAACAACATATTGGGAATCTGGAAAATGGCTGCTTAGTACAGGTTGACTGCATAATATGTGACCACTAACACAGGTTTGACTGTATATTCCATATGTCACATTGAGAGAACAGACTCACTGTAAAGGTGCTATGTGTGGAAACATATAATTCATTCTACATCTTACTCTGTTTATACAAATTTAATATAGCTCAATTGCGAAACATGTTCTTACAACATATTTTTAATCACCCTCGAGACGTCTTTCCTGACGGATTCCATAAGGAAGAGAGAAGGGGCAATGTGGATTTAAGGGTCCTGTCTAAGGGCATCGCAACTGTGGTTCTGGAGGAGTTCGAACTAGCAACCTCTCTATGTAACAAAGTGGACACTATATCCAATACACAACAGAGGCTCCAGCTTATTTTAAGTGCTAGATTGTCCCTGGGTAGAACCACCAACCTACAGCGAGCCAACTGGATAGCTTCATCGCATACTTCCACACCCCCAGCAAGGTACGAACCTATTGCGGTGACCCCAGCAAGGTACAAACCTATTGCGGTGACCCCAGCAAGGTACAAACCTATTGAGGTGACCCCAGCAAGGTACAAACCTATTGAGGTGACCCCAGCAAGGTACAAACCTATTGAGGTGACCCCAGCAAGGTACAAACCTATTGAGGTGACCCCAGCAAGGTACGAACCTACTGCGGTGAGGGGCAAGTTATTGGAAGTCAACATGGCTACATGTACTTTTTCCCAAAGTGGATTGCACTAGGGATATACTTACCCTAGGTATAGGTAGGCAAACAGGAAGAGAAGCAGCAATGATGACAATATCAACCAGCCATGGATTACCTGTTGATAAACCATCAAATCCATTAAATGCCTATCGTCATGTGTTCATGAAAGTTTATAATTTAACAATTATTCGCTATGTCCCAGATCAATGACTTACTGTCATGCATTGTCTTTCTGTTCCAGATCAATGACTTACTGTCCTGCATTGTCTTTATGTCCAGATCAATGACGTACTGTCCTGCATTGTCTTTATGTCCCAGGTCAATGACTTACTGTCCTGCATTGTCTTTATGTCCCAGGTCAATGACTTACTGTCATGCATTGTCTTTATGTCCCAGGTCAATGACTTACTGTCCTGCATTGTCTTTATGTCCCAGGTCAATGACTTACTGTCCTGCATTGTCTGTATGTCCCAGGTCAATGACTTACTGTCCTGCATTGTCTTTATGTCCCAGGTCAATGACTTACTGTCCTGCATTGTCTGTATGTCCCAGGTCAATGACTTACTGTCCTGCATTGTCTTTATGTCCCAGGTCAATGACTTACTGTCCTGCATTGTCTGTATGTCCCAGGTCAATGACTTACTGTCCTGCATTGTCTGTATGTCCCAGGTCAATGACTTACTGTCCTGCATTGTCTTTATGTCCCAGGTCAATGACTTACTGTCCTGCATTGTCTGTATGTCCCAGGTCAATGACTTACTGTCATGCATTGTCTTTATGTCCCAGGTCAATGACTTACTGTCCTGCATTGTCTTTATGTAATATATATTGTAACATCTGTATTGGTAAAGTACACATACCTTGTGACATCTGTATTGGTACAATACACATACCTTGTAACATCTGTATTGGTACAGTACACATACCTTGTAACATCTGTATTGGTACAGTACACATACCGTGCGACATCTGTATTAGTACAGTACACATACCTTGTACCATCTGTATTGGTACAGTACACATACCTTGTAACATCTGTATTGGTACAGTACACATACCTTGTACCATCTGTATTAGTACAGTACACATACCTTGTAACATCTGTATTGGTACAGTACACATACCGTGCGACATCTGTATTAGTACAGTACACATACCTTGTACCATCTGTATTGGTACAGTACACATAACGTATAACATCTGTATTGGTAGAGTACACATAACGTATAACATCTGTATTGGTACAGTACACATTCCTTGTGACATCTGTATTGGTACAGTACACATACCTTGTGACATCTGTATTGGTACAGTACACATACCTTGTGACATCTGTATTGGTACAGTACACATACCTTGTAACATCTGTATTGGTAAAGTACACATACCTTGTACCATCTGTATTGGTACAGTACACATACCTTGTAACATCTGTATTGGTACAGTACACATACCTTGTGACATCTGTATTGGTAGAGTACACATACCTTGTAACATCTGTATTGGTAGAGTACACATTCCTTGTGACATCTGTATTGGTAGAGTACACATACCATATAACTTCTGTATTGGTACAGTACACATACCATATAACATCTGTATTGGTACAGTACACATACCTTGTGACATCTGTATTGGTAAAGTACACATACATTGTGACATCTGTATTGGTACAGTACACATTCCTTGTAACATCTGTATTGGTAGAGTACACATACCGTATAACATCTGTATTGGTACAGTACACATACCTTGTGACATCTGTATTGGTAAAGTACACATACATTGTGACATCTGTATTGGTACAGTACACATTCCTTGTGACATCTGTATTGGTACAGTACACATACCTTGTGACATCTGTATTGGTACAGTACACATTCCTTGTGACATCTGTATTGGTACAGTACACATACTGTATAACATCTGTATTGGTACAGTACACATTCCTTGTGACATCTGTATTGGTACAGTACGCATACCTTGTAACATCTGTATTGGTAGAGTACACATACCTTGTAACATCTGTATTGGTACAGTACACATTCCTTGTGACATCTGTATTGGTACAGTACACATACCGTATAACATCTGTATTGGTACAGTACACATTCCTTGTGACATCTGTATTGGTACAGTACACATACCTTGTGACATCTGTATTGGTACAGTACACATACCGTATAACATCTGTATTGATAAAGTACACATACCTTGTGACATCTGTATTGGTACAGTACACATACCTTGTGACATCTGTATTGGTACAGTACACATACCGTATAACATCTGTATTGGTACAGTACACATACTTGTAACATCTGTATTGGTAAAGTACACATACCTTGTGACATCTGTATTGGTAAAGTACACATACCGTATAACATCTGTATTGGTAGAGTACACATACCATATAACATCTGTATTGGTAAAGTACACATACCGTATAACATCTGTATTGGTAGAGTACACATACCGTATAACATCTGTATTGGTACAGTACACATACCGTATAACATCTGTATTGGTAGAGTACACATTCATTGTAACATCTGTATTGGTACAGTACACATACCTTGTGACATCTGTATTGGTACAGTACACATACCGTATAACATCTGTATTGGTAGAGTACACATTCCTTGTGACATCTGTATTGGTAGAGTACACATACCTTGTAACATCTGTATTGATACAGTACACATACCATGCGACATCTGTATTGGTACAGTACACATACTGTGCGACATCTGTATTGGTACAGTACACATACTTGTAACATCTGTATTGGTAAAGTACACATACCGTATAACATCTGTATTGGTAGAGTAACATACCTTATAACATCTGTATTGGTACAGTACACATACCTTGTAACATCTGTATTGGTACAGTACACATACCGTATAACATCTGTATTGGTAGAGTACACATACCTTGTAACATCTGTATTGGTAGAGTACACATACCTTATAACATCTGTATTGGTACAGTACACATACCTTGTAATATCTGTATTGGTAAAGTACACATACCGTATAACATCTGTATTGGTAGAGTACACATACCGTATAACATCTGTATTGGTAGAGTACACATACCTTGTAACATCTGTATTGGTAGAGTACACATACTGTATAACATCTGTATTGGTAGAGTACACATACTGTATAACATCTGTATTGGTAGAGTACACATACCGTATAACATCTGTATTGGTAGAGTACACATACCGTATAACATCTGTATTGGTAGAGTACACATACCTTGTAACATCTGTATTGGTACAGTACACATACCTTGTGACATCTGTATTGGTAGAGTACACATACCGTATAACACTGTATTGGTAGAGTACACATACCTTGTAACATCTGTATTGGTACAGTACACATACCATGCGACATCTGTATTGGTACAGTACACATACCGTATAACATCTGTATTGGTAGAGTACACATTCCTTGTGACATCTGTATTGGTAGAGTACACATACCTTGTAACATCTGTATTGGTAGAGTACACATACCTTGTAACATCTGTATTGGTACAGTACACATTCCTTGTGACATCTGTATTGGTACAGTACACATACCTTGTAACATCTGTATTGGTAGAGTACACATACCGTATAACATCTGTATTGGTACAGTACACATACCTTGTGACATCTGTATTGGTAAAGTACACATACATTGTGACATCTGTATTGGTACAGTACACATAACGTATAACATCTGTATTGGTAGAGTACACATAACATATAACATCTGTATTGGTACAGTACACATTCCTTGTGACATCTGTATTGGTACAGTACACATACCTTGTGACATCTGTATTGGTACAGTACACATACCTTGTGACATCTGTATTGGTACAGTACACATACCTTGTAACATCTGTATTGGTAAAGTACACATACCTTGTACCATCTGTATTGGTAGAGTACACATACCTTGTAACATCTGTATTGGTAGAGTACACATACCGTATAACATCTGTATTGGTAGAGTACACATACCTTGTAACATCTGTATTGGTAGAGTACACATACCTTATAACATCTGTATTGGTACAGTACAAGAAGAACAATGGTCATCACAATGACCACGCCCAGTAAGATAGCAGCATTAGCAATGGATTGCCACACCTTGGTGCCAGTATCTGTGCCAGGACGATCTGCATCATGGAATGGTGTGTATATACTGAAATAAAACATTCAATTTACAATCAGCATAATAATTCTCTTCATATTTTTCTAGTGTTTATGAATGTTTGTGTTTGCATTTACCGTAACCATCTATATATAGGACGCACAGGAGTATAAGACGCAATTTAAAAAAAGAGAAATTCCGGGGGAAAAACTTATTAATTTTAGTTTTTTATTTTACTGTATAAAACGCCCATGATCTTAGATTGAAGAAAATGACCAAATCTTGTAAATATATAAACACTGACGAAATCCAGAACAAGTACGGCACGTACGACGGGACTAGGAGAAATATAGTATGAAACAATTATTTCCCTTTGTTGTATTACGCCATTTGAGTCCTGGAACAATGATATTTAGTTATAAGCTGGAGCATAAGACGCAGCAGACTTTTGGATACTATTTTGGATGAAAAAAACTGTCTTATATATAGACGATTACGGTATTTATCGTTGCTACCAGTTACCCATATGAGCGACGCCTCCTGAAGAGATTAGACATTTTAGATTTTGGAGGATACTAGTACAGTGATACAGACAGAGACCCATTCCAGAACATCCTGGTTATTTTACGCGCACTGGGTAAATAAAACACCCTGAAAGAAAGACACCCCAGTGAGATTGGAAACTACAGCGGTGAGGGGCAAGTGATTTGAAGAGAACGACATTAACCACTCGGCCACTATTCAGATCTGTATTAATTACGGGTGTTTCTGCTTGCGTGACTAATTACATGTATGTCAAACTTTGGTTATGTCAAAGTATTTTGCTTGGTCCGGCGGAGTGTGACATAACGGATGTAGACTGTACATGTACAAGCAAAGAAATAAGTCCATAGGAAAGGATTGAAATGGAAACGAAGCTTTTATATTCTCTCCTCATAATAATAAGACGTTTTGGTTTCAGATATATGGAGCTGACACGATTTGTGATGGATAGACTGACGGACAAACAGACTGATCACAAACACATGTGGGCAACCAAATCCGGTGGCGACTCCTACGAAACCACTCCCACCCTCAAACTTTATTCACTGAGGGTAGAGAAATATAATAATAATACAGCAAATGCTTACAGATATGCTCCATTTTTCTGTGTATAGAACGAGACAGAACTGACGGTGGCCACAACTACAACCATACACAATGTAACCGGGATAAACAACATGATCACATGCTTAGCTCCGTACTGCAACGTCTCCTCCTCCTCCTCTGCCACCTCCTCGTCGCTCTGGCCTTCCCGCTCGTTGAGGGCACCATGTTCTGCACGGCGATTTATTGGACGTGTCTCTACCTGATACGACTGTAAAATACCGGCTACTACTGTAAATGACTATTTACGAACCTCTTCGCTAATTTTATTATTATTTAAGATATATATTCGACGACTGTGAAAATGCAGTTTGTCCTGCGAAGAAATATAATCACTGACTGTGTTGGTCCGGGAATAAAAGGTCCAAATTTAAACAGATATCTCAATTAGTACACAAGTTATACGCAAATAACTGCAATTACTATTTCTGTATTTCATCGAAATATTTCGAATAATTTTACATATATGTACTGTTTTGTAATAAATGTGTCTATTTCATCTGCAAAACAAGCACATCATTAGAATGAGCAGGGATAACTCTATAAATGGTCCAACGTTGAGCATGTTATCTTAATGAATGAGCAGGGATAACTCTATGAATGGTCCAACGTTGAGCATGTTATCTTAATGAATGAGCAGGGATAACTCTATAAATGGTCCAACGTTGAGCATGTTATCTTAATGAATGAGCAGGGATAACTCTATGAATGGTCCAACGTTGAGCATGTTATCTTAATGAATGAGCAGGGATAACTCTATAAATGGTCCAACGTTGAGCATGTTATCTTAATGAATGAGCAGGGATAACTCTATGAATGGTCCAACGTTGAGCATGTTATCTTAATGAATGAGCAGGGATAACTCTATAAATGGTCCAACGTTGAGCATGTTATCTTAATGAATGAGCAGGGATAACTCTATGAATGGTCCAACGTTGAGCATGTTATCTTAATGAATGAGCAGGGATAACTCTATAAATGGTCCAACGTTGAGCATGTTATCTTAATGAATGAGCAGGGATAACTCTATGAATGGTCCAACATTGAACATGTTATCTTAATGAATGAGCAGGGATAACTCTATAAATGGTCCAACGTTGAGCATGTTATCTTAATGAATGAAAAGGTTATGAAGAAATAAAACATGCAAGTCGTGATTGGCTAAAGAAAAGTGGCTACAAAAAAATAATAGCCAGGACACGCCCTGAAGACTGCCAGGACAGGCCCTGAAGACTGCAATAGAGTGTAATGACTCATTGTCACCATATACCAAGTGCAAAGTTAGGCACGTTGTACCAACATATGTGAATATAAGATATCACAAGAATTCCAGACACATTGAAATATTCTTGCCCAAAATTTGCAGCAAATAAACACAGCTAAGGTTCATCATTATTGTATTATATTAGGTTGTATTGTATCATACCATCTCCGTGGTCTAGTGGTTAAGGCCTCTGCCTACGGAGCGGGAGGTCGAAGGTTCAAACTTTGTCAGAGGTTCATTCTGATATGGCCGGTTGGCGAGTCACCAGCTAGTTAATTAATGATACTGATGTCCGTGGCTGACATTCAAGGATTCGGGAAGTAGGAAGTACTGATGTCCGTGCCTGGCATTCAAGGATTCAGGAAGTACTGATGTCCGTGGCTGACATTCAAGGATTCGGGAAGTAGGAAGTACTGATGTCCGTGGCTGACATTCAAGGATTCGGGAAGTAGGAAGTACTGATGTCCGTGGCTGACATTCAAGGATTCGGGAAGTACTGATGTCCGTGGCTGGCATTCAAGGATTCGGGAAGTAGGAAGTACTGATGTCCGTGCCTGGCATTCAAGGATTCGGGAAGTAGGAAGTACTGATGTCCGTGGCTGACATTCAAGGATTCGGGAAGTAGGAAGTACTGATGTCCGTGGCTGACATTCAAGGATTCGGGAAGTAGGATGTACTGATGTCCGTGCCTGGCATTCAAGGATTCAGGAAGTACTGATGTCCGTGGCTGACATTCAAGGATTCGGGAAGTAGGAAGTACTGATGTCCGTGCCTGGCATTCAAGGATTCAGGAAGTAGGAAGTACTGATGTCCGTGGCTGACATTCAAGGATTCGGGAAGTAGGAAGTACTGATGTCCGTGGCTGACATTCAAGGATTCGGGAAGTAGGAAGTACTGATGTCCGTGCCTGGCATTCAAGGATTCAGGAAGTACTGATGTCCGTGGCTGACATTCAAGGATTCAGGAAGTACTGATGTCCGTGGCTGACACAATAATAAACAAACACTTTACTTTTTTACCATGAAAATTAAATGTGAGTGAGTATTTGGTTTAACGGCGCATCAGCACAGTTCAGGCTATATCGCACCATGAAAATTCAAACTTATACTATTCGGGTGCAAAATATACGCCTATGGGTTAATTTGGAGGACGATGAGACAGACAACTCTGTCTAATCTATGTTCATCGATTACTTGCAATAATGTCATTCTTACTAACAGGGTTCCCGCTGTCGGTCGCCAATGGCGCCAAGAAACAAATATTGACGCTAATGTTTGTGAATTGGCGAAAATATTTGGTGCAACTTGTTTGTTTTTTTGGCACAACATGTTTTGTCAAATACATGGCTTCAAATATTTATATGTCAACTATATATGGCTCTTAGTTAGGTCCAATTTTTCATATTGGCTCCTGTTTATTTCAATTGGCGACAGGAGTGGCGCAGACAAACATTCAGACAGAAGGAACCCTGATTAAACATCAATCGTGTTTTGAGGCTACATTATATTATCTGTAGTAGTCTTGCCTGTGTTTTAGCTCCACTATCGAATAACAAACAGCATAGAGACTGGAGTATGATCTGGCTCTATGCTGTTTGTAAAAGCGACTTTAGTCATGAATAGCAGGTTATGGGGTAAAAACTATCAAATACTTACACTCACATCTCCATTTTCTTCGCGCTGGACACACGTTGCAGACATAAGAGGTGTTGTCTCTCTGGGATCAACGTCACAATTTTCTGCACTCATTAAGATCTACACATTAGTCTGTTCATTAAATCACACTGAAAATATACATTGGCAAATTGGCGTCTCTATATATCTTTTCTCTTAAACTTCAATATTATGGGTCAACCCACACAACTACCCTTGACTCGAACCTCCCATGACTCGAACCATTACTCACGGACCCGTCGAGTTCGAGGCAACGAAGTTTGACTGTATATATTAAGTATGTTGTTAACCATTATAATTCTGACTGGTGTATATATTTAATTTTCCCACTATATATATATTGCTATTCACAAGGGGGGTCATATTTCCGCAAGGAGGGTCAATATTCTATGGACAATCAATGACCAGCGGGTCATTATTTTGAGGGTGGGTTAATATTCTATATGACACCGGGTTCGATACATGGTAAGGGTACGTATGTGGTGTCATTGAGCATGGCACCTCCCACACATTGCTTAGTAATTGTTAACCACTTAGGCCGGCTAAACCTTCCCAGGAAAACATGTCTAGGTCCTCACAAGAAGTTTGACATTAATGGAACATACATTAAGTCCCTGTAGAGGTCTTAAATATAGGACTATATTGTGGGCAACCCAGTTATTGCTATATATAGTATGCAAGTCACCACCTGGCTAGATCAGCTATGATAAATCGAAACATACATAGCTCTCACTGAGTGAGTGGGTGTTTATTTTCTCCACTAGTCTAATTTTAAATTCGTACCAGATGAGCTTCCACCCAGAGAAGTGCTCCATACTTAGGATTACAACGAGTAAGCAGTATCAACGGGAGACCAACTACTTTCTCCACGACCACCGCCCCCAAGTCATCGATAGCAAGTACCTCAGTGTACACAAGCTACTGCCGCCAAAGCCTCAAGAACGCTGGGTTTCCTCCGGCGCAACCTGAGAGACTAGCAGGGAAGTCAGAGAAATGACCTACAAGACCATGGTCCGTCGTCCATCCATGGATTATGCTGCACCAGTATGGGACCCAAGCAAAGACGACGATTTAAACCACTTCGACAAGGTCCCAGCGTCGAGCAGCCCCACTTCACCTACAATGACGGTACTCTGGGATGTGTTACAGCAATGATCACCAGACTCGGCTGGGAACAACTACAAGACCGCCGAAAGATAGTCAGACCCAATTATCGGCGAACAAGGGGCTCACAACGGCTATTCAACCTTACACTATCATGACAGTGTACAAGCAGTCCTTCTTCCCGAGAACCATACATGACTGGAACAAGCTGTCAGCAAGCATCACTGACATCCAGGTCTTCAAGGCTGCCCTCCACACAGGTAGCAGCCCTCCTGTCCTCAGCGTTGACAGCTAGTGGGTGTTATGTTATATTTATGTTATATTTCGGGTTTTATGCCTGCATCAGCACCAGTTCGGGCTATATCGCCGGCGGGCAGTTTACCTAACAACACCTTTCCTGGGCAGGCTCCAACGGTTAACCAGTATTTGGGTGCACCAACCTCCGTAAGAAACTGCCAACTTTTTCATATAAATGAGACACGACCTGAGCGGGGCTCGTACCCGTGACTATCAGTGATGATACTGATAGGTTACAGTGGTATACAAGTCAGCGACCTTAACCACTTGACCACGGAGGCGGACCAGCTAGTGGGTGTACATAGTTTTAATTGTATATACAGAATGTTTTAGCTGTACAGCCTTGGGAGATGTGACCATCTTGCCCAAACCTACACAGGACAAAGTAAATTCTAGTAATGGATTTCTTTCCTTAAACGGAAGAAGAACCCATTTCAGCATTTGTGTATGAATTTCTCTGAACAACAACATTGACTGAAGTTGGCCATTGACAATAATCTGTCTTCTATAGTAAATATAGTGTACACACGCACCACCATATCATGTTTTTAATGAATAGTTACCTATTTTCAGAAATAAAACCATACAAATGATAACAATCTTTGTATTTATTTTTGTCTTCCTGTATTTTTTTTGTTCACACTTAAAAGTTGTTTTTGTTTGTTCTGTTTCTTTTATAGAATATATTCACTAAATGTCGGAAGCAAGTCAAAACGGCGCCTATCTATCTCTATCTACCATTAATGTCGAACCCCTCGCGGGGATGTAGACATGTTGCGCGTCAAAAACCGCAAAGAAGTTAAAAAATATTAGTAGTGAAAAGCATAATTTAAGAAAGTAATGAAAATAAGTTGTGGTAAAAGCTGAAAGCCCCTGAATGTCTCTTGACTTTAGGTAGTGACAATGCTCTCTGAAAGGCTATCACACAGTCAGCATGATGCCCGAGGAAAAGAAGGAGTGTCGGTGGATACCAATTAGACATAATAGGACCAGGAACTTCAGTGAGTTACCTATGCATATGTAGTAGGGTCCGTTTTAGCCTCCATACTTTAAACCAGTTATTCCTTGTAGATATACACGATGTGTAATGGTCAGTGAGACGCAACCGTGCGTAGCGAGTTTAACTCTAGGATATGTGTATGATCGTTATGTAGCGTGGTATTCCAACGCAGTCACTTCCAATATCGTGTGATAGTCGGACGTCTTTTATAAAGAGAGCATTTTATAATATAGTTAGAGAATAGAAGTCTTCAAAAGTATTATTCAGGTATATATAGATATGCGTGAGATATTGAATTGGTTGATTTGTACGCTGTAGTATTGGGTTCATTATGTTGTACGCGGGTTCGGTTCAGTTAGTCCTTTTTGTCGTTGGTCCTTGAGTCTGTGCCCTTGGTCCTGGCTGTCGGTATATCAAACCTCATCGTTGCACATAACTTAACAGACGCATGTTATTTACAGTTGTCACCGGCACCAGTGAGTGAGTGGTTGAATGTGTAGCGGACAGTGGAGAATAGCGAGAAGTGTTACAGAGACCATATCTCTGCGTAAGTTATTGTATTGGTCTATATTGTATTGGTCTATGTTGCATTTGTCTATGTTGCATTTGTCTATGTTGCATTTGTCTGTGTTGCATAGGTCTATGTTGCATATGTCTATGTTTCATCAGAGACATGGATGTAACATAGATTACCTCTGTGTTACGGATGTCTTATATATATTGGAGTAAGAGTAAGCGTTATTACGAACCACGAACCTGACGAGAGTATATATAGTGACAACGTATATAATATGTTGTTGTTGTTGTTAACCCAAGCACCGCAAATCATCTATTATATATTTATATGACGCATATGTTTTAATCCTATTCTTAATGTGTGTATATATGTGTATTGTAGAACCAAAGCATTCGAGAGCCTTGTTGTCTACGGAGATCGAATAGAGTGATGAATCGTATAGGGTGTTGTCATTTTACTGATCCCCAAGAATACGAACCCTACCACACATAGTGCTTAGAGATATTGGTGGAAAGAATGATAAAGGGATGTCGATGAGCCCATGGGCAATTTTGTGCACCATCACAAGCTTCGCATTTCACGGCGTTCTTGCAGTCCTATGTTCTAGCCAAGGTCATTGATCATATGTCTGGTAATGCTTGTGGTCTTGTAATGGCCCTTGTTGAATCTCCTCGTCGCTAGACGGTCTAGATCTGGCTGATGTTCATGGCGGTGTGCTATATGCTGGTATACTCTGTATCATCGAGTGCTTTATGAGTTGCATTATTTCAATGAACGTCTGTAACTTGGATTAAATCGGATGTCATGAACAAGTCCACGCAGTGACATCGTACTTGATATCAAATGTGAGAAATGATCGGTCCGGAAACTAATTATTTCCTGGTATTGTAAGTTTGGATAATTGATTGGCAAGTTGTATGTTCTTTTCATGTTTATTTTGTGGACACATGTCGCATACATGTTTTATATAGGCGGTACAAGCCTGAGCCTATAACCACTAAGGCTTCCCCTTATATTAATAAAGATACACCGTCCCAACATTGATGAAGAAGGTGCCCAGATGGAATAGCAGATCAGTCGTCCGGTTGTTATAATGCCAGAAGTGTACTGCTCCAGGAATCATAAGTTTCATCCTCAGCTATAATCTATTAAATCATGAGTCTGTACATGCATATAGCTAGATCAATTAAACGGATCCTCATTTGAATCATTACGCTCACACTCCAAAACATAAAATGAATAATCACTTAAATCGCTGTGGGAAACCAGATTCAAACGCAACACTTACATGATTAACTAGACTTCAACAACATTACCTCCCCCACCGCGTATTTTACACACACTGAAACAGTATGGCATCACTGGCACCATAACCTTCCAAGGACATTTTCACCAATAGTAGTATATGAGGGCTGCTGTTGGGGAAGAGAACTCAGAAACAGCCAATGTTGACTCCACAGGGATTCGGCACGTTTGGGGGTACTAGTATATATATTTAAGTAAATATATATACTAGTACCCCCAAACGTGCCGAATCCCTGTGGTCGACTCAGGCATCGTACTCTCCAAGGAGATCTCAACCAGTGGCAGAATGTACCGATACCGTGGTTCATATAAATTTAACGTTTGAGTACAAGTAGACTGAACAAGAAGGAACATATATTTTATTAAGCTTTGTCTTAGCCTATCCTTTATTACTACTAACACCGTTGTCAGAAGAACGCGCATTAGGGGTTTGATATAATTTGAAGCTATATAGATAGACATATAATGAACTTGTCATTCGATACTAACATAAACAGTTAAAAAAAAAGTCAAACGCATTGGTGTCTGTGATTTCTGCATATCGTGCAAATAGCGTTATACATGTACGTGGAAAAATAATTCGTCAATTTTTTTTATTTGCAATGCCTACAATCGTTTCACAGGTAAAATACATCAACAATGAGCGAAACAAACAATATATCAAGCTACGGAATTCTAAATCGGGCAAAATCAGTCAAAGCCTCAGCATACATGATACACGACACATGTTCGACCACATCCTCGATCTGGTCACCCCACACAGAACTCCAAATAAACCAGATTGAAGCCGTTCAACGCACGACTGCAAGATGGGAATTGCATACGATCCCCTGTTCGTACAGAATGTCTTAAACTATATGTTCCACATCTCTTACATGTGGAGATAAGAGATAATATGAATAAGGAAAAGCCTGAAAGCGAGCTCAAACATAATCATTTGGAGTAGTTATTACATAAATATGAATTATGCACTACATATCTCAAGGAAAGCCAATAATGTGTTGACATCACAATTAATTACTGAACTAGACATTATAGGAGGACTATGAGGGATTTGACATCTAAGTAAGATAGACTGATGACAACCATTATGCTTTTCTTGTAGACGTCACGTTTGCACGTGCATGCTGCTAAGCATTCTGTAAACAGAATAAAAATGGATTCAAATTCAACAGAGGATCTTTAAATTGCGATTATTAAACATAACCTAGTTCCTATTACATTCGTTCAATTGGCATGTACATGTATAATGATGTATTTTACTTGCCTATGTTTACATTGTACAATAATAGCTGCTGTTCAGCCTCATAAATACACTAAACAATTGAATATAGAGAAAATGATTATAACCAAAGCTATATAAAACCATAGAGAGAAACGCAACAACAGGAGGATGTGAACAAGTTATAGCCTGGGTTAAAACAATTACTAGATATAACGGACTAAATCCCGTTTTAAAAAATATCTTACATGGATATATATCTGACTTTGCATCCATCCCCAAATGTGATGGTCCGTGTTGCAGTAGTAGAGCGTCGGATCTAGAATTTATCGTCCCCGGTTTGATACTCGGTCAGGCCACGTATGTAGTGTCATTGAGCAAGGCACCTCACACACATTGCTTAGTACTGGTTAACCACTTAGGTCGGCTAAGCTTGCCCAGGAAAACATGTCTACGTCCCCGCAAGGTGTTTGACATTAATGGAACATACATACAACTGCGAGTCAAATCTTAGATCTTCTTACTGTCAGAATATAAGGGGCTCCGTGGTCAAGTGTTTACAGTAGTTGACACTTAATTGCCCCTCTTCGCTGCATGTTTGAACCCCACTGGGGGTGTCGAATACTTTCATGAGAGGAAGCCATGCAGCTGGTTTGTAGAAGGTCAGTGATTCTACCCGGGTACCTGTCCGTGCCTGAAATACTGCACGGAAGCACACTCATGGTCTTCCTCCACCAATAATAGCTGGAGATTACCCACATGACGGTTGACCCTAAGCTGTTAGTGTGACCTTAAACCACACTAACAAACAAACAATACTGTCAGAATAGTTCATTTATTATTATTTCAGATTGAATTAGCTGAGCAAGATTTACAATTGTGTGAATCCAGCCTAGATAAGCTAGATAGGAAAGTGAGAATCTCTAACCTAACAGATACACAGTTGTAAGTATACTTGTTTGTGTAGTATATTGTGTGAATCCTGCGTAGATAAGTTAGATAGGAAAGTGAGAATCTCAAACCTACCAGATATACAGTTGTAAGTATACTTGTTTGTGTAGTATATTGTGTGAATCCTGCGTAGATAAGTTAGATAGGAAAGTGAGAATCTCAAACCTACCAGATATACAGTTGTAAGTATACTTGTTTGTGTAGTATATTGTGTGAATCTCAAACCTACCAGATAAACAGTTGTAAGTATACTTGTTTGTGTAGTATATTGTGTGAATCTCAAACCTACCAGATATACAGTTGTAAGTATACGTGTTTGTGTAGTATATTGTGTGAATCTCAAACCTACCAGATATACAGTTGTAAGTATACTTGTTTGTGTAGTATATTGACTAGTAACGAGGTTACTAGTGTAGTATAGAGGTTACTAGTGTAGTATAGAGGTTACTAGTGTAGTATACTATAGAGGTTACTAGTGTAGTATGGAGGTTACTAGTGTAGTATGGAGGTTATTAGTGTAGTATGGAGGTTACTAGTGTAGTATGGAGGTTACTAGTGTAGTATCGAGGTTACTAGTGTAGTATGGAGGTAACTAGTGTAGTATCAAGGTTACTAGTGTAGTATCAAGGTTACTAGTGTAGTATGGAGGTTACTAGTGTAGTATAGAGGTTACTAGTGTAGTATGGAGGTTACTAGTGTAGTATACTATAGAGGTTACTAGTGTAGTATGGAGGTTACTAGTGTAGTATGGAGGTTACTAGTGTAGTATCGAGGTTACTAGTGTAGTATGGAGGTTACTAGTGTAGTATGGAGGTTACTAGTGTAGTATGGAGGTTACTAGTGTAGTATGGAGGTTACTAGTGTAGTATGGAGGTTACTAGTGTAGTATCGAGGTTACTAGTGTAGTATCAAGGTTACTAGTGTAGTATGGAGGTTACTAGTGTAGTATGGAGGTTACTAGTGTAGTATCGAGATTACTAGTGTAGTATCAAGGTTACTAGTGTAGTATGGAAGTTACTAGTGTAGTATCGTGGTTACTAGTGTAGTATCGAGGTTACTAGTGTAGTATGGAGGTTACTAGTGTAGTATGGAGGTTACTAGTGTAGTATCGAGGTTACTAGTGTAGTATCAAGGTTACTAGTGTAGTATGGATGTTATTAGTGTAGTATGGAGGTTACTAGTGTAGTATGGAGGTTACTAGTATAGTATCGAGGTTACTAGTGTAGTATCGAGGTTACTAGTGTAGTATGGAGGTTACTAGTGTAGTATCAAGGTTACTAGTGTAGTATCAAGGTTACTAGTGTAGTATGGAAGTTACTAGTGTAGTATCGAGGTTACTAGTGTAGTATCGAGGTTACTAGTGTAGTATCCATGTTACTAGTGTAGTATCAAGGTTACTAGTGTAGTATAGAGGTTACTAGTGTAATATCGTGGTTACTAGTGTAGTATCGAGGTTACTAGTGTAGTATGGAGGTTACTAGTGTAGTATCAAGGTTACTAGTGTAGTATGGAGGTTACTAGTGTAGTATCGAGGTTACTAGTGTAGTATGGAGGTTACTAGTGTAGTATCGAGGTTACTAGTGTAGTATCAAGGTTACTAGTGTAGTATGGAAGTTACTAGTGTAGTATCGAGGTTACTAGTGTAGTATCGAGGTTACTAGTGTAGTATCCATGTTACTAGTGTAGTATCAAGGTTACTAGTGTAGTATAGAGGTTACTTGTGTAGTATATAGGTTACTAGTGTAGTATAGAGGTTACTTGTGTAGTATAGAGGTTACTAGTGTAGTATCCAGGTTACTAGTGTAGTATTCATGTTACTTGTTTAGTATCCAGGTTACTAGTGTAGTATCCAGGTTACTAGTGTAGTATATAGGTTACTAGTGTAGTATAGAGGTTACTAGTGTAGTATCCATGTTACTTTTGTGTAGTATAGAGGTTACTAGTGTAGTATAGAGGTTACTTGTGTAGTATGGAGGTTACTAGTGTAGTATGGAGGTTACTAGTGTAGTATCGAGGTTACTAGTGTAGTATCAAGGTTACTAGTGTAGTATGGAAGTTATTAGTGTAGTATGGAGGTTACTAGTGTAGTATGGAGGTTACTAGTGTAGTATCGAGGTTACTAGTGTAGTATCGAGGTTACTAGTGTAGTATGGAAGTTACTAGTGTAGTATCGAGGTTACTAGTGTAGTATGGAGGTTACTAGTGTAGTATCAAGGTTACTAGTGTAGTATGGAGGTTACTAGTGTAGTATCGAGGTTACTAGTGTAGTATGGAGGTTACTAGTGTAGTATCAAGGTTACTAGTGTAGTATCAAGGTTACTAGTGTAGTATGGAAGTTACTAGTGTAGTATCGAGGTTACTAGTGTAGTATCGAGGTTACTAGTGTAGTATCCATGTTACTAGTGTAGTATCAAGGTTACTAGTGTAGTATAGAGGTTACTAGTGTAATATCGTGGTTACTAGTGTAGTATCGAGGTTACTAGTGTAGTATGGAGGTTACTAGTGTAGTATCAAGGTTACTAGTGTAGTATGGAGGTTACTAGTGTAGTATCGAGGTTACTAGTGTAGTATGGAGGTTACTAGTGTAGTATCGAGGTTACTAGTGTAGTATCAAGGTTACTAGTGTAGTATGGAAGTTACTAGTGTAGTATCGAGGTTACTAGTGTAGTATCGAGGTTACTAGTGTAGTATCCATGTTACTAATGTAGTATCAAGGTTACTAGTGTAGTATAGAGGTTACTTGTGTAGTATATAGGTTACTTGTGTAGTATAGAGGTTACTTGTGTAGTATAGAGGTTACTAGTGTAGTATCCAGGTTACTAGTGTAGTATTCATGTTACTTGTTTAGTATCCAGGTTACTAGTGTAGTATCCAGGTTACTAGTGTAGTATATAGGTTACTAGTGTAGTATAGAGGTTACTAGTGTAGTATCCATGTTACTTTTGTGTAGTATAGAGGTTACTAGTGTAGTATAGAGGTTACTTGTGTAGTATAGAGGTTACTAGTGTAGTTTAGAGGTTACTAGTGTAGTATAGAGGTTACTAGTGTAGTATAGAGGTTACTAGTGTAGTATAGAGGTTACTAGTGTAGTATAGAGGTTACTAGTGTAGTATAGAGGTTACTTGTGTAGTATAGAGGTTACTAGTGTAGTATTCAGGTTACTAGTGTAGTATTCTGGTTACTGGTGTAGTATAGAGGTTACTGGTGTAGTATAGAGGTTACTAGTGTAGTATTCTGGTTACTGGTGTAGTATAGAGGTTACTGGTGTAGTATAGAGGTTACTAGTGTAGTATAGAGGTTACTAGTGTAGTGTAGAGGTTACTAGTGTAGTATAGAGGTTACTAGTGTAGTATCGAGGTTACTTGTGTAGTATCGAGGTTACTAGTGTAGTATAGAGGTTACTAGTGTAGTATAGAGGTTACTAGTGTAGTATAGAGGTTACTAGTGTAGTATAGAGGTTACTTGTGTAGTATAGAGGTTACTAGTGTAGTATCGAGGTTACTGGTGTAGTATCGAGGTTACTTGTGTAGTATAGAGGTTACTTGTGTAGTATCGAGGTTACTTGTGTAGTATAGAGGTTACTTGTGTAGTATCAAGGTTATGTTACATTGTTTTATATTTTCAGACAGATCTTGCAAAATGAAATTAAAGATTTGAATAAAGAGAAGAAAAAACATGGTAGGGATTTGTCATTGTCTGTCTGAAGACTATTATAACTAAAAGAGTCAATAAATTCTAAACTTTAAACTTTATTTATTTTACAACAGTTGCGAAACAAGCTTTAAAAGGTTATATTAATCACTCTTGTTGGCTTTGAATTTGATGAAAGCGTAAATTCATGTGGGAGAAAACCAGAGTACTCGGAGATAAACCCACCTGTCCGATCTGGCGACCACCGTACCATCTAGCATACTTCCCGGTCCGAGGATCGAAACCTGCTAACCACTGCGCTAATCGGACAGCCAAAATTCTAATTAGACTCCTGTAACAAGTTCCTACTAACTAAATAAATATTCCCGAATAAAGTACCACATTAAATGTTGGCGAAAATATCGTACAGTTTTCATAATGTATTCAGTTTGTTCTCTGTTTTGTATATATTTCAGAAACGACTTTAAGCAGATTGAGGAAGGAAAATGGAAAGACTACATTCTTATCATTTGTCATTCTTGCTATTGTTCTGATTATGTATTATGCATTCTGGGCTGCGTGAGTTATACATGTAAGTACATGCACATTCTTGTACATAATGTTTCAATGATTGTGTATTATGCATTCTGTGCTGCGTGAGTTATACATGTATGTACATGCACATTCTTGTACATAATGTTTCAATGATTGTGTATTATGCATTCTGTGCTGCGTGAGTTATACATGTATGTACATGCACATTCTTGTACATAATGTTTCAATGATTGTGTATTATGCATTCTGGGCTGCATGAGTTATACATGTATGTACATGCACATTGTTGTACATAATGTTTAAATGATTGTGTATTATGCATTCTGTGCTGCGTGAATTATACATGTATGTACATGCACATTCTTGTACATAATGTTTCAATGATTGTATATACTGAGTCAAAAAAGAAACGATACCAAACTAAAAATGACGTAAAACGGATAAAACCATAGAAAGGTTTAATATATTATTACGTATCAGTACCGGGTATCTTATTGCAACGTCAGCCAACCATAAACACAGGTAAATAAACACCCGATAATCCTGGAACGCCGAATTTCCGATTTGCACGTGCTCGTCAACAAAGACAACTTCCTACACATGTACAAATCGGAAAACCGGTTTATTGTACTGGTATTGCATTATCATCGAGGAAAAACACCTTACATACCCATTGTTACCTCTAACAAAATGCCTAGGCTAAACCGCAATCAGAGAATGCGTGCCATTGGCATGATTGACGGCGGTTTACGTCAGCGTGACGTCGCAAATCGACTCAGGGTTACGCGGATCACGATAACACGTCTACTTCGACGTTATCGAACACATGGATCGGTGGACGACCGTCCAAGATCTGGTCGACCACGTGTGATGACCCGTGAACAGGACCGTCACATTCGGACGTCACATTTACGTGACCGGTTCCTACCTGCTACGCACACAGCTGCCGTTACTCCTGGGATGACCAACAATCGCATCAGTGCACAAACAGTCAGGAACCGGCTCGGTGAACGTGGCATTCGTGCCTATCGGCCATACGTTGGACCCATCCTGACTCGACGTCACCGTGACGTACGGCGGGAATGGACGACGGAACGTGCTCGCTGGACTCGGTTACAGTGGAATTCGGTGATGTTTAGCGATGAATCGCGGTTCTGTTTGCGTCGAGCGGATGGCAGAGAGCGGGTATATCGCAGACGCGGTGAACGTCAGGTCGATCTGTTCGGGGGCGGAAGCGTTATGGCGTGGGGCGGTATCACCTTCGGCAGTCGCACTGAACTGTTAGTGGTGGATGGGAACCTAAACGCCCAGCGGTACTGTGATGAGATCCTTGCGCCAGTTGTTGTGCCGTTCTTTAATGCCAACAGAAACGTCACACTGTTCCAACAGGACAACGCCAGGTGTCATACTGCTCGGATTTCCACCACATTATTGGAGCAGAACAATATTGAAACCCTGCCGTGGCCTGCTTTGTCACCAGACTTGTCACCCATAGAACATTTGTGGGATACGTTAGACCGCCGCGTCAGACGACGTCAGCCGGTAACGTTAAACCAACTGAGGGATGTTTTGCGTCAGGAGTGGACAAATATTGACCAGCAAGAGATTCAGACACTCTTCCGTTCGATGCGACGGCGGTGCATTGCAGTGAGAGACGCAAATGGTGCCCATACTCGGTATTGACGTCTGTGTGAAAACTCCATTAGACCCCTGTCCAACAAATTACGTCATCACGCAGCAGACAGTTTAGGAGGCTCATTATGCTTTATGTGCTCCTCTTTCAAACATGTTGGACTATCATCTTATGAATTTTCAAAGAATTTTCTTAATAAATGTTGAAATTATAGACACATAAACACCAGGTATCGTTTCTTTTTTGACTCAGTATATTATGCATTCTGTGCTGCGTGAGTTATTCATGTATGTACATGCACATTCTTGTACATAATGTTTCAATGATTGTGTATTATGCATTCTGTGCTGCGTGAGTTATACATGTATGTACATGCACATTCTTGTACATAATGTTTCAATGATTGTGTATTATGCATTCTGGGCTGCATGAGTTATACATGTATGTACATGCACATTGTTGTACATAATGTTTAAATGATTATGTAATAGCAATAGTAATTTGATTTCCAGTTCCATTTTACAAGCATAATGAAACCAATGAATGTGTAGGAATTTTATAATGAAACCAATGAATGTGTAGCAATTGTATGATTATTTAAGCTTGTTCTTATAATACTGTATTTTATTTATGTATGAAATATTACTTTACTGCCATTGTATGTTTATTATACATGTAGGAGTGATATATGTATACAATGAGATAAAATAAAAAATAATGATATGTGCAATCTACCTGGTCTTAGGTTTTGCAAGCACCATGTGGCAGTGACTATGTCTTGTCTCTATCCGAAACCAGGAACACTAGGGTTTCTTATAGAGCAGAATGACAGGTAGCCGCACTCTGCCACTTTATCCCCGCAATGTCACCATGCTCTGCCACTTTAGCCCCGCAATGTCACCTTGCTCTGCCACTTTAGCCCCGCGTTGTCGCCTTGCTCTGCCACTTTAGCCCCGCGTTGTCGCCTTGCTCTGCCACTTTAGCCCCGCGGTGTTGCCTTGCTCTGCCACTATATCCCCGCGGTGTCGCCTTGCTCTGCCACTATAGCCCCGCGATGTCGCCTTGCTCTGCCACTATAGCCCGCGATGTCGCCTTGCTCTGCCACTATAGCCCCGCGTTGTCGCCTTGCTCTACCACTATATCCCCGCGTTGTCGCCTTGCTCTGCCACTATAGCCCCGCGTTGTCGCCTTGCTCTGCCACTATATCCCCGCGTTGTCGCCTTGCTCTGCCACTATAGCCCCGCGTTGTCGCCTTGCTCTGCCACTATATCCCCGCGTTGTCGCCTTGCTCTGCCACTATAGGCCCACGAGGTCGCCTTGCTCTGCCACTATAGCCCCGCTATGTCGCCTTGCTCTGCCACTATATCCCCGCGTTGTCGCCTTGCTCTGCCACTATAGCCCCGCGTTGTCGCCTTGCTCTGCCACTTTAGCCCCGCGGTGTTGCCTTGCTCTGCCACTATATCCCCGCGGTGTCGCCTTGCTCTGCCACTATATCCCCGCGGTGTCGCCTTGCTCTGCCACTATAGCCCCGCGATGTCGCCTTGCTCTGCCACTATAGCCCGCGATGTCGCCTTGCTCTGCCACTATAGCCCCGCGTTGTCGCCTTGCTCTACCACTATATCCCCGCGTTGTCGCCTTGCTCTGCCACTATAGCCCCGCGTTGTCGCCTTGCTCTGCCACTATATCCCCGCGTTGTCGCCTTGCTCTGCCACTATAGCCCCGCGTTGTCGCCTTGCTCTGCCACTATATCCCCGCGTTGTCGCCTTGCTCTGCCACTATAGGCCCACGAGGTCGCCTTGCTCTGCCACTATAGCCCCGCTATGTCGCCTTGCTCTGCCACTATATCCCCGCGTTGTCGCCTTGCTCTGCCACTATAGCCCCGCGTTGTCGCCTTGCTCTGCCACTTTAGCCCCGCGGTGTTGCCTTGCTCTGCCACTATATCCCCGCGGTGTCGCCTTGCTCTGCCACTATAGCCCCGCGATGTCGCCTTGCTCTGCCACTATAGCCCGCGATGTCGCCTTGCTCTGCCACTATAGCCCCGCGTTGTCGCCTTGCTCTACCACTATATCCCCGCGTTGTCGCCTTGCTCTGCCACTATAGCCCCGCGTTGTCGCCTTGCTCTGCCACTATATCCCCGCGTTGTCGCCTTGCTCTGCCACTATAGCCCCGCGTTGTCGCCTTGCTCTGCCACTATATCCCCGCGTTGTCGCCTTGCTCTGCCACTATAGGCCCACGAGGTCGCCTTGCTCTGCCACTATAGCCCCGCTATGTCGCCTTGCTCTGCCACTATATCCCCGCGTTGTCGCCTTGCTCTGCCACTATAGCCCCGCGTTGTCGCCTTGCTCTGCCACTATAGCCCCGCGTTGTCGCTTTGCTCTGCCACTATATCCCGCGTTGTCGCCTTGCTCTGCCACTATAGCCCCGTGTTGTCGCCTTGCTCTGCCACTATAGGCCCACGAGGTCGCCTTGCTCTGCCACTATAGCCCCGCGTTGTCGCCTTGCTCTGCCACTATATCCCCGCGTTGTCGCCTTGCTCTGCCACTATATCCCCGCGTTGTCGCCTTGCTCTG
The DNA here is from genome assembly GCA_014843695.1 of Archivesica marissinica. Classification (NCBI taxonomy): domain Eukaryota; kingdom Metazoa; phylum Mollusca; class Bivalvia; order Venerida; family Vesicomyidae; genus Archivesica; species Archivesica marissinica. The sequence goes on along the minus strand of CM026404.1, from coordinate 29,629,972 downwards.
CCACTATAGGCCCACGAGGTCGCCTTGCTCTGCCACTATAGCCCAGCGTTGTCGCCTTGCTCTGCCACTATAGCCCCGTGTTGTCGCCCTGCTCTGTCACTATAGGCCCACGTTGTCGCCTTGCTCTGCCACGATATCGCCTTGCACTGCCACTATAGCCCCACGATGTCGCCTTGCTCTGCCACTATATCCCCGCGTTGTCGCCTTGCTCTGTCACTATAGGGCCACGTTGTCGCCTTGCTCTGCCACTATATCCCCGCAATGTCACCTTGCTCTGCCACTATATCCCCGCGTTGTCGCCCTGCTCTGCCACTATAGCCCCGCGTTGTCGCCTTGCTCTGCCGCTATATCCCCGCATTGTCGCCTTGCTCTGCCGCTATATCCCCGCGTTGTCGCCTTGCTCTGCCGCTATAGCCCCACGTTGTCGCCTTGCTCTGCCACTATAGCCCCGCGATGTCGCCTTGCTCTGCCACTATATCCCCGCGTTGTCGCCTTGCTCTGCCACTATAGCCCCGCGATGTCGCCTTGCTCTGTCACTTTAGCCCCACGAGGTCGCCTTGCTCTGCCACTTTAGTCCCACGAGGTTGCCTTGCTCTGTCACTTTAGCCCCACGAGGTCGCCTTGCTCTGCCACTATAGGCCCAAGATGTCGCCTTGCTCTACAACTTTAGCCCCATGATTTTGGCTTTTTTATCCGAGTCTCAACTGGCGAGTGCCTTCGAACTGGAGGACCAGGGGTAGGGTCGAATACTTCAAAATGTATTGAAAAGGAATACGAATATTTTCCATTTTCAATACCATTACAAATACAGCAATTTTTAAAAGTAATTGAATACAATTACGAATACTCCAACAATGTATTCGAATACATTTTCAATACATTCAGATTATTTCAGGACTCTATACATGCATTTCAATGGTCACAAAGCCCTATTATAGGACCACCCTGTTATTCAGTAATAAGACCACCTATGACACCAGAACTCCAATAATAAGTTATTAAGATCTACTCAATCCTGTGTATTGTGTCATCTCATGTCATAAATCTGTGAAAGTTGAGCTTATATCATACAATACTTATTGATATGAATATGTCAATAACCAACAAGGATCATTAGAGCAAGTCTGTAAAACCTGCATACCAGTATCATTATAATGCAATGTGCACGTTGCAAAATATTGAAATCATGTGTCTTATCAGAGGTTTTACTGTATACACACAACAAAACAAATATTGCACCCTCAAATATGTTCAGTACAGTTTAATAATGTTTCTATTTTACTGAAATCTATTCATGTTACAAGCTGGAGATTCTAGAGCGTGTATCATAGACATGTATTAAATCTAACTTGCCTTGATGTGAGTGAGAAAATGTGATGTACTGTTGGCAGGACCAGATATTTCAGTTGGACAAAGCTTGCACTTGGATTTTACGGGGTACGGACATTTGCCCCGAAGGACATCTGCCCCGACTCCAAACATGGCTAGGGAGGACATCTGCCCCGACTCTGTTTTGCAAAGGCGGTCATCTGCCCCGACTATGTTTTGCAGGGGTGGATCACAGGGATTCGGCACGTTTGGGGGTACTAGTATATATATTTAAGTACAGGGATTCTACTCTGTGGAATGTCTGATTTCGCATCGATCAGTAAAATGGCCCTATCTGAAACAATTGTGTACACATCTGTCCAAATATAACGCCTATCCCGAGTCTTTATATTGTTCTTCAAATAAAACACAACTTTAAGCTGCGTGCATGTATACTTTGCAAACAATTGTCACAGACACTGGCCATAGCAGGTCATAGACTGGGACAATTTCAGCGAAATGTTGGCGCTTAGAGTTTATGAGGCGTTTTTGAGGAATAGTTGGCAAACAACTTTTTCCAAGGGATTTGGGTATGCTGAAAATGAATATTTTGTTTGCCAAGCTCAATTTTGATTTTTCGGTACCCAAATTGCTAAAAACAAAAATGGCCGCCATGGGAAACTTAAAACGCCCATAACTTTTGAATGAAGGGTGATAAAGCTTAATTGTTTGCACCAAATACCATGTTTTTGATGCCTACGAACACACTGAACACATCATAATGGAGCTATGTTCAATATAAATGGGTGGAAAATAATATAAGTGGCATTTCATTTGAAAACTGACAAATAATAAACAAAATCAGAACGTTAGATCATGAAATGCCTTTATATTACCAGAAGCATGGCACATAGTGACTGATAATATTAATACGTGTATTTTACATGATTTATAAACTGTCCAACATATATTATACATAGTAGGAAAACTAGGCCGTAATGTTATTCATCATATTATATTATGTTTAAATAGTAAATGTCTATAACGGTGTACTGTATCGCAAGTCTTTGAAGTATTTCTTTCAGCTTCATTTGTTCATGCACATGTTGTCACTGTCTACACACTTGCAGGCTCCAGTGCATGTCAGTTTGTCCTTTCTGCAGGTGCAACTCTGTGATTTACAGCCTTTTGTGCATTGACATGCAACAATGTCCTTGCCTGACTGTGGAATTGGAGCGAGTGACACACGTTTTGGTGACAGCTGTCCACCTTCCAATGTCCAGCCCATGGTTGCAGGTGAGGGTAGAACTGGTTGTGGATTGGTAGCCTGCATCCAAACCATACTTTGGAAGTGTGCTCGCTGAACATGAAATTGTAGTGCATCTGATGTAGGAGGCAATGCATCTTGCGATTTACATTTGAAGAACAATTTGACACGAGCATTGTCACAGCTGGCTACTTCTTGAACGTTGTACAACTTGCACACAAACTGTTCTGCATCCTTCATTGTATTTTGTGTCAGTTCTCCTGTTCCAAGGTCTTTGAGGAGATGGTTGTCTGTGGTGAACAGTTTCCATGCAGTTTTCTTGCTATGTTTAGCAAAGTAGGACACAGTATCGCAGCCCGTTATTGCATGGAATGGGATGAGGGTTTCAAACACCGAGTTGCTGAATGGAAGATTATGCCTGGTATCAGGTATGTATTTCCGACGTTTTGATGTGCCTGCCTTCATCCACAACTTTCTGCAATTCATTTTGGGGAAATGTGCTAGCAGTAGCACCAAGACATCTGTGTCTCGCGCTGACACAACCACACTCTCTGCATATGTGTGCATACAATGCAAGACAAGCCTTGTATCTGCCTCCTCATGGCTGGCCTCGAGCAGATGAATGTCCAATTCCGGGTCAGATGTCCAAACTGTGTCCTCCCTCTGGAATCCACCAGAGACTACCAGTATTTTCCCTGGAGGAGCATTTGCGATCAAATGTTTTCAGAGGAAATCTGCTAGGTCTGCCTTGTTAGCAGGCACTGCCAGAAAATCATTCCAGTTGTTGGGGATTGGCACATAACTGTCCTCGACAACTCTTCTGATCGGACGAGGATGTTTTGAACGTTTCTTCCTGGTACCAGCCTTGATTGATGTTTCTCTGTACCGATCAAAGGTGACATCGATCCTGTCAAAAGATCTCCCAGCATGACTGACATTCAGCACAAATGCATCTCCCAGTTCACCAAAGTTATTAACACCTGAAGGTTTCCCAAGTGCCACTACTAGGGCTTGGCCATCTATCACCAGACAGGATGTTCTGTCAAGGGTAATCTCTGATGGACAGGTCACATCTTTGGTCATCACATCAGTTAGGATAGCTTTATTACCAACCCGCAGACTGCCATTTGTGTTTGCAACTGGCACAGTCATCAGTTCATGCTGTAATACATTGTGAAGATCCACCTTCCTGCCAGCCTGGTAGGCAATGATGAGGCGCTGAAGTATATTCCGGTCTGCCTTCATGATGGATTCTTTACCCTTGGAGTCTTTCTGCGCCACATATAGAGATGAGAAGGTGAGTGCCTTTGACTTATGTATGGGATCTCTGAACTTGACTCTTGTATGGCCGCCACCAGAGGCAATCAATCTCTCATTCACGAATGTATTGAGTTGTACCTGGCCCAGATGCTCAGCTTTCAGAAGACATTCTTGGATAGCAGTAGTTGCTAAATCCTTGGTAGAAATATTCTGGAGCACATCACAGGATTTCTTTGTAGAACTGACATGATTTTGTCTTCATCCTCGGTGTCCCGTTTCATTCTAACAGGAGTGGTTTCATTGTGAATCATTTGGTCTTCATGTCCAACCATAAACAGTGCCCTTGTCTTGGTTGCAATACAGGCCCTGAGATTATATGACAAGGCCCAGCGGCTCAATGCTGCTGTGGTTTTGGTAATTCCAATGATACCACCACCCTTTTTCCCTGTGCCATTTAGCCACTCTTGGCTGTGGTCTGGGTCAACCTGGTTGAATCTCTGGTCTGATCCCTTCACAACAAAGTTGCCTTTGTAGAATTCCTCTTTGACTTCATCAGGTAGCTGGTTCATCTCGGCTAAGTACAGAGTACCCCACCTGGCATAGTTTATGTCGTCATAGCGGTGGAAGTATGGAAGCATTTGCTTAAAAGCATAGAGGTGAAGCTCCCAGAGACCATCACGCTGGGCCCTGATGAACAGGAGTAGTATACATACCATGTTCATATACTGCCACCAGTACTGGAAGTTGACATCTTGCTCTTTGCTAAGAACAAATTCAGCCATGAGATTGCAAAATCGTGTGGATGCCAGTGTTGTCACCAGTGCATCATAATCTTGTGGAGCATCTGACCTTGCTGCTTTCAATATATCTTTTTTCAGCTTATGGTCTTTCTTCTCAATATACGGCAGGAGTTGTGGAAGCACAAGTTACCACATAGCTTGCAGGGTTAGTTTGTGTGCACGCACTCCCTTAGCATATGGTGTTCCAGTCATTGCTTTCTCTGTTAAATTTGGTCCCAAAATTCCACTATCTATCCAGACGTCTGCCAAACCAGAATCTGCAGTGTGTTGTCCCAAGACCTTCAGAAAGTTCATCGCCGTATGTAGGCTTCCTAATCCGGGTATCAGAAGATCCTTGTACTGTGGTATTGTCCATTTTAGCTCCATCAGTGCAGGGAAGAGAGCCTGGTCTACTGTAATCACGGCATGTGTTTGCTGTAAAGAGGCTGCTACATGTAGAACTCTTTGAACAATTGTGTTCAAAGTTTGGAGCTCATGTGCTGGTGCCTGAATGATAGGCATGTATCCAACAGTGGTTTTTTCTGGATCCATTTGACTGTGCCTTCTGTTAAAAGATGTCCAGGTGGATTTAGGTTCTTCGTGTTGACGTATAAACATAAATGCTTTGTCTGTAGCTTTAGCTTTCAATGCCGATGTGGGAATATCATTGGATTTCTCAAACCATTCCGCTTTCAATTCCCCAAACTGTGGTTCGGTGGTGCCTTCATTGATGTTGACTGGGATGATAGCTTCCATTGCTTCTGCATTTAGTCAACATAACTCATAAATTCAAATTTGTCAGTTTTCATGGTAGTCATCAAAAACATGGTATTTGGTGCAAAAAAACTTTGCTTTATCACCCTTCATTCAAAAGTTATGGACGTTTTAAGTTTTCCATGGCGGCCATATTTGTTTTTAGCAATTTGGGTACTAAAAAATCAAAATTGAGCTTGGTAAACAAAATATATCCATTGGAAAAAGTTGTTTGCCAACTTTTCCTCAAAAACGCCTCCAACATTCACAGTTCCTGAAAATTGTCCTAGTCTATCACATACTTTGCAAACAATTGCCACAGACATTGCCCATGGCAGGTCTCATTTCCATACTAGGACACGGGTTCTGTCAGCAACAAAACAAATCTTCGACGGGAGAGTTTTAACAGTGAATAAATCAATACAATGTGTTTCCACTTTTAACGTGTAGGTTTATTCGGCAAAAATGTACGTCAAAAAGAGATTTCAGAGAATTTTTCAATTTGTTTTGAAAATTTCTAAAGCGGCGCAATTCGCGTTGAAACGAGCGTTCTGATTTGATTATTAGAATGTGTGTGTTTTACGTTTATTTATCGTCGCTACCGGTTGCCCATATGAGCGACGCCTCCTGAAGATATTAGTCATTTTAGATTTTGGAGGATAGTGCAATGATACAGAGAGAGACCCATTCCAGAGTCGTCTCTGGTTCTTTTACGTGCACGGTGTAAAGCACCGACACGAGACCTCGGTTTAACGTCCCATCTGAAAGACTGTTAATTTTATTAGGGTCAGACGGGGGATCGAACCTGCGATTATTATTATTAGAATGTAACAAGATGTTTGTTTTTATATGAAGAATAATCATAATCCAACCAGAACGCTCGTTTCAACGCGAACTGCGCCGCTTGAGAAATTTTCAAAACAAATTGAAAAATTCTCCGAAATCTCTTTTTGACGTACATTTTTGCCGAATAAACCTACACGTTAGTGGAAACACATTTTACTGATAATATTATTCACTGTTAAAACTCTCCCGTCGAAGATTGTTTTTGTTGCTGACAGAACCCGTGTCCTAGTATGGAAATGTGACCTGCTATGGGCAATGTCTGTGGCAATTGTTTGCAAAGTATACATGCACGCAGCTTAAAGTTGTGTTTTATTTGAAGAACAATATAAAGACTCGGGATAGGCGTTATATTTGGACAGATGTGTACACAATTGTTTCAGATAGGGCCATTTTACTGATCGATGCGAAATCTGACATCCCACAGAGTAGAATCCCTGTACTTAAATATATATACTAGTACCCCCAAACGTGCCGAATCCCTGTGGGGTGAATATGTGCCCCGACTAAAGTGGACAACTGCCCCGACTCTGTTTTGCAAAGGCAGATATCTGCCCCGACTCTGTTCTGTAGAGGCGGACATCTGCCCCGACTTTGTTTTGCAAGAGCGGATATTTGCTCCTTGTAGGGAGGACAATTGCCCCGATTGTATTTTAAAATATTGATATTAATAATGAATAATACTCTCCAAATGTTAGCAAATATTGAATATCTCTGAAATCATTCTAATAATTTTAATATATTGATCATGTGTTAACAATAGTGAAATGTACTCAAATCAAGAGCTAATTACATTAATATAATCCAATTATAATCCAATTTAAATACATGTGATTAATTATTATTAGTTGTGATCATGGTGATATGTAATCACATTAAAATACTCACATTGGGATCAATGTTTTCTTTAATTGCTAATTAATCTTTAATCATGGTCATATGTAAACCCTCAAATTAGCACCTGCTAAATCATCTGATGTTTGTCACTGGTGGGCTCCATATTATTTCCAAAATCTATGTGGGTTCAAAGTTGTGACCATCGCCATCTTGGTTTTAAACTAGATTGAGTGATATTCTGTGCAGGTTTATTTTACTTTTTGCACTTTGAAATGTAAATAGCCTATATGACAATAAAGTAATGACAATGACAACCTATTATGTGTGTTCCTGTGTATACTATTTAATTCCATGGTCTAATTAGTGACCGACGCACCGTCATTAATGGCTAACCGTGGATATAAATAGAAATATCAATGCGCTACAACTAGAGAGCCTAGTAACAGCTTAATTTTTTTTTGTGGAGGGGTCTGCTCAGAATGTAAGATACATAGAATATTAGGTTACTGGCTTATACATTTTAATTTATTAGGCTCTTCTCAGAAAACAATAAAACTCTCAGTAGAGCCTCGCTTTGACCTGTTGATTTTTTGTTCTTGATTCACCTAATAAATAAAAAATATATAAATAATCAAGATTCTAATATAAATCTCCGTTATTTTATTATAGTATAGATTAATATTTCATAAATATTCTATAAATACATAATTATACAAAATGCAGTATAAATAGGTAAACGAACATAAGCGTATTAAATATATATATGAAATTTTACATCAATATCTTCAACCGCGTCCGTGGCCGGGTTGTCTAACGCGCGTTGTTAGAAACGTCGTCTGTCGTCATGTATCATATATGTAGGTTCGAATCCTTAAGGTGATATGTGATGATGAGATAGGTTAGCACTCGCCTCTCGCTGCATATATATGTGTAATGGGAAAGTGTCATTCCTTACGGAGTATAAGCGGTTTAATTAAGCAATAGAATGACAGGGAGCATTCGACACTAGGTCGAATAACTCTCTTTTGGTTTTGTTTTGTTTTGTTCTTTGACGTTTTTTCCCTATTTTTTGGTTTTTTGGAATTCAAATGTTTCAAATAATACGATATAAATACAATATTTTTAATGTTCTTTTTTTATTGCCTAATTATTAATAACTTGTAGAATTTATGATTTAATCATATTATTAGATCACGATTATTATAATGGTCTGTGACTTAAAATCAAGTGTTCCCTTACCACTGCTTGTTCGAACCCCTTCGGGGGGGGGGCGGGGGTTGAACGTGTTTTTCATGTGAGGAACTTCATATCCAGCATATTCCATATATAAAATATCGGTAAACAGGGGAACAAGCCATTTTTCAAACCCTGTCTTTAAACGGTTTACTAAATTACCCCGCTTGTTAATAGGCCCACATAAAGAAATAGTTCCTACATCAAAACGAAATTACTTACATGTTAGATTTCTTAGTTAAGTTTATTTAACGTCGCTACCGGTTGCCTGTTAGAGCGACGGGCAGCTTACCTAACAACACATTTCCTGGACAGGCTCCAGCGGTTAACCAGTACTTGGTGCACCAACCTCCGTAAGAAAATGCAAACATTGTCATATATTTTAGTGATCCGTGACCATCAGTGATAATAGGTTACAGTGCATGGTATACAAGTCAGCGACATTAACAACTCGATCCCGAAGGCGGACTCATTTGATTTTAGTAACCGAATTACAAATTTTGTTATGAGGTCCGTCGAATGTATTACACATATGAGGGAGATGGGTTTTATCTGGATATTAGACATAAATAAAGTTATGTCATTTTAATAACAACTTAATATACTGGAGGAACGACTTATTAAGTTAATAATTATGACAGGGAATAATATAAATAGAGCATGTTTGACCTAATTACCGTCTGATCTGGCCGACCTCCTCACGGCATGCACGTCGTGGTCAGGGCACATCTCGCATCAGCAGCGTAGGATACTGGGATCTTCTGCTCGTCGAACTTGCAATAAGGGACACACGCTCCAGCATCACCGTTTTACGGAAGTGGTGGAGGTGTGGCCTGATCCTGGAGCGACCGAGACGACCAGATGTCTAGCTTTCAGATCCGTTTATATGCTACTGTGGGATGACTAACAGGGGAGCGTGGCCCTACAATGGACCCTTTTTCGAAAGAGAAACACGCTCGAAGGACTTGTCACCCTGGATCAGAGGAAGAAGATGCATAACTCATGATGTCAACAGAAGCACCATAGGACTGATACTCATCTTAGAGAAACCAGTCGCCCACATGTCTCGGCGGAGGCGACTTTAAACAAAGCTATCCAACATCAGTAACATTAATACAGCTTGGTTATCCTTTGTTACATCCCTAATTGTCGGGTAAATCCATTATTAACCTAATCTAATATAAATACAAAAAATATAATACTGATGGAAAAGTTATTATTATTGAAATATTCAGTGTTAGTTTAGTTTAAACAATATTTTATTCAATGAATATACATAGTATAATGATCACAATAAGAAAATACATGTAGGATTGAGGAGAAAGCAACTTGCTTATATGGTTACCTCTTTTAAATATTCAGTGTTGCCGGCGAGATATTCGTAGAATTATCAGTTTACTTATCAAATTATCATGTATGCATTGAAACTAGATATAGAATATATATATAATATAGAACGTCAGTTCGTCAATACATCAAGCGATACGTCACTATATCAAATTGGTAAGAAATCAGTGGACAGAATTGTAACAAAGTTGACACTATGCATACAATTTTTAGGCCATTCCAAGCAAGTTTAAAAATGACATCCAGTCACTATATCAATCTAGAATATTCGGGGCTATTGTCCTCCCAACCCGGGGCAAATGTTCGCCCTTGCAAAACAGAGTCGGGGCAATTGTCCTCCCTAGTCGGGACAGATGTCCGCCTCTACATAACAGAGTCGGGGCAGATGTCCGCCTTTGCAAAACAGAATCGGGGCAGATGGCCGCCCATGCAAAACAGAGTCGGGGCAGTTGTCCATTTTAGTCGGGGCAGATTTCCGCCCCTGCAAAACATAGACGGGGCAGATGTCCGCCTTTACAAAACAGAGTCGGTGCAGATGTCCTCCCTATCCATTTTTGGAGTCGGGGCAGATGTCCTTCGGGGCAAATGTCCTACAATCGGATTTTACATTGCCAGTGAGATTTACTGACATCTCAAAATGTAAGAATACCCCTGATTTACTTGTGTGGCACATTGACGGATACTAAATCAAGTGTGTATGTCTGGTTAGCATGGGTGTGTGTTTTACGTTTATTTATCGTCGCTACCGGTTGCCCATATGAGCGACGCCTCCTGAAGAGATTAGTCATTTTAGATTTTTGGAGGATAGTGCAATGATACAGACAGAGACCCATTCCAGAGTCTCCTCTGCTTCTTTTACGTGCACAGTGTAAATCACCGACACGAGACCTTGGTTTAAAGTCCCATCTGAAAGACTGTTAATTTTATTAGGCTCAAACCCGTGACCATCAGCGACCTTAACCACTATATTGATGACTGTATACGTTTGTTCGGTAGTTTATAGGGGTCACGCATGTTCCTACTCCTGTCCATATCTTCTATGTAGCACATATTCAATACACCGACGGACATACACAAAACATGTTCATCGCTGCATGCACTCGTGTGTGGATCAAGCTGTGACGAGCGAGGCAGGTTCACCAGACATTGTTACATGCAGTGCATATAATACTGCGCTGGCTGAAGAACTGACAACAGTAGCTATGTTGCCTTTGCTGGCCGATCCAGCCACATGTATACGTTTGGACAAATGGTTTGGATTCAAACCTAAACCTTTTTTTGAAGAACATTATGATACGCCATAGGCTTGACACTATATACAGAACAGAACAGAACAGAACAGAACAGAACAGAACATATATTTTATTTGACTTAAGCATTGTATAGCTCATCATCATAACAATATATAATACAATTGCATGCAATGAAAAAAGAATAGAACATAGTCATAAATAATAAATGTGTAGAGTGTTCAAATGATGGTCATGTAGATTAATCAATTAGACAAAATATTTGTAAAGTGAGAGTGTTATTTAGAGATACCAGATTAATTCAGCATCTCTATATGAAGCTAATTTTAAGTAGAGCAGATTTCATCTAAATAGAGTTGTATTATACATAATATGGTTTTCTTGTTACAGCATGACAGGTAATAAACTGTTTATAGTAAAATGTACATGTGGGAATATATATTTCAGACATTACAGCAAGCATGATATTTAAATATCTGGAAATATAAGCAACTATTTTGAAACTTTAAAATTTACAGATATACATATTGTGCAGTGTATTTGTTCTACTATATGATATAGGTGTTAAATAAACACAAAGATTTATATTATTATAAATATATATATAAATTGTTTTTAGAATGACACCCGTCACTATCGGAGCATCTCGATGTAATTTGAGGGCCCTAATGAAGATTAGTTCAGAACTAATTAGGTCACCCTCTATAAATAAAGAACTATCTATGTACTACACAGATTTGGAACAGTAATGGAGACGAGGATTGTAATGTACTTCGCAACATAGTTATAACTATAGACACCATTTTAAAAACAAGTCATGTGATCTTATGTTATGCACATTTATTATAGCTCACTTGCGAAACAAGTTCTTACAACTTCTATTAATCACTCGAGACCTCATTCCTGATGAAATCCATCACCACGAGGGAGAGAGAATAGGCAACATGGATTTAAATGCCTTGCCACAATCGTAACGGTTCGTGTGATGTTGTGTTCTATCATTAGAATATTACTGGTAACCCTCGTACTCAAATTAAGTGTTGCTTAAAGTTAAACAACAATCGAGCAAATAACTAGTTCATTGTTCATTGTTCATTAACACTAGCCTGGGTTTCAGTCTGTCGATATTTCACCAACTTACTTCTGGCAAAATGACAGTTGATATCAGAAACTCATTGCTGCTCAATTAACGGTTTGGCCTAATTAATGATCTCGGTTATCCTGGCAACAGGCGTCGATATAGTTTGCCTGGACAGTCAAATAAATATAGTTTAACACCGATACTATTAATTGGGCCGTATTGAGTTTCTGATCATATTGCCAGAAGTTAAAAAGTGAAAAATCGGCAGACTGGAACCCAGACTAGATCTCGGTATTAAAATATATGTATATGACTGACCAGGCTACATTCACACTACACAGTTACTGATCTACTTAGCCTTATGATTGGATATTCAAAACAAAGTTTTCCAAAAGTGTTTACTGCGGTACCACAGTATTTCATTTGTTTGGAAAGACAATTAGAAAAAACGAAAGAAAAATGATCCATTTTGAATTAGGCCTTTGAAGGAAACTGGGGAAAAAACATTTTGAAAAACTATTTTTTACGTATTATTCATATGGATTCATATTAGACCCAATTTGGAAAACATACATTACTATAAGCATTTTTAATTATCTTTCATGTTGGGAGACTAAAAGAGACAACAACCAGGATTATTGTGAAGAAATATACATGTTCTGCGACCTGTATATCCCAAACTTTACATTATTGTGAAAATATAAAACCTGGGCCACTTTGTTGGTTTACAAAAGAGAGCACACAAATTGTTTCGATACCTTTCAAATGGTACCATGTAAATAAATATATTGGAATAAAATAAAAAATATTCAAATGGCCTTAAATCCGAGAAAATCATTCAACCGGAATGGGGCTATAATATGCACAACACGACATTATACCGATGCATCTTCCTAGTTTAACAATGGGGCTTGGCGATGAAGCGCGGACGAGCATTGTGGTATAAAACTGTCCAACTGGCCGTAAATCAGCAAAATCATCATCCAACCTAAACAGGGATACAATCTGCACAACCAGACATCGTACCGATGCTTCCTGCTACATTTGGTGAACATCAAATAAGGGGTTATGGAGATGAAGCGCGCGCAAACTTTGTGTCATAAAAATCCTCAGAACGGGGTTTCAAAATGCACAACTAGACAGCATACTGATACTTCCTACCAAGTTTGGTGAAAATCCAACAAGAGTTTTGGATATGAAACGCGCACAAGCTTTGTGTCATAACAATCCTCAATTGGCCGTAAGTCCGCAAATAATCATCCAACCTGAACGGGGTTACAAAATACACAACTAAACAGCATACAGACAGACACAGTTGAACCAATTTATGATATTATTGCAGTTTTTGGTTTTTAAATGGATGTTCCAAGTCAACAACGGTGCAGGATATATGGTATATTACAAACCTGTTCATTTTGATTCCCAACCTGGCACTCTTCCTGAATGCAAACTCCATTACTTTTCTCTGCTCTTCAATATCTCCCTCCACATTATACGATTCATTTATATCTGTTCGCAAGAAACCGATCTGTATCAATAAACAACCAACATTCAGTTCTAAACGCTCTGTAACAACCAACATACGGGTCTAGGCGATCTGTAACAACCAACATACAGGTCTACACGATCTGTAACAACCAACATACGGGTCTAAACGATCTGTAACAACAAACATACGGGTCTACACGACCTGTAACAACCAACATACAGGTCTACACGATATGTAACAACCAACATACAGGTCTAAACGATCTGTAACAACAAGCATACAGGTATAAACGATCTGTAACAACAAGCATACAGGTATAAACGATCTGTAACAACCAACATACAGGTATAAACGATCTGTAACAACAAGCATACAGGTATAAACGATCTGCAACAACCAACATACAGGTATAAACGATCTGTAACAACCAACATACAGGTCTAAACGATCTGTAACAACCAACATACAGGTATAAAATATCTATAACAACCAACATACAGGTCTAAACGATCTGCAACAACCAACATACATGTATAAACGATCTGTAACAACCAACATACAGGTCTAAACGATCTGCAACAACCAACATACAGGTATAAACGATCTGTAACAACAAACATACAGGTATAAACGATCTGTAACAACAAACATACAGGTATAAACGATCTGTAACAACAAACATACAGGTATAAACGATCTGTAACAACCAACATACAGGTATAAACGATCTGTAACAACAAACATACAGGTATAAACGATCTGTAACAACCAACATACAGGTATAAACGATCTGTAACAACAAACATACAGGTCTAAACGATCTGTAACAACAAGCATACAGGTATAAACGATCTGTAACAACAAACATACAGGTCTAAACGATCTGTAACAACAAGCATACAGGTATAAACGATCTGTAGCAACCAACATACAGGCCTACACGATCTGTAACAACCAACATACATGTCTAATCGATCTGTAACAACAAGCATACAGGTCTCAACGATCTGTAACAACCACCATACATGTCTAAACGATCTATAACAACCAACATACAGGTCTAAACGATCTGTAACAACCAACATACAGGTATAAACGATCTGCAACAACCAACATACAGGTATAAACGATCTGTAACAACAAGCATACAGGTATAAACGATCTGTAACAACCAACATACAGGTCTAAACGATCTGCAACAACCAACATACAGGTATAAACGATCTGGAACAACCAACATACAGGTCTAAACGATGTGCAACAACAAGCATACAGGTATAAACGATATGTAGCAACAAGCATACAGGTATAAACGATCTGCAACAACCAACATACAGGTCTAAACGATCTGTAACAACAAGCATACAGGTCTCAACGATCTGTAACAACCAACATACATGTCTAAACGATCTGTAACAACCAACATACAGGTCTACACGATCTGCAACAACCAACATACAGGTACAAACGATCTGTAACAACCAACATACAGGTATAAACGATCTGCAACAACCAACATACAGGTATAAACGATCAGTAACAACAAGCATACAGGTATAAACGATCTGTAACAACCAACATACAGGTCTAAACGATCTGCAACAACAAGCATACAGGTATAAACGATCTGTAGCAACAAACATACAGGTATAAACGATCTGTAACAACAAACTTACAGTTATAAACGATCTCTAACAACAAGCATACAGGTATAAACGATCTGTAACAACCAACATACAGGTATAAACGATCTGTAACAACCAACATACAGGTCTAAACGATCTGTAACAGCCAACATACATGTATAAACGATCAGGAACAACCAACATACAGGTCTAAACGATCTGTAACAACCAACAGACAGGTCCAAACGATCTGTAACAACCAACATACAGGTCTAAACGATCTGCAACAACCAACATACATGTATAAACGATCTGTAACAACCAACATACAGGTATAAACGATCTGTAACAACCAACATACAGGTCTAAACGATCTGTAACAACCAACATACAGGTATAAAATATCTATAACAACCAACATACAGGTATAAACGATCTGTAACAACCAACATACAGGTCTAAACGATCTGCAACAACCAACATACATGTATAAACGATCTGTAACAACCAACATACAGGTATATACGATCTGTAACAACAAACATACAGGTATAAACGATCTGTAACAACCAACATACAGGTATAAACGATCTGTAACAACAAGCATACAGGTATAAACGATCTGTATCAACCAACATACAGGTCTACACGATCTGTAACAACCAACATACAGGTCTAAATGATCTGTAACAACAAACATACAGGTCTAAACGATCTGTAACAACAAGCATACAGGTATAAACGATCTGTAACAACCAACATACAGGTCTACACGATCTGTAACAACCAACATACATGTCTAAACGATCTGTAACAACAAGCATACAGGTCTAAGCGATCTGTAACAACCACCATACAGGTCTACACGATCTGTAACAACCAACATACATGTCTAAACGATCTGTAACAACAAGCATACAGGTATAAACGATCTGTAACAACCAACATACAGGTATAAACGATCTGTAACAACAAACATACAGGTCTAAACGATCTGTAACAACAAGCATACAAGTCTAAATGATCTGTAACAACAAACATACAGGTATAAACGATCTGTAACAACAAACATACATGTATAAACGATCTGTAACAACAAACATACAGGTATAAACGATCTGTAACAACAAACATACAGGTCTAAACGATCTGTAACAACAAGCATACAGGTATAAACGATCTGTAACAACAAGCATACAGGTCTAACCGATCTGCAACAACCAACATACAGGTATAAACGATCTGTAACAACAAACATACAGGTATAAACGATCTGGAACAACCAACATACAGGTATAAACGATCTGTAACAACCAACATACAGGTATAAACGATCTGGAACAACCAACATACAGGTCTAACCGATCTGTAACAACAAACATACAGGTATAAACGATCTGTAACAACCAACATACAGGTATAAACGATCTGTAACAACAAGCATACAGGTATAAACGATCTGGAACAACCAACATACAGGTCTAAACGATCTGTAACAACCAACATACAGGTGTAAACGATCTTTAACAACCAACATACAGGTATAAACGATCTGTAACAACCAACATACAGGTTTAAGCGGTCTGTAGCAACCAACATACAGGTCTAAACCATCTGTAACAACCAACATACAGGTATAAACGATCTGCAACAATCTACATACATGTATAAACGATATGTAACAACCAACATACAGGTATAAACGATCTGTAACAACCAACATACAGGTCTAAACGATCTGTAACAACAAGCATACAGGTCTCAACGATCTGTAACAACCAACATACATGTCTAAACGATCTGTAACAACCAACATACAGGTCTACACGATCTGCAACAACCAACATACAGGTACAAACGATCTGTAACAACCAACATACAGGTATAAACGATCTGCAACAACCAACATACAGGTATAAACGATCTGTAACAACAAGCATACAGGTATAAACGATCTGTAACAACCAATATACAGGTCTAAACGATCTGCAACAACCAACATACAGGTATAAACGATCTGGAACAACCAACATACAGGTCTAAACGATCTGCAACAACAAGCATACAGGTATAAATGATATGTAGCAACAAACATACAGGTATAAACGATCTGTAACAACAAACTTACAGTTATAAACGATCTGTAACAACAAGCATACAGGCATAAACGATCTGTAACAACCAACATACAGGTATATACAATCTGTAAAAACCAACATACAGGTCTAAACGATCTGCAACAACCAACATACAGGTATAAACGATCTGTAACAACCAACATACAGGTCTAAACGATCTGTAACAACCAACATACAGGTATAAACGATCTGTAACAACCAACATACAGGTCTAAACGATCTGTAACAGCCAACATACATGTATAAACGATCTGGAACAACCAACATACAGGTCTAAGCGATCTGTAACAACCAACATACAGGTATAAACGATCTGTAACAACCAACAGACAGGTCTAAACGATCTGTAACAACCAACATACAGGTCTAAACGATCTGCAACAACCAACATACATGCATAAACGATCTGTAACAACCAACATACAGGTATAAACGATCTGTAACAACCAACATACAGGTCTAAACAATCTGTAACAACCAACATACAGGTATAAAATATCTATAACAACCAACATACAGGTCTAAACGATCTGCAACAACCAACATACATGTATAAACGATCTGTAACAACCAACATACAGGTATAAACGATCTGTAACAACAAACATACAGGTATAAACGATCTGTAACAACCAACATACAGGTATAAACGATCTGTAACAACAAGCATACAGGTATAAACGATCTGTATCAACCAACATACAGGTCTACATGATCTGTAACAACGAACATACAGGTCTAAATGATCTGTAACAACAAACATACAGGTCCAAACGATCTGTAACAACAAGCATACAGGTAAAAACGATCTGTAACAACCAACATACAGGTCTACACGATCTGTAACAACCAACATACATGTCTAAACGATCTGTAACAACAAGCATACAGGTCTCAACGATCTGTAACAACCACCATACATGTCTTAACGATCTGTAACAACCAACATACAGGTCTACACGATCTGCAAAAACCAATATACAGGTACAAACGATCTGTAACAACCAACATACAGGTATAAACGATCTGCAACAACCAACATACAGGTATAAACGATCTGTAACAACAAGCATACAGGTATAAACGATCTGTAACAACCAACATACAGGTCTAAACGATCTGCAACAACCAACATACAGGTATAAACGATCTGGAACAACCAACATACAGGTCTAAACGATCTGCAACAACAAGCATACAGGTATAAACGATCTGTAGCAACAAGCATACAGGTATAAACGATCTGCAACAACCAACATACAGGTCTAAACGATCTGTAACAACCAACATACAGGTCTAAACGATCTGTAACAACAAACATACAGGTCTAAACGATCTGTAACAACAAACATACAGGTCTAAACGATCTGTAACAACAAGCATACAGGTATAAACGATCTGTAACAACAAGCATACAGGTCTAAACGATATGTAACAACAAACATACAGGTATAAACGATCTGTAACAACAAACATACAGGTATAAACGATATGCAACAACAAACATACAGGTATAAACAATCTGTAGCAACAAACATACAGGTATAAACGATCTGTAACAACCAACATACAGGTATAAACGATCTGTAACAACAAACATACAGGTCTAAACGATCTGTAACAACAAGCATACAAGTCTAAACGATCTGTAACAATAAACATACTGGTATAAACTATCTGTAACAACAAACATACAGGTATAAACGATCTGTAACAACAAGCATACAGGTCTAACCGATCTGCAACAACCAACATACAGGTCTAAACGATCTGTAACAACAAACATACAGGTATAAACGATCTGTAACAACCAACATACAGGTCTAAACGATCTGCAACAACCAACATACAGGTATAAACGATCTGTAACAACCAACATACAGGTCTCACCGATCTGTAACAACCAACATACAGGTCTAAACGATCTGTAACAACAAGCATACAGGTATAAACGATCTGTAACAACCAACATACAGGTATAAACGATATGTAACAACCAACATACAGGTATAAACGATTTGTAACAACAAGCATACAGGTAAAAACGATCTGGAACAACCAACATACA
This sequence comes from Archivesica marissinica, assembly GCA_014843695.1. Classification (NCBI taxonomy): domain Eukaryota; kingdom Metazoa; phylum Mollusca; class Bivalvia; order Venerida; family Vesicomyidae; genus Archivesica; species Archivesica marissinica. The sequence goes on along the minus strand of CM026404.1, from coordinate 29,610,694 downwards.
GGTCTAAACGATCTGTAACAACCAACATACAGGTGTAAACGATCTGTAACAAACAACATACAGGTATGAACGATCTGTAACAACCAACATACAGGTTTAAGCGGTCTGTAGCAACCAACATACAGGTCTAAACGATCTGTAACAACCAACATACATGTATAAATGATCTGCAACAATCAACATACATGTATAAACGATATGTAACAACCAACATACAGGTATAAACGATCTGTAACAACAAACATACAAGTATAAACGATCTGTAACAACCAACATACAGGTATAAACGATCTGTAACAACAAGCATACAGGTATAAACGATCTGTATCAACCAACATACTGGTCTACACGATCTGTAACAACAAACGTACAGGTCTAAATGATCTGTAACAACAAGCATACATGTATAAACGATCTGTAACAACAAACATACAGGTCTAAACGATCTGTAACAACAAGCATACAGGAATAAACGATCTGTAACAACCAACATACAGGTCTACACGATCTGTAACCACCAACATACATGTCTAAACGATCTGTAACAACAAGCATACAGGTCTCAACGATCTGTAACAACCACCATACATGTCTTAACGATCTGTAACAACCAACATACAGGTCTACACGATCTGCAACAACCAACATACAGGTACAAACGATCTGTAACAACCAACATACAGGTCTAAACTATCTGTAACAACCAACATACAGGTATAAACGATCTGCAACAACCAACATACAGGTATAAACGATCTGTAACAACAAGCATACAGGTATAAACGATCTGTAACAACCAACATACAGGTCTAAACGATCTGCAACAACCAACATACAGGTATAAACGATCTGGAACAACCAACATACAGGTCTAAACGATCTGCAACAACAAGCATACAGGTATAAACGATCTGTAGCAACAAGCATACAGGTCTAAACGATCTGCAACAACGAACATACAGGTCTAAACGATCTGTAACAACAAACATACAGGTCTAAACGATCTGTAACAACAAACATACAGGTCTAAACGATCTGTAACAACAAGCATACAGGTATAAACGATATGTAACAACAAGCATACAGGTCTAAACGATATGTAACAACAAACATACAGGTATAAACGATCTGCAACAACCAACATACATGTATAAACGATCTGTAACAACCAACATACAGGTATAAACGATCTGTAACAACCAACATACAGGTCTAAACGATCTGTAACAACCAACATACAGGTATAAAATATCTATAACAACAAGCATACAGGTATAAACGATCTGTAACAACCAACATACAGGTCTAAACGATCTGTAACAACAAGCATACAGGTCTCAACGATCTGTAACAACCAACATACATGTCTAAACGATCTGTAACAACCAACATACAGGTCTAAACGATCTGCAACAACCAACATACAGGTACAAACGATCTGTAACAACCAACATACAGGTATAAACGATCTGCAACAACCAACATACAGGTATAAACGATCTGTAACAACAAGCATACAGGTATAAACGATCTGCAACAACCAACATACAGGTATAAACGATCTGGAACAACCAACATACAGGTATATACAATCTGTAACAACCAACATACAGGTCTAAACGATCTGCAACAACCAACATACAGGTATAAACGATCTGTAACAACCAACATACAGGTCTAAACGATCTGTAACAACCAACATACAGGTATAAACGATCTGTAACAACCAACATACAGGTCTAAACGATCTGTAACAACCAACATACAGGTATAAACGATCTGTAACAACCAACATACAGGTCTAAACGATCTGTAACAGCCAACATACATGTATAAACGATCTGTAACAACCAACATACAGGTATAAACGATCTGTAACAACCAACATACAGGTCTAAACGATCTGTAACAACCAACATACAGGTATAAAATATCTATAACAACCAACATACAGGTCTAAACGATCTGCAACAACCAACATACATGTATAAACTATCTGTACAACAAACATACAGGTCTAAACGATCTGTAACAACAAACATACAGGTTAAACGATCTGTAACAACAGCATACAGGTATAAACGATCTGTAACAACAGCATACGTTAAACGATTGTCAACAACATACAGGTTAACGATCTGTAACAACAACATACAGGTCTAAACGATCTGTAACAACAAACATACAGGTCTAAACGATCTGTAACAACAAGCATACAGGTATAAACGATCTGTAACAACCAACATACAGGTCTAAACATACAGTCTAAACGATCTGTAACAACAAGCATACAAACGATTGTAACAACAACATACAGGTTAACGATCTGCAACAACCAACATACAGGTATAAACGATCTGTAACAACCAACATACAGGTCTAAACGATCTGTAACAACCAACATACAGGTATAAACGATCTGTAACAACCAACATACAGGTATAAACGATCTGTAACAACAAGCATACAGGTATAAACGATCTGTAACAACCAACATACAGGTCTAAACGATCTGTAACAACCAACATACAGGTATAAATTCAACAACATACAGGTCTAAACGATCTGTAACAACCAACATACAGGTCTAAACGATCTGTAACAACCAACATACAGGTCTAAACGATCTGTAACAACCAACATACAGGTCTAAACGATCTGTAACAACCAACATACAGGTCTAAACGATCTGTAACAACAACATACGGTAAACGATCTGTAACAACCAACATACAGGTATAAACGATCTGCAACAACCAACATACAGGTATAAACGATCTGTAACAACAAGCATACAGGTATAAACGATCTGTAACAACCAACATACAGGTCTAAACGATCTGCAACAACCAACAACAACATACAGGTTAACATCTGTACACAACATACAGGTTAAACGATCTGTAACAACCAACATACAGGTATAAACGATCTGTAACAACCAACATACAGGTCTAAACGATCTGTAACAACCAACATACAGGTATAAAATCTTAACAACCAACATACAGGTATAAACGATCTGTAACAACCAACATACAGGTCTAAACGATCTGTAACAACCAACATACAGGTCTAAACGATCTGTAACAACCAACATACAGGTCTAAACGATCTGTAACAACCAACATACAGGTCTAAACGATCTGTAACAACCAACATACAGGTCTAAACGATCTGTAACAACAAGCATACAGGTATAAACGATCTGTAACAACAACATACAGGTTAAACGATTGTAACAACAACATACAGGTATAAACGATCTGAACAACCAACATACAGGTTAAATCTGTAACAACACATACAGGTTAAATCTCAACATACAGGTTAAACGATCTGTAACAACAACATACAGGTCTAAACGATCTGTAACAACCACATACAGGTTAAACGATCTGAACAACCAACATACAGGTTAAACGATCTGTAACAACAACATACAGGTATAAACGATCTGTAACAACCAACATACAGGTATAAACGATCTGTAACAACCAACATACAGGTATAAACGATCTGCAACAACCAACATACAGGTATAAACGATCTGTAACAACCAACATACAGGTATAAACGATCTGTAACAACCAACATACAGGTCTAAACGATCTGTAACAACCAACATACAGGTATAAACGATCTGTAACAACACATACAATCTATAACAACCAACATACAGGTCTAAACGATCTGCAACAACCAACATACATGTATAAACGATCTGTAACAACCAACATACAGGTATAAACGATCTGTAACAACAAACATACAGGTATAAACGATCTGTAACAACCAACATACAGGTATAAACGATCTGTAACAACAAGCATACGGGTATAAACGATCTGTATCAACCAACATACAGGTCTACACGATCTGTAACAACCAACATACAGGTCTAAATGATCTGTAACAACAAACATACAGGTCTAAACGATCTGTAACAACAAGCATACAGGTATAAACGATCTGTAACAACCAACATACAGGTCTACACGATCTGTAACAACCAACATACATGTCTAAACGATCTGTAACAACAAGCATACATGTCTCAACGATCTGTAACAACCACCATACATGTCTTAACGATCTGTAACAACCAACATACAGGTCTACACGATCTGCAACAACCAACATACAGGTACAAACGATCTGTAACAACCAACATACAGGTCTAAACGATCTGTAACAACCAACATACAGGTATAAACGATCTGCAACAACCAACATACAGGTATAAACGATCTGTAACAACAAGCATACAGGTATAAACGATCTGTAACAACCAACATACAGGTCTAAACGATCTGCAACAACCAACATACAGGTATAAACGATCTGGAACAACCAACATACAGGTCTAAACGATCTGCAACAACAAGCATACAGGTATAAACGATCTGTAGCAACAAGCATACAGGTATAAACGATCTGCAACAACCAACATACAGGTCTAAACGATCTGTAACAACCAACATACAGGTCTAAACGATCTGTAACAACAAACATACAGGTCTAAACGATCTGTAACAACAAACATACAGGTCTAAACGAGCTGTAACAACAAGCATACAGGTATAAACGATCTGTAACAACAAGCATACAGGTATAAACGATATGTAACAACAAACATACAGGTATAAACGATCTGTAACAACAAACATACAGGTATAAACGATCTGCAACAACAAACATACAGGTATAAACAATCTGTAGCAACAAACATACAGGTATAAACGATCTGTAACAACCAACATACAGGTATAAACGATCTGTAACAACAAACATACAGGTCTAAACGATCTGTAACAACAAGCATACAAGTCTAAACGATCTGTAACAACAAACATACAGGTATAAACGATCTGTAACAACCAACATACAGGTCTAAACGATCTGTAACAACAAGCATACAGGTCTCAACTATCTGTAACAACCAACATACATGTCTAAACGATCTGTAACAACTAACATACAGGTCTACACGATCTGCAACAACCAACATACAGGTACAAACGATCTGTAACAACCAACATACAGGTATAAACGATCTGCAACAACCAACATACAGGTATAAACGATCTGTAACAACCAACATACAGGTCTAAACGATCTGCAACAACCAACATACAGGTATAAACGATCTGGAACAACCAACATACAGGTATATACAATCTGTAACAACCAACATACAGGTCTAAACGATCTGCAACAACCAACATACAGGTATAAACGATCTGTAACAACCAACATACATGTCTAAACGATCTGTAACAACCAACATACAGGTATAAACGATCTGTAACAACCAACATACAGGTCTAAACGATCTGTAACAGCCAACATACATGTATAAACGATCTGGAACAACCAACATACAGGTCTAAGCGATCTGTAACAACCAACATACAGGTATAAACGATCTGTAACAACCAACATACAGGTCTAAACGATCTGCAACAACCAACATATATGTATAAACGATCTGTAACAACCAACATACAGGTCTAAGCGATCTGTAACAACCAACATACAGGTATAAAATATCTATAACAACCAACATACAGGTCTAAACGATCTGCAACAACCAACATACATGTATAAACGATCTGTAACAACCAACATACAGGTATAAACGATCTGTAACAACAAACATACTGGTATAAACGATCTGTAACAACCAACATACAGGTATAAACGATCTGTAACAACAAGCATACAGGTATAAACGATCTGTATCAACCAACATACAGGTCTACACGATCTGTAACAACCAACATACAGGTCTAAATGATCTGTAACAACAAACATACAGGTCTAAACGATCTGTAACAACAAGCATACAGGTATAAACGATCTGTAACAACCAACATACAGGTCTACACGATCTGTAACAACCAACATACATGTCTAAACGATCTGTAACAACAAGCATACATGTCTCAACGATCTGTAACAACCACCATACATGTCTTAACGATCTGTAACAACCAACATACAGGTCTAAACGATCTGTAACAACCAACATACAGGTATAAACGATCTGCAACAACCAACATACAGGTATAAACGATCTGTAACAACAAGCATACAGGTATAAACGATCTGTAACAACCAACATACAGGTCTAAACGATCTGCAACAACCAACATACAGGTATAAACGATCTGGAACAACCAACATACAGGTCTAAACGATCTGCAACAACAAGCATACAGGTATAAACGATCTGTAGCAACAAGCATACAGGTATAAACGATCTGCAACAACCAACATACAGGTCTAAACGATCTGTAACAACCAACATACAGGTCTAAACGATCTGTAACAACAAACATACAGGTCTAAACGATCTGTAACAACAAACATACAGGTCTAAACGATCTGTAACAACAAGCATACAGGTATAAACGATCTGTAACAACAAGCATACAGGTATAAACGATATGTAACAACAAACATACAGGTATAAACGATCTGTAACAACAAACATACAGGTATAAACGATCTGCAACAACAAACATACAGGTATAAACAATCTGTAGCAACAAACATACAGGTATAAACGATCTGTAACAACCAACATACAGGTATAAACGATCTGTAACAACAAACATACAGGTCTAAACGATCTGTAACAACAAGCATACAAGTCTAAACGATCTGTAACAACAAACATACAGGTATAAACGATCTGTAACAACAAACATACAGGTATAAACGATCTGTAACAGCAAGCATACAGGTCTAAACGATCTGTAACAACAAACACACAGGTATAAACGATCTGTAACAACCAACATACAGGTCTAAACGATCTGCAACAACCAACATACAGGTGTAAACGATCTGCAACAACAAGCATACAGGTATAAACGATCTGTAACAACCAACATACAGGTATAAACGATCTGTAACAACCAACATACAGGTCTAAACGATCTGCAACAACCAACATACAGGTCTAAACGATCTGTAACAACAAGCATACATGTATAAACGATCCGTAACAACCAACATACAGGTATAAACGATATGTAACAACCAACATACAGGTATAAACGATCTGTAACAACAAGCATACAGGTAAAAACGATCTGGAACAACCAACTTACAGGTCTAAACGATCTGTAACAACCAACATACAGGTGTAAACGATCTGTAACAACCAACATACAGGTATAAACGATCTGTAACAACCAACATACAGGTTTAAGCGGTCTGTAGCAACCAACATACAGGTCTAAACGATCTGTAACAACCAACATACAGGTATAAATGATCTGCAACAATCAACATACATGTATAAACGATATGTAACAACCAACATACAGGTATAAACGATCTGTAACAACCAACATACAGGTATAAACGATCTGCAACAACCAACATACAGGTATAAACGATCTGCAACAACCAACATACAGGTCTAAACGATCTGTAACAACCAACATACAGGTATAACATATCTATAACAACCAACATACAGGTCTAAACGATCTGCAACAACCAACATACAGGTCTAAACGATCTGCAACAACCAACATACAGGTATAAACGATCTGTAACAACCAACATACAGGTTTAAGCGGTCTGTAGCAACCAACATACTGATCTATTGAGATTTGCCAGATGACATAAGCTGTGAATGCGACCGTAAACCACTCAAACAAAACATTTGTATTTTACAAACCGATGCATTGTGAATGTGTGTTTTGCGTTTATTTATCGTCGCTACCGGTTGCCCATATGAGCGAGGCCTCCTGAAGAGATTCGTCATTTTAGATTTTTGGAGGATAGTACAATGATACATACAGAGAACCATTCCAGAGTCGTCTCTGGTTCTTTTCCGTGTACGGTGTACAGCAACGACACGAGACCTCTGTTTAAAGTCCCATCTGAAAGACTGTTCATTTTATTAGGGTCAGACGGGGTTACGGTGTTACCACTGAACTACATATCTGTCTGTATGCATTGTGGAACATCTGAGTCATCCACATGTCTTAGCGGATATAGCTGAGTTTACTGTACATGCAGTGTATGAATGTTTAATGCAATAAAGGTGTTGTTGTTGTTGTTGTTGTATCAAAATAAAAATGTTACATAATACTTTACATGAGAGATATTTAATCGGTTAAATACTTTTGTGATTGGCATTTTACCTATTTAAGCAAACAACTAATGCAAGTAACCGTTCGATGACCCAATCAATAAAATACTTAATAATTTGGCATTTTATGCTTTGTTCTTTTTGAAAGAATTAACTGGATTTAGTTCGTAAGCTCTCGACGAAGTATAACATCGATCATGGTGTGAGATTTAATTTGTTATGTTCCGTATCAGATTAGTTTTGAATTTGATTTGAATTTCTTTCGATTTCAATTGGTACGACGGTGTACTCTCAATATGTTGATCTGTGTGAAATTCTAGAAGTGCGTAGATTTCATAATACAAAAAAATATGAACACTTAGAGAAATGGTTCAATTATTTATAACATATCTGTTTTAAGTGTATGTGGATTAAAAGAAACGGAGGAACTGTATGTATGTTTCTATGTTTAGCTGGATGTGACGAACTTTCTGGGATATATTGATATGACCAAACCGTGTACATCCACGTTGGATAGACGTAATTGTTTTGTCAAAACAACTTAGTATGTCTTCTTGAAACTTACCATGTATGTTTAGATCATATAGGTGCACATGCAGAGACCATCTTAGAGTCTCCTGGTTCTTGTAAGTCACCGACACGAGTTAAAAGTATCATCCGAATGATTATTATTGATATGGATTGTGTCATTTTAGTTTCAAAAGTTTCAAGTTTATAGGCATTATCAGCAATATATTGCCTTTGGCCACTTACTCAAGCATATGATATCGAAAAAAGACATACACAAATACATACACGTTTTAAGAAACAGTGTAATACAGGGGCCGTGTACCACAGGGGCCGTCCAGAGGTTGACCTGTTTCACATATTCAGGAAATGTATCGTGGGTATATACTTACGGGTATTTATGTGCGAACTGAATGTCATCTGATCCAATGTGGCGAACTGAATGTCATCTGATCCAATGTGGCGAACTGAATGTCATCTGATCCAATGTGGCGAACTGAATGTCATCTGATCCAATGTGGCGAACTGAATGTCATCTGATCCAATGTGGCGAACTGAATGTCATCTGATCCAATGTGGCGAACTGAATGTCATCTGATCCAATGTGGCGAACTGAATGTCATCTGATCCAATGTGGCGAACTGAATGTCATTGATCCAATGTGGCTGAATTGATCCAATGTTGCGAACTGAATGTCATCTGATCCAATGTGGCGAACTGAATGTCATCTGATCCAATGTGGCGAACTGAATGTCATATGATCCAATGTGGCGAACTGAATGTCATCTGATCCAATGTGGCGAACTGAATGTCTTGATCCAATGTGGCGACTGACTGATCCAATGTGGCGAACTGAATGTCATCTGATCCAATGTGGCGAACTGAATGTCATCTGATCCAATGTGTGCGAACTGAATGTCATCTGATCCAATGTGGCGAACTGAATGTCATCTGATCCAATGTGGCGAACTTAAAAAACTAACTGGTTTCTGTTTTACATGTCATTTTTCAGCGCTTAGGATATCGTTTTGTTTGTAACTAGGCGGCTTCACTTTGTGAAAGATACTTTTCATGTGTAAACCATTATTGTTAATAATCATAATACATTGTATTTGTCTGTTTTAGGTGAACTGAAGACATCTTTAATAATGATTCAGTGAAGCTTAGCAACGCGTCTGGACACTAAGAACGTTGCAATGAATGTAAACGTTCTTCCGGACATGGACGAACCTCGTCTCAAGGTTCTCTGCAAACAACTAAATCGGAGCCGGAAAGCAAACATCATTAGTAGGGATTATCTCGGTGAAAGATGTGACGTCTACGTGAAAAGTTTAAATAAAGCGCAGAGAAGCCTAGACTGGAAATTCAACACCAAAAGCACACGACTCAAGAAAAACTTAGCGCGCGTACGAGGAACACAGAAAGTCCTCAGATCTAGAAGGGAACAGTCGTTTTGGGAAGATTCTGAGGAATTTCCATATGGGCTCTATGAGGGTGAGAAACTTGATTCATTGAAACGGGAAGTTGATAATGTAATTGAACAGAAACATCCCAAATACCGCAGGCAGAAGAAAGTACAACAACATCTCCGTGCTGGAAGAACGATGGGAATGATTCTAGATGATGCAGACGCGAGGGGGCAGTTTAATACGATAATGTCGAAGGATAGGAATTCTCAGTTTCATATCAGAGAAAATCCACTAACGCACGCATATTTCCATATGGTAAAACCCAACAAAATAGAAGCATTTTTGAATAATCTCAATGCCGCTAAGAAAGTACAAAATAAAAATAAAAAACAAATGTTTGACAAACCGAGAAGTGATGCTTCGATTAAAAATGAAGCGAATGCGAAAAGAAATCAAGTGGTGCAAACTGATCGAGTTCACAATCCGCGTGTGGAAAAACTGAAAAGGGAAAGCGAACGATTTCTGCTTACTGAATCAGGGGTATACACTCCAAATAACTTCTCAGATGACGTATATCCGCCTTCTAAACATGCGCTGTTTAATTTACCGCCAATCACCTCGAAAAGATGCAAGGAACAATCAAAATTGACATTTCCAGATCTGACGATACGTCGTTTAATAAAGGGAGATGTAGCGAGGAGTAAAGATCAGACTAAGTTAGAAGCATTAAAGGGCAGACGAGCGACAACCTTTGTGTTCTAGCGGTTTGGGGTCTGTTTTGTTCTATAAAGTCACGGCTCTTACTATAGATTCGGAAACTGTTTACACAATTTTTTTGATTTCCACATGTTACACAATTCATCGACCAACAGTTTAAGCGCAATGAACAGCTCAATATTAATACATGTACTGTATAACTAACATTCGGACCGGGAAGTATGTGAGCTGGTACGGTGGTAGCCAGATCGGACAGGTGGGCTTTCTCTGGGTATCTGGTGTCCTCCCACACGAATGACAACATATACGCTTTCATCCGCCATCGAGAGTGATTAACATAAGTTGTTGAAGCTTGTTTCGCGATTCACTCTGTCGAATTTTCACACTTTTACTTCTTGCAAAACGACATTATCAGAAACACAATACGGTTCATTAATAGTGTACATATTTACCCCATACGTCTCCGTGGCCAAGTGATTAAGGCATCCGCTTACGGAGCTGGAGGTCGAATCTCGTTAGGGGTTCGTTCTGATATGGCCGGTTGGTGAGCCGCCAGCGAGTTAAATAATGGTTACCGATTGCCTACCAGCCTGGCGCCTGACATACAAGCATATGATTCGGGAAGTACTGATGTTCATAAACAGAGGTGACTCATATGTCAGAAATGGCTGGCCCTTTAAATAGGGGTGACACTAAACAAACACGTTTACTTTTTATATATATGACGGACAAGGCAAAATATATCAACGCCTGTTCCCAAGCTAATACCAAACGTTGCCCCAAACCAGTTGTAGTGTCATGCTATATTGTTATAATGTCGGATGTGTTTTATGTTATATCATTATCAATACATTAAAGCAGCATAACATCGTAATAAAGGATGATTTGGGTAAAATATAAATACTAATGATTATGTGTGTGTGTTTACAAAAATCGAAATAGTCGCTCAGAAACGATAAAATTCCAATAAATTTAAACCGTCGTATACGCGAATTTGTTTATCAACACACTAAATGTAAACACGTACAGCGCGCATGCGTGAAACAACAGAGGATGTAGAAAACAACGTATATATTTTGAACATGAAAGACTATCTATCTATCTTCCTCTAATGTCGAACCCCTCGCGGGGATGTAGAAATGTCCTTAATTAAAAAAGACATCGTGGGGCAAATGGGGACGATGCATTCCGAATGTAAACAAGTGCGGACGATGCGTTCCGGTTGTAAACAAGTGCGTGATCGATCGACTCGGAAAGTCCTACTTTCGGTTTCGAGTTTGTTTTATCGCAAACAAACACTGTTTACCAAATGAACATAAGCATACAAATTATAATGTTAGAATGTGTAGCAGCATTGGTACCCATACGTAAAAATTTAATTTTTCAAATATCTTTTATTGCATACGATGTAATGCTGCTTTAAACTAAATATTATACAGATAAACAAAAGTGACGGTTAAATGACAATACCTTCTATACCATATCTCATTATATTCTCCATACCAGTTTGTTTACTAAATACAGTGAAAACTGTGTTAGTGGTTACCTCTGTTATGCAGCCAATCTGTACTTCCGCAGGCAGTTTTACAGATTCCCAATATATGACATTGGTGATGATGATTGAGCTTATTTACCTTACATTGTCATCTCTGTTAAGCAGTCACCTGTGCTAAGCAGAATGTCAACATTGATTCATGCTATAATTGGGAGAACCACATTTAATTCTAGACAGAATATAGCTACATGTATACAAGTTATCGAAATTTCGGTCCCTGCCTTCGTCGGGATGCAAATGCGATTGTGTGTTTTCCTCTAAACACATTTTTTAACGGAAAACGCGCACACACTTTGCATCCCGACGCAGGCCATGTGGCCGACATTTCGATAACGAGTACAGTTACATTCTGTCTATAATGACAGATACATGTTCAATCAATTATGTGCATAGGATATAAGCCATAAACGATCCAATATGTAAAATATTGGACTGTGAGGCGCGTAGCAGCGCCGAAGACAGTACCAATAGTTTACATAGTGGATCCGTTTGAGGCTTATATCTTACTTAAAACACACACTTGTATATCAAGGTCCTACTAATTAAAATTGTTAATTTCGTACATGTACTCGTAGTATTTAATACAATACTCTGACCCTTTGAGTTCTTTTGACACAAGTCCAATATTAACAATAATGGACTGCAAGTACAAAGGTATGACGTCACCACAGTGTTTTAAAAGCAAATATTTCATCCAGGATTTATTTTGATATAAGATGTGCAGTTGATGTGGCTATCAAAGTCAACAGTCACCAAGTAAACACGAAGTGTGTTATAAAATAGTGTGTATGTGTGTTTTACGTGTATCTATCGTCGCTACCGGTTGACCATATGAGCGACGCCTCCTGAAGAGATTATAGTCATTTTAGATTTAGTGCAATGATACAGACAGAGACCCATTCCAGAGTCTCCTCTGGTTCTTTTACATGCATGGTGTACAGCACCGACACGAGACCTCGGGTTAAAATCCCATCTGAAAGACTGTTAATTTGATTATGGCCAGACGGGGGATCGAACCTGCGATCTATGTATTCAACACATCCGTGTATATAAATTATTGATTGAAGTCAGCATGAAGTAACACATACAAATATGACCATTTATTTATCACGTATTTGGCTGCAGCTAATTAGTTTATTGGTTCCCTGAAAACATGTCAAACTGTTGGTGCAAACATATTGAGTAAGCTCTCTTAGGTGACACATTTCACAAGCCATATGTATGTTTAGTAGAGACGTCCACATTCCAGTCATATCAACTTTCACTATGGACAAATAAAGATCTAGAATTTATATTTCTACTATTTCCCAGGTATGTGCATTTTCTATAATTGTATTGTGTGTGTTTTACATTTATTTATCGTCGCTACCGGCGGTTGCCCATATGAGCGATGCCTCCTGAAGATATTAGTCATTTTAGATTTGTTGGAGGAGAGTGCAATTATACAGACAGAGACCCATTCCAGAGTATCCTCTGGTTCATTTACGTGCACGGTGTACAGCACCGACACGAGACCTCGGGTTAAAGTCCCATCTGAAAGACTGCTAATTTTATTAGGGTCAGATGGGGGATCGAACCTGCGACCCCTGGATTACCAGTCCAGCGTGTTACCACTGGACTACAGATCCGTCTGTAATTGTACTGAAAGACACGAATCTGATATATACATGTGTATCTCGCATGTATCGTGCATATGTTACCAATAATAATAACACTTAACATCTAGTAGGTATACAGTCAAACCTGTGTTAGTGATCACCTCTAGTATACAGTCAAACCTGTGTTAGTGGTCACCTCTATTATACAGTCAAACCTGTGTTAGTGGTCACCTCTATTATACAGCCACCCTGTGTTAGTGGTCACCTCTATTAAGCTCTTTAAAATACTCGGACCGGGAAGTATGTGAGATGGTACGGTGTCGCCAGATCGGACAGGTGGGTTTTCTCCGGGTACTCCGGTTTCCTCCCACACGAATGACCACATATACGCTGAAACATCTGAATAAACACCTGACTGTGTGAAGAAAAACAATTACCTATTTGCATAGATCTAGGTGCAATTAAAACACTAATCAACGATTGTTTGCAAACTATGAAAGCGTAGAATGTCGGACGAAGCGTATCATCCGCGTCAACGAGAGTGACTAATATAAGTTGTTAAAGCTTGTTTCGCAATCATTGTACAATAAATAAAGCCTAAGCTAAGCTATTAAGCAGACAACCTGTATTACGCAGCCAGTTTCCAGATTCCCAATATGTTGTTTTATTATATATTTCACCTCTAATAAGCAGCCACTTTCTATGATTCCCTTAGCTGGCTGCTTAAGACAGGTTTGACTGTAGTAAGTATTGTTAGATCATTTATGATAACGTACCCCGCGACCTAGCGATAGATAAATATTAGTGACAATAAAAGAACAAAACCGGATTTTCAAGATTTTCTGCTTGAAAGAGCGACTTTGTATTTCGGTTTTATACCCTCTATTGTATGTTCACTGTATCTACACATCTGTGTCTATATAGCTACACACCTGCGTCTATATAGCTACACACCTGTGTCTATATAGCTACACACCTGCGTCTATGTAGCTACACACCTGTGCCAAATAGCTACACGCCTGCGTCTATATAGCTACACACCTGTGCCAAATAGCTACACACCTGCGTATATATAGCTACACACCTGTGCCAAGTAGCTACACACCTGTGCCACTGTGTTACTGACGGATAATTCAACTAGACGTATACCCACTTTTCATATTATTTAAACATGAAAAGTAACTAGCCTACTTCAGAAAGGTAAGAATTCGACATATTTATTGCTGTTTCACTTAACACATTGTGTCAAATGCCACACTATTTTAATTTACAATATTATCTTAATTCTACGCAATGTATTTGAGCTCAATTGCGAAACAATGTTCTTACAACACAAGTTTATTCGCGCTCGGGATCTCATTCTAGATGATGAAATCTAACGCCATTTGGGAGAGGAAACGTGGATTTGAGAGTCTTGCTTAACGACCTCACCACAAATGCTTCCGGCTTGGCTCGAACTCGTAGCATCTCGGTTTCCAGGCGAACACCGTATCCATTTGTGGAAGTCGTGATAGAGCAGTGGTAGCACGTTCACTTCATATGTGAGTGGTTCGGAGTTCGCGCCCAGTTGTAGCCGTTATGTTGCCCTTAGGCAAGGCACGTACATTCCACATTTCCTATTCTCTCTCCCTCGTGGTGATGGATTCCATCAGGAATGAAGACTTGAGAGCGATTAAAATAATGTGGTAAGAACTTGTTTCGCAATCGAGGTAAAATTTAAAAAATGTTCACAACATTAGTTAAATCGCTCTCGAGACCACATTCCTGATATGATACATCGGCATGAGGGAGAGAGACGAGGCGATGTGGAATGTTAATGCAATGCCCAAGGGCACAATCGCAACGACTACAGCTGGCGTGAACTCCTGGTCTTTCAAAATATTATTTGACAAACAAAACATAAATTAACCGTTAACCTTCCGAATAAATTGGACGGAATGTGCAAACAACATAGATTCAGATCAATCGTAACGCCGCGCAGGCGATACGTTCTGTGCCGTCTGATGCTGTTTGCAAACGGGACTTTAGTTGTGATTGGCAGGTTAATGTTTGAGTGGCATCCGATTACCAGTGGTAGAGCATCGGATTTGGATTCGAAAGGGCACGTATATAGTGTACATGAGCAAGGCACCTCACGCATATTGCTTAGTACTGGTTAACAGCCCTGGCCGCTAAGCCTGTCCAGGAAAACATGTCTAGGTCTCCGTAAGGGGCTTGACATAAATGGAACATACATAACGGTTAATGCATGTCCCCATGCTAACACAGGTGCAATATCTGCACAAGTCTGAAACTATTTCCATTATATTTAGAAAAATGTTCAAATATGAATAATGATAAGAAGACCAAAACAACTAGACAGCGGAGAGCTGCGTCTGCGCGGGAAACCGAGAATGGGGGCCTAACAGAGGGTAGAACATTAACACGAGTGCTGCAGACGACAATGATTACCAACGAGTTGAATAGGTTGAGATTGTACCAGGGAAATGAACACGTTATAACTAAAGGCAAGTCTATTATATGTATGTGAACTGTAATAAATTATTGAAAAACAATAATACTGTTGGTAGCAAATCTCTTACAATACCAACTGGACGCTATGCGCGCATTAAAACCCACCTATCCGATCTGGCGACCACCGTACCATCTCGCATACTTCCCGGTCCGACGATCGAACCCGGTTTGCATTGGTGAGAAGCGATTGCACTATTATTTATGTTAATAAAGACGTCCGTTTTGCTGTCATTGTGTATGACCCGAAGAGAATAAATAACATTGAAATTGTATTACTTTTAGAATGTGTAAATAAAAGGTTACACAAACGATTCCTGGATTAAACATCACCGGGATACATGTCTTCAGTCGTAGAATTAAAAAAAATGCCAACAAGAAATCACGTCCATGACTGGGAAATGTTTTATTTTGCAGTTTATAAAGTTGAAACCCGAGTATTGATGATTGGGTCCGAGTATTGACGATTGGGTCCGAGTATTGACGATTGGGTCCGAGTATTGATGATTGGGTCCGAGTATTGATGATTGGGTCCGAGTATTGATGATTGGGCCCCGAGTATTGATGATTGGGTCCGAGTATTGATGATTGGGTCCGAGTATTGATGATTGGGCCCCGAGTATTGATGATTGGGCCCGAGTATTGATGATTGGGCCCCGAGTATTGATGATTGGGCCCCGAGTATTGTGATTGGGCCCCGAGTATTGATGATTGGGCCCGAGTATTGATGATTAGGCCCAGAGTATTGATGATTGGGTCCGAATATTGATGATTGGTCCCCGAGTATTGATGATTGGGGTCCGAGTATTGATGATTGGGGTCCGAGTATTGACGATTGGGTCCGAGTATTGATGATTGGGCCCGAGTATTGATGATTGGGCCCCGAGTATTGATGATTGGGTCCGAGTATTGATGATTGGGTCCGAGTATTGACGATTGGGCCCCCGAGTATTGATGATTGGGTCCGAGTATTGACGATTGGGTCCGAGTATTGATGATTGGGTCCGAGTATTGACGATTGGGTCCGAGTATTGATGATTGGGTCCAGATTATATATCTCCAGTATCAGTACAAAAAACATGGAATGTCACACTTTTTAAAACACTGTTGTGACGTCATACCGTTGTACTTGCAGTATATTATTAGTCATATTGGACTGCTTTCAAAAGGCCAGTGCATTTTATCGAATTATCGAATCCTACGCGTAAATGTAGGAATTTAACAATTTTAAATAGTAACATATTGTTATATAAGTGTGTGTTTTTAAGTAAGATATAAGCCTCAAACGGATCCAATATGTAAACTATTGTACTGTGTGAGGCGCGTAGGATGTTTTCGGCTTATATCCTATACATAACATAACATATATTTTATTAGGCATTAAATGGTACAAAACACATATATAGCCAACACAATTAACAAATATGTAAAGTGCAAAGACATTTTACAGAGACGTTTAAATAATAGTATGTTCTCCCTTATTTTCTATTATAAATAAAACTACACGATGAGCTTTAAAGCAAAAAACTATTAATATTTCATATGAGCTCATTAATTGTTCGTTTTCTTTCTTTAGAAGCGAAATGCAAATATTTTGATAGATTATGAATTAATTTTGGGTTACTAGAGCTCATTAGATTATCAAATTGTTGTAGTGTCGGCCAATGACTATACATATACTGTTACTTTATACATCTAGGATTAACTGTAATGTTGACGGACAATGGAATGCGTGGATTGTCTCACCTTTCATGTATTGCATTATAGCCCCTCCATCTCGATCATGTCTCGAAGTCTCTACAACTAGTATTAATTAATTAACCCTTTCAACACCACAGGCCTCTAAATAGATTTGCAAAAGTGTAGATCCAGATGAGCTGGCTCATCAGCTGTCATGAGCTGTCTCATCAGGATCTGCACTTTTTGCAAATAATATCACTATTTTAGGGGGAAAGTACACATTTTGATAATGAACTAATCCAAAATGTAATTTCTTATTAATGTATTGGTCTAAAAATATCACGGACCAGTCTATGTCAGTTACTTGGTGTTGAATGGGTTAATGTTGTACTGGTTTCAAAAAGCCATAGTATTATATTAAATACTACGCGTAAGTGTACGAAATTAACAATTTTAATTGTACAAGTGTGTGTTTTAAGTAAGATATAAGCCTATACGTAAATTGTGATATACTGTACTTGATTCGTGTGCACTACAATTATATGCACGTTGCATCTTGTAATTAGTGCACAAGATATTATATAAATCCAGGAATAACTAAGAACAACGAACGTGTACGTGTACCCACGGTTAGCACTTACCTCACCTCATTTGTTGACTGGTATGTTAGCAGGGGATATTCCAATATACCCTCAAAAATGATTGACAAGCAGATTAAGAGCACGTAACTTTTAGGATGTGTTTGAATATCAAAAACAAATACTTTGAAAATAAACAACTAATGTAGTGTTACAACACTTATTTTGTTCAAGTTCAGCTAAGACTAACGATTGGCTCAGCTACAAGTACGATGCCTTAGTAATAGACGAGGTTAGTTAGTGAATCTCTAGAACAATAGATTATGCTATGTAACACATATCGACCGTAATGAACAAAGCTTAGGTCAATAGTTTACGTAGTTCTGTTTTTAGTCAATGTATAGGGTAAGAATTGCGTCACTTAATTTCGTGACAAACAAACGAAGGCCAACACGTGGTCAGTGTGTTCCTCCTGCATAGCGCAGGCACATAATACTAGAAACGCTAGTTATTGATCCAAATCATATTAAATGTAAAATATTGACATAAAAACGCAATGTAGGGACATGTGGGTTCACATGGTATTAAAACATGCATCGGTACATGTTCATTCCAAAATGGAGTTCCCTGTATAAACTGCTTGCGTTTCTTATTTTCAGACTGGCGACATCTGTGCGACGACGTGTCCGATCTTCACTATGCTGCATTCTACGGCGATCTTATCTCTGTCAAACGTATCATCAAGGAAGCGTCAACAGATGCAGATGTGGCTACTACAGATGGTCCAAAACTATTAAAAGAAGCCAACGCAAAAGGTGTTGAAATCTACGGACACGAGAATTACGTCGGATTCTTCCTCGACTCCACTCCGTTGATGATGGCTGCGCAGCAGGGGCACGTGTCTGTTGTAAAATATCTCGTTGAACATGCGCACGTAGACGTGAACGCACGTGATTCCGTAGGACTAACGCCGCTGGCGTTGGCATGTTCTTTTGATCAAAATGAAGTGGCCAAGTACCTTCTGACAAGGCATGCGCGAAGAAACATCTTGGATGCCAGGCATGGAATGTCTCCGCTAATCCTGGCAAGCCTCAATAACCATACGGATATGTGCAAGTTCTTACTAAACCATCATGTAATGGTCCATATAGCCGACAGTTTTGGAAGACAAGCCAGCCATTATGCAGCCTGGAATTATAACTGGAGATTAGTGGAATTTCTCTGGCATTATGACAATAGAAGTATCAACGCACAGGACCATGAAAGAAACACACCCCTCCACTTGCTCGTTTCAGATGATACGATTGAGCCCGAAAAAGCAGACGACATCACTAGCGATGCAGAAGTTCAAAATATTTCTGAGGTTATTAAGCACATGTCCAAATTTGGGAACAGCACAGCTGACATAAAGAGGGAGAACAAAAGAGGGACACAGTTGCCAGGTGAGGAATACGAGTGCATGGTACGGATGCTCCAATTAGATGCCAGTGTTACTATATGCAACGATAAGGGGCAGACAGTTTTACACATGCTTTGTGCGAGATTGACACCAATCGTTTACTCCCAATGTTATTTATACATCGAGAACCCAACATTAACACAAACACTTCTAGTAATGCTGAAAATTCTGATTAAAAGTGGCTGCCGTCTAGATGAACACGACTTTCGTGGAATGACGCCATTGGCGCTGAGTGTTAAAAGTAAAAATTGGCTTGCTGCCAAGTTACTCAGTACAGACTCTACAATTAGATCAGAAGTTACAGTAGACAAGTTCAATCATCTGGCAGATACGGTTGCAGCATATGGGTGGAGTAATTTGTTCGAACACAAACAAGTGGAAAGAGATATTGAGCACATGTCGTCTGCTGTATTATTGCAACATAAAGAGTGCTAAGTGCAATTGATGACAGAATGAAGCAAACTTTAGTATATCTACGAATTACAATCTATTTCTTTTATGCTTTCCAATGAATGATAGTTTTCTCAGTGAAAGAAAACTCCATCTTGCACCGCTTTGAAACAGTGAACGGTGGCATTTTCTCTGCCACTGGTTGCGTTTCGTATTCCTGCACGGTTAGATGTACTTTTGTATTTCAGCTATTTTCTGACTATCATGAACAGTTAATTATTAAGTAGTATATGCTAACTTTATTATTATACAGCAACTATTTCTTATTACAGACATTCACATTAAGAGAAGTGGTTGTGTGGTTGTGTCATGAAGTGCATGGAGGCTCCAGACGGGGCAGTAAAACGAATAAAATTTGAAAACAAATATCGTAGTAGCCAAAGTAATTAGAAATCATAATGCACTTGTGGAAATACAAATTTCGGTGATCACTCGCTGAAATAAAATCCTATCTTACACACTAAACACAAATATCGTCTAAATATCCTCTATATCATTATAGTTGGTGTGGATTCATCTGTCTCTGTTGCTAAGTATTTAACTCGATACAAAACCAGTTTTTCATTTTTAAAGGAATCCAATCAATTTTTGTGTTTTACGTTTATTTATCGTCGCTACAGGTTGCCCATATGAGCGACGCCTCCTGGAGAGATTAGTCATTTTAGATTTTTAGAGGATAGTGCAATGATACAGACAGGGTCCCATTCCAGAGTCTGAAAGACTGTTAATTTTATTAGGGTCAGACGGGGGATCATACCTGCGATCCCTGGATTACCAGTCCAGAATTTTAGGAATAACTTTGAGCCAAATGGCCCCTAATGTAACCATGCTGGTTTTGGTCACAAGGCAACATTCACAACTAAAGGGATTAAGGGAATCTGTATTTTTTTCTCACAACTGGTGACATTGACCTTGACCCAAATGTAAGTCCCCATGTTTGCCTGTAAAAATCCTATATACCATGTTCATTCTTCCCACCAATGATTTAAATCTACCTCAATTTCTGAAAATCTCCATCTTGCCATATGGCAAAATATAAATCAACTTACATAAAAATGTAAAACAAAACATTTATTGCTAATATAACTCATATCAGAAGATATATTAGCCCTTGAACATCACATGCAAAATACTACCCATCTATGAACTGTAAATGTAGAAAAATTGTATGAAACTTTTGTATTGTGAGTTTCTTAGTTTTTTTAGCGCTTAACCCATTGCCTGCTGAGTAAATAAAATCACATTTGCAAACAACATAGATCCAGATCAGCCACAGCATCTAATCAGGATCTATGTTGTTTACTATTCAGCCAAGTGTTTCAGCTCCACTATCCAAATAGCAAAGAGCATAGAGCCTGATCAGACGTATAATAAGGCATTATAAACTGCAGTTATTTACTTAAATAATGTCAGCAGAAAGGTAATAAGAAAACACTGTAAATTATGCTGGGTCTTCCAACTCATCCAAATAAAGTGTCCTCCGCGGCATGAAAAATAAACAAAAAATGAGAAATTAATCGCGTGTAGCTAGCCTATATATTACGATTAAAAAAATAAATAATAAAGAGACATCCGTCAGTTACTGCCCCTGAATACTCCCTAAACGTATGTAGGTCCTCTTAAGTTGTTTCCTCTGTTTTTATCGTTATTTCCTTTGCACAATATGCTATAACATTTCATCCACTTTTTCATCTTATAATTATTATGTTACTATATCTCGACAGATATCTTACAGTATATCCAATGGGTAAAAAATCTGTACATTTGTTTTATCAATTAACTAACATGATTTGGATAAAATCAAATTTATCATAACGCAACATCTGGTTGTGGAACAACAGTAAACACAAAGGATTCAAACAAAAAGAACCACTATGCATTTCGGGATAAATCGGATTTTATCTGACAAAGGTCCTTAAAGGAGGTAATAGAAAAGCCAGAGGTCCCTCATTAAGCGCGTAAATGTTGAAACAATGCTTATGTCCCTTTGCCTATGGTAGTTCTAGACAAATGTTACGTGTCCTGTTTCATGGACATGGCTATAGCTTGCTGCAGCATCTCTTCCTCAGTAGGACCTGAAAATATAAATGAAGACATATTTCAACAACATGGTCATGATCAATATTTGTTTAACAGTTTACCCTTACTTGGACATACCCTGGCAACAGGCGTCAATATATTTGGCCTGGTCAGTCAAATAAATATATTTTAACACCGAGACTGGGCCGTATTGAGTTTCTGATATTTCTTGTGGAGTTTGTTTTAAGGTTGAATCATACCATATTTTGGAACTATTCTGACATTCTGATTTATGATAAGAAATCATTTGAAGATTTTCCCTTCTAGCGACCTAGTTTTTGACCTAGTGACATTTGAACAACTTTGTAGATTGTGATAGTCATGAAGATGCTACATACCAAATTTGGCACAGCTCACAGCATGAAAATGGGTCACGGACTTCGCTGATGTCAGCTTCGCTATCGGAACAGAAGAAGCCGTGTGACTCAGTACGAGTAGCCTCAAAGTAACTTCCCTACTTGGCGAGACTGCAATGCTCGTTGCTGTAGACGGCAGATAGCTGGCGGATGTTTTAGCCCGATTCTCTATGGAGACGGTGGGATGCGACTTCTACACTGATCCGGTAGCAATGAGGACCCCAGCTAAGAAACCAGAACCATCCTTGCTGCTGCGAGCTGACAAATGGTGGAGAATGTGGCCCTAACAAGGACAACCCGTTGTTCGAAAGGAAGTAACCGAGGACTTTGTCACCCAGGATAGGAAGGATAAGCCACCTCAGGATGTCTACCAGACCCACAAACAACGTAGAATGTATAAACTACTTAGAGAAACCAGTCGCCCACATGCCTCGGCGGAGACGACTCAAAATGAACATATACAGCAGCAAATTTGGCAACATTTCTTTGTTAGAAGAAGCAGTTTAATAGTTTTCCATCATGACCTAGTACCTAATATTTCGAACATTTTTACATGTATGTACTATTTTTATTTTGTAATAAATGTGTCTATTTCATCTGCAAAACAAGCACATCATTAGAATGAGCAGGGATAACTCTATAATGGTCCAACTTGAGCATGTTATCTTAATGAATGAGCAGGGATAACTCTATAAATGGTCCAACATTGAGCATGTTATCTTAATGAATGAGCAGGGATAACTCTATAAATGGTCCAACGTTGAGCATGTTAACTTAATGAATGAGCAGGGATAACTCTATTAATGGTCCAACATTGAGCATGTTATCTTAATGAATGAGCAGGGATAACTCTATAAATGGTCCAACATTGAGCATGTTATCTTAATGAATGAGCAGGGATAACTCTATAAATGGTCCAACGTTGAGCATGTTATCTTAATGAATGAGCAGGGATAACTCTATGAATGGTCCAACGTTGAGCATGTTATCTTAATGAATGAAAAGGTTATGAAGAAATAAAACACGCAAGTTGTGATTGGCTAAAGAAAACTGGCTACAAAAAAATAAAAGCCAGGGCAGGCCCTGAGTGGCAACATTTCTTCATTAGAAGAAGCCGTTTAATAGTTTTCCATTACTACCTAGTATTTGACCACAGTGACATCTCCAGCTATTATTTGTGGAGGATGACCCCGGGTGCCCCTCTGGGCAGTATCTCAGACAGGCACCTGGGTAGAGCCACCGACCTTCTGCAAGCCAGCTGGATAGCTTCCTCACATGAAATAAGTTGACACTCCCAGTGGAATTCGAACATGCAGTGGTGAGGGACAAGTAATTTGAAGTAAATGAACTTAACCACCAGAGGTTCCAGGGTATCCTCCCCTTGTAGTACACTGTACATACAATAAGCCGTCCTAGCTATTTCTTTGCTGCACATACAAAGCAATTCGTACACAGTTTTGCTGGATGATCGGCTAACTAATCATTACTAATAGCCAAACAAGCCATCATTGTAAAATCATCTCACCTGTTTGTTCTGAAGTTGCTGCATGTACTGGCTCTTGGACTGTACAATTTACTTCATTCCCAACAACATTATCACAAGAACACGTTTCTTTGGCATCAGCTGTTTCTGATTGTCCGCTACAGTTTTTAGAACTGTCAAATTTACTTAAGAAAGCTAGTCTTTTTTGTCTCACTTCATCTGCATCAGGCTTTTCATCTTCTGTTTGATCATGTGACTGACTTGTGGTGCCACCTAGCTTATATCCAGGAGTGCTCTCCCCTTGGACACACTTTGTAGGATTTGTGTGTTGTACATTATCTAATGTTGAGGTGGATTGTCCAAATTCAGTGTCACCT
Source organism: Archivesica marissinica (assembly GCA_014843695.1). Classification (NCBI taxonomy): domain Eukaryota; kingdom Metazoa; phylum Mollusca; class Bivalvia; order Venerida; family Vesicomyidae; genus Archivesica; species Archivesica marissinica. The sequence continues at coordinate 29,585,819 of CM026404.1, read as the reverse complement.
GTAGAACAGGCTGATTCAATTCTACTAACTGATTCTTCTATAAAACCTAGAATTCAGAAAAATCTATTGTATATTTTAATTTAAGTTTATTTAACATCGAAACAGGTTGCCCATTTGAGCGACAGGCAGTTTATCTAACCATTTGAGCGACGACGGGCAGTTTATCTAACCATTTGAGCGACGGGCAGTTTATCTAACCATTTGAGCGACGGGCAGTTTATCTAACAACACCTTTGCTGGGCAGGCTCCAATCGTCAACCAGTACTTGGTGCACCAACCTCCATAAGAAACTGCCAACTTTTTCATATAAATGACACAGCCTGAGCGGGACTCGAAACAGTGACCATCATTGTTGATACCATAACCACTCGACCATGGAGGCGGACCCATTGTAACAACTGTACTTCACTGAGTTAGAAGGGGGTAGTGGAAGGGGGAGGGATTGAAGAGGAATTGAGAGGAGAACTTTGTGTGTGTGATATATATGTGGTGAGGGTTACTATTGTTTGCACATACTAATTTTGGACCACATTTGCGGTTAATTAACTGAAGGGAATCCGACTATGTCAAAATTGACTTTTAAGCAAGAATAATGTACTCGTTTGTGGGGTGGTTAATTATGAACTTGTAACTAATAGTTTTTATGTTACTAAAGCAGTAATAAAACAACAACACCAACAACAACATCAACTTTCATTGCAGTACATGTATTTGATAGTTAAAGTTTTCGTTTTTCTCTGCAGTTAAGTTACTTAAAGGTAGCATTCAAAACCAAGTTAAAAACACACATGTTCAAGAAACACTATGGAGTGTAAATTACACGAAACATGTTAGAACATTAGTATTGGTGTAACAGTCAAATGGAGTCTATTCCGAGGAGTATCACAGGTGTAGCGGGAGCCTCGTAGGTAGGGATCGACCCAATCACTGGACCGGCTACACTCTGTGATACACTTCTTGGAAGTAGATTTTAGTTTGGTGTGCTCCATCTAACGATGCATCTATAGCATTTTGCATTTTAATTCTTAACCATTATTCATTTATGTACTTTTCTTAATATTTTTGATAAACATTTTACATTGTTTTATTTTTATTCATACCAAATTCCTACCTTAATGTTGACTATCGTAATGTATGTTGTAAAAATGTCTTACTATGCTAAATTAATTTCTGTATCAAAAGAGTGCTAATTAAATCTGGTATAATAATAACTCCCGTGGTTTATACTTGCAATATGTTCAGAAAGGCACTGTATGCGAGCCTCCCGTGGTTTATACTTGCAATATGTTCAGAAAGGCACTGTATGCGAGCCTCCCGTGGTTTATACTTGCAATATGTTCAGAAAGGCACTGTATGCGAGCCTCCCGTGGTTTATACTTGCAATATGTTCAGAAAGGCACTGTATGCGAGCCTCCCGTGGTTTATACTTGCAATATGTTCAGAAAGGCACTGTATGCGAGCCTCCCGTGGTTTATACTTGCAATATGTTCAGAAAGGCACTGTATGCGAGCCTCCCGTGGTTTATACTTGCAATATGTTCAGAAAGGCACTGTATGCGAGCCTCCCGTGGTTTATACTTGCAATATGTTCAGAAAGGCACTGTATGCGAGCCTCCCGTGGTTTATACTTGCAATATGTTCAGAAAGGCACTGTATGCGAGCCTCCCGTGGTTTATACTTGCAATATGTTCAGAAAGGCACTGTATGCGAGCCTCCCGTGGTTTATACTTGCAATATGTTCAGAAAGGCACTGTATGCGAGCCTCCCGTGGTTTATACTTGCAATATGTTCAGAAAGGCACTGTATGCGAGCCTCCCGTGGTTTATACTTGCAATATGTTCAGAAAGGCACTGTATGCGAGCCTCCCGTGGTTTATACTTGCAATATGTTCAGAAAGGCACTGTATGCGAGCCTCCCGTGGTTTATACTTGCAATATGTTCAGAAAGGCACTGTATGCGAGCCTCCCGTGGTTTATACTTGCAATATGTTCAGAAAGGCACTGTATGCGAGCCTCCCGTGGTTTATACTTGCAATATGTTCAGAAAGGCACTGTATGCGAGCCTCCCGTGGTTTATACTTGCAATATGTTCAGAAAGGCACTGTATGCGAGCCTCCCGTGGTTTATACTTGCAATATGTTCAGAAAGGCACTGTATGCGAGCCTCCCGTGGTTTATACTTGCAATATGTTCAGAAAGGCACTGTATGCGAGCCTCCCGTGGTTTATACTTGCAATATGTTCAGAAAGGCACTGTATGCGAGCCTCCCGTGGTTTATACTTGCAATATGTTCAGAAAGGCACTGTATGCGAGCCTCCCGTGGTTTATACTTGCAATATGTTCAGAAAGGCACTGTATGCGAGCCTCCCGTGGTTTATACTTGCAATATGTTCAGAAAGGCACTGTATGCGAGCCTCCCGTGGTTTATACTTGCAATATGTTCAGAAAGGCACTGTATGCGAGCCTCCCGTGGTTTATACTTGCAATATGTTCAGAAAGGCACTGTATGCGAGCCTCCCGTGGTTTATACTTGCAATATGTTCAGAAAGGCACTGTATGCGAGCCTCCCGTGGTTTATACTTGCAATATGTTCAGAAAGGCACTGTATGCGAGCCTCCCGTGGTTTATACTTGCAATATGTTCAGAAAGGCACTGTATGCGAGCCTCCCGTGGTTTATACTTGCAATATGTTCAGAAAGGCACTGTATGCGAGCCTCCTGGTTTATACTTGCAATATGTTCAGAAAGGCACTGTATGCGAGCCTCCCGTGGTTTATACTTGCAATATGTTCAGAAAGGCACTGTATGCGAGCCTCCCGTGTTTATACTTGCAATATGTTCAGAAAGGCACTGTATGCGAGCCTCCCGTGGTTTATACTTGCAATATGTTCAGAAAGGCACTGTATGCGAGCCTCCCGTGGTTTATACTTGCAATATGTTCAGAAAGGCACTGTATGCGAGCCCCCGTGGTTTATACTTGCAATATGTTCAGAAAGGCACTGTATGCGAGCCTCCCGTGGTTTATACTTGCAATATGTTCAGAAAGGCACTGTATGCGAGCCTCCCGTGGTTTATACTTGCAATATGTTCAGAAAGGCACTGTATGCGAGCCTCCCGTGGTTTATACTTGCAATATGTTCAGAAAGGCACTGTATGCGAGCCTCCCGTGGTTTATACTTGCAATATGTTCAGAAGGCACTGTATGCGAGCCTCCCGTGGTTTATACTTGCAATATGTTCAGAAAGGCACTGTATGCGAGCCTCCCGTGGTTTATACTTGCAATATGTTCAGAAAGGCACTGTATGCGAGCCTCCCTGGTTTATACTTGCAATATGTTCAGAAAGGCACTGTATGCGAGCCTCCCGTGGTTTATACTTGCAATATGTTCAGAAGGCACTGTATGCGAGCCTCCCGTGGTTTATACTTGCAATATGTTCAGAAAGGCACTGTATGCGAGCCTCCCGTGGTTTATACTTGCAATATGTTCAGAAAGGCACTGTATGCGAGCCTCCCGTGGTTTATACTTGCAATATGTTCAGAAAGGCACTGTATGCGAGCCTCCCGTGGTTTATACTTGCAATATGTTCAGAAAGGCACTGTATGCGAGCCTCCCGTGGTTTATACTTGCAATATTTCAGAAAGGCACTGTATGCGAGCCTCCCGTGGTTTATACTTGCAATATGTTCAGAAAGGCACTGTATGCGAGCCTCCCGTGGTTTATACTTGCAATATGTTCAGAAAGGCACTGTATGCGAGCCTCCCGTGGTTTATACTTGCAATATGTTCAGAGGCACTGTATGCGAGCCTCCCGTGGTTTATACTTGCAATATGTTCAGAAAGCACTGTATGCGAGCCTCCCGTGGTTTATACTTGCAATATGTTCAGAAGGCACTGTATGCGAGCCTCCCGTGGTTTATACTTGCAATATGTTCAGAAAGGCACTGTATGCGAGCCTCCGTGTTTATACTTGCAATATGTTCAGAAAGGCACTGTATGTATGCCTCCTCCTGGTTTATACTTGCAATATGTTCAGAAAGGCACTGTATGCGAGCCTCCCGTGTTTATACTTGCAATATGTTCAGAAAGGCACTGTATGCGAGCCTCCCGTGGTTTATACTTGCAATATGTTCAGAAAGGCACTGTATGCGAGCCTCCCGTGGTTTATACTTGCAATATGTTCAGAAAGGCACTGTATGCGAGCCTCCCGTGGTTTATACTTGCAATATGTTCAGAAAGGCACTGTATGCGAGCCTCCCGTGGTTTATACTTGCAATATGTTCAGAAAGGCACTGTATGCGAGCCTCCCGTGGTTTATACTTGCAATATGTTCAGAAAGGCACTGTATGCGAGCCTCCCGTGGTTATACTTGCAATATGTTCAGAAAGGCACTGTATGCGAGCCTCCCGTGGTTTATACTTGCAATATGTTCAGAAAGGCACTGTATGCGAGCCTCCCGTGGTTTATACTTGCAATATGTTCAGAAAGGCACTGTATGCGAGCCTCCCGTGTTTATACTTGCAATATGTTCAGAAGGCACTGTATGCGAGCCTCCCGTGGTTTATACTTGCAATATGTTCAGAAAGGCACTGTATGCGAGCCTCCCGTGGTTATACTTGCAATATGTTCAGAAAGGCACTGTATGCGAGCCTCCCGTGGTTTATACTTGCAATATGTTCAGAAAGGCACTGTATGCGAGCCTCCCGTGGTTTATACTTGCAATATGTTCAGAAAGGCACTGTATGCGAGCCTCCCGTGGTTTATACTTGCAATATGTTCAGAAAGGCACTGTATGCGAGCCTCCCGTGGTTTATACTTGCAATATGTTCAGAAAGGCACTGTATGCGAGCCTCCCGTGGTTTATACTTGCAATATGTTCAGAAAGGCACTGTATGCGAGCCTCCCGTGGTTTATACTTGCAATATGTTCAGAAAGGCACTGTATGCGAGCCTCCCGTGGTTTATACTTGCAATATGTTCAGAAAGGCACTGTATGCGAGCCTCCCGTGGTTTATACTTGCAATATGTTCAGAAAGGCACTGTATGCGAGCCTCCCGTGGTTTATACTTGCAATATGTTCAGAAAGGCACTGTATGCGAGCCTCCCGTGGTTTATACTTGCAATATGTTCAGAAAGGCACTGTATGCGAGCCTCCCGTGGTTTATACTTGCAATATGTTCAGAAAGGCACTGTATGCGAGCCTCCCGTGGTGGTTTATACTTGCAATATGTTCAGAAAGGCACTGTATGCGAGCCTCCCGTGGTTTATACTTGCAATATGTATAAGACATTTATACTTGCAATATGTATAAGACATTTATACTTGCAATATGTATAAAGCATTTATACTTGCAATATGTATAAAGCATTTATACTTGCAATATGTATAAAGCATTTATACTTGCAATATGTATAAGACATTTATACTTGCAATATGTATAAAGCATTTATACTTGCAATATGTATAAAGCATTTATACTTGCAATATGTATACAGCATTTATATATATACTGTTCCTTTCATCTGTTCCATACATGTACATCCGTGTACATCCGTGTAAATGTGAATGAAATTCAGCTTCCTAAACAAGGCAGTGGATATGCCTTGCCCTAAACAAGGCGGTGGATATGCCTCGGCCTAAACAAGGTGGTGGATATGCCTCGGCCTAAACAAGGCGGTGGATATGCCTCGGCCTAAACAAGGCGGTGGATATGCCTCGGCCTAAACAAGGCGGTGGATATGCCTCGCCCTAAACAAGGTGGTGGATATGCCTCGCCCTAAACAAGGCGGTGGATATGCCTCGCCCTAAACAAGGCGGTGGATATGCCTCGCCCTAAACAAGACGGTGAATATACCTCGCCCTAAACAAGGCGGTGGATATGCCTCGCCCTAAACAAGGCGGTGGATATACCTCGCCCTAAACAAGGCGGTGGATATGCCTCGCCCTAAACAAGGCGGTGGATATGCCTCGCCCTAAACAAGGCGGTGGATATGCCTCGCCCTAAACAAGGCGGTGGATATGCCTCGCCCTAAACAAGGCGGTGGATATGCCTCGCCCTAAACAAGGCGGTGGATATACCTCGCCCTAAACAAGGCGGTGGATATGCCTCGCCCTAAACAAGGCCGTGGATATACCTCGCCCTAAACAAGGCGGTGGATATGCCTCGCCCTAAACAAGGCGGTGGATATGCCTCGCCCTAAACAAGGCGGTGGATATGCCTCGCCCTAAACAAGGCTGTGGATATGCCTCGCAGTTTCCAGTTATTAAATGTATGCATATTTTACTTCCTACAATGTTACCTTCCATGCTCATTTGTAAGGCTCGTTGCAGGGAAACATCATCCGTTTCTATTAATTTCTTGCTTTCCTGAAGAGCCTTCTCTACCTCAGCACCTGTTACCCCACTGGAAGCCCCTACTGTAGCTCCGCCCTTTATATCCCTGGCTTGCGCATTATCTGTGATCAGCTGTGGCTTGATAGGTTGGACGGCAGGACAGAGGCGGAGTAACTGATCAGCTTCACATTCTGACAGCTCACCAATAGCAATGAATATGGAGTAACCTAAACAATGAAAAATACACAAATCCTTGAAGAGCATACAATAAGTATATTACATAACGATATTTCTTTGTTCCAGTGTATATTTCACCAACTGAACATTGAATGCAATATGATCACATGATATTTCTTAGTTCCAGTGTATATTTCACCAACTAAACATTGAATGCAATATAATCACATATTTCTTTGTTCCAGTGTATATTTCACCAACTGAACATTGAATGCAATATGATCACATGATATTTCTTAGTTCCAGTGTATATTTCACCAACTAAACATTGAATGCAATATAATCACATATTTCTTAGTTCCAGTGTATATTTCACCAACTGAACATTGAAAGCAGTATGATCACACGATATTTCTTAGTTCCAGTGAATGCTTCAATCTATATTTTAGGCTGTCCGATTAGCGCAGTGGTTAGCTCGCTCGCTTCTCACAAATGCAACCCGGTTTGATCTCAGACCGGGAAGTATGTGAGATGGTACGGTGGTCGTCAGATCGGACAGGTGGGTTTTCTCCGGGTAATCCGGTTTCCTCCCACACGAATGACCACATATATGCTTTCATCCGCGCCAACGAGAGCTATTAATATATGTTGTTAAAACAATCACCTGAAATAATCCATTTCTCAGTTTCATGTAATAATTTGCAGTTAAATTGTATCGCTAGAAAAATATTTACTATATAGAGAATGTACATAGAAAATAAAATTCTAAAATGTTGCGTTTTTAATGCCGTCAAGTATATTTATCACATAACTTTGCTTGTATTCAGTGTAATACAGTCATCTCATAATGTCTTATATGCACACACGTGTAATAACACCTGGAAGGATTTCGATTGGTTGAGAGAATAATCCTTATAATTTGTAAATTAAACTGTAAATTATGCATATTTCTAGGTGAATTGGTATATAAGACAAATAAGACGATAAGACAAATGACGATTTAACACAATAACAACGCTATTTAGAACATAATTATAACGCTGTTTTGAATAGCGACGTCATGCATATGTAGTGACATCATGGCAATTTGAGCTGATATTTGGCAGCAAAATGAAAGAAGCAACATACTTTAATAAAACGAGCGCGTTATGGTAATGTGATAAACAGGATCTTGCACTATGGATGATTTCGCAGAAAAGGCTCGTATAATAGCAAAATTCCAAAACATGTTTCATAAAATATGGTATGAAATCATCACGAGTGTAAGATCCTATATATATATATACAATGTACATCACCACGAGTGTAAGATCCTATATATATATATACAATGTACATCACCACGAGTGTAAGATCCTATATATATATATACAATGTACATCACCACGAGTGTAAGATCCTATATATATATATACAATGTACATCACCACGAGTGTAAGATCCTATATATATATATACAATGTACATCA
>CM026404.1:29551868-29576848 GCA_014843695.1 Archivesica marissinica | reverse complement strand
CTTACACTACATCTTACACTACACCATCTTACACTACATCATCTTACACTACATCATCTTACACTACATCATCATACACTACATCATCTACACTACACCATCTTACACTACATCATCTTACACTACATCATCTTACACTACATCATCTTACACTACATCATCTTACACTACATCATACACTACATCATCATACACTACACCATCTTACACTACATCATCTTACACTACACCATCTTACACTACATCATCATACACTACACCATCTTACACTACACCATCTTACACTACATCATCTTACACTACACCATCTTACACTACACCATCTTACACTACAGCATACACTACATCATCATACACTACATCATACACTACACCATCTTACACTACATCATCATACACTACATCATACACTACACCATCTTACACTACACCATCTTACACTACATCATACACTACACCATCTTACACTACATCATCTTACACTACATCATACACTACACCATCTTACACTACACCATCTTACACTACATCATACACTACATCATCATACATTACATCTTACACTACATCATACACCATCTTACACTACATCATACACTACACCATCTTACACTACATCATACACTACACCATCTTACACTACATCATACACTACATCATCATACACTACACCATCTTACACTACACCATCTTACACTACATCATACACTACATCATCATACACTACATCATACACTACATCATCTTACACTACATCATACACTACATCATCTTACACTACACCATCTTACACTACATCTTACACTACATCATCTTACACTACATCATCTTACACTACACCATCTTACACTACATCATCTTACACTACACCATCTTACACTACACCATCTTACACTACACCATCTTACACTACACCATCTTACACTACATCATACACTACACCATCTTACACTACATCATACACTACACCATCTTACACTACATCATCTTACACTACATCTTACACTACACCATCTTACACTACATCATCTTACACTACACCATCTTACACTACATCATCTTACACTACATCATCTTACACTACATCATCTTACACTACATCATCTTACACTACACCATCTTACACTACATCATCTTACACTACACCATCTTACACTACATCATCTTACACTACATCATCTTACACTACATCATACACTACACCATCTTACACTACATCTTACACTACATCATCTTACACTACATCATCTTACACTACATCATCTTACACTACATCATCTTACACTACACCATCTTACACTACATCATCTTACACTACATCATCTTACACTACATCATACACTACATCATCTTACACTACATCATCTTACACTACATCATCTTACACTACATCATACACTACATCATCTTACACTACACCATCTTACACTACATCATACACTACACCATCTTACACTACATCATACACTACACCATCTTACACTACATCTTACACTACATCATCTTACACTACATCATCTTACACTACATCATCATACATACATCTTACACTACACCATCTTACACTACATCATCTTACACTACATCATACACTACACCATCTTACACTACATCATCTTACACTACATCATCTTACACTACATCATACACTACATCATCTTACACTACACCATCTTACACTACATCATCTTACACTACATCATCTTACACTACATCATCTTACACTACATCATCTTACACTACACCATCTTACACTACACCATCTTACACTACATCATACACTACATCATCATACACTACATCATCTTACACTACACCATCTTACACTACATCATCTTACACTACATCATCTTACACTACATCATACACTACATCATCATACACTACACCATCTTACACTACATCATACACTACACCATCTTACACTACATCTTTACACTACATCATCTTACACTACACCATCTTACACTACACCATCTTACACTACACCATCTTACACTACATCATCTTACACTACATCATCTTACACTACACCATCTTACACTACACCATCTTACACTACATCATCTTACACTACATCATACACTACATCATCTACACTACATCTTACACTACACCATCTTACACTACACCATCTTACACTACACCATCTTACACTACATCATACACTACATCATCTTACACTACACCATCTTACACTACACCATCTTACACTACATCATACACTACACCATCTTACACTACATCATACACTACACCATCTTACACTACATCATACACTACATCATCTTACACTACATCATACACTACATCATACACTACATCATCTTACACTACATCATCTTACACTACATCATACACTACACCATCTTACACTACATCATACACTACACCATCTTACACTACACATCTTACACTACATCATCTACACTACACTCTTACACTACATCATCTTACACTACATCATCTTACACTACATCATCTTACACTACATCATCTTACACTACACCATCTTACACTACATCTTACACTACACCATCTTACACTACATCATCTTACACTACATCATCATACACTACATCATCTTACACTACATCATCATACACTACATCATCATACACTACATCATCTTACACTACATCATCTTACACTACATCATCATACACTACATCATCTTACACTACATCATCATACACTACATCATCATACACTACATCATCTTACACTACATCATACACTACACCATCTTACACTACATCATACACTACACCATCTTACACTACATCATCATACACTACATCATCATACACTACATCATACACTACATCATACACTACATCATACACTACATCATACACTACATCATACACTACATCATACACTACATCTTCTTACACTACACCATCTTACACTACATCATCTTACACTACACCATCTTACACTACATCATCTTACACTACACCATCTTACACTACATCATCATACACTACACCATCTTACACTACACCATCTTACACTACATCATCTTATACTACACCATCTTACACTACACCATCTTACACTACAGCATACACTACATCATCATACACTACATCATACACTACACCATCTTACACTACATCATCATACACTACATCATACACTACACCATCTTACACTACACCATTTTACACTACATCATACACTACACCATCATACACTACATCATCTTACACTACATCATACACTACACCATCTTACACTACACCATTTTACACTACATCATACACTACATCATCATACATTACATCTTACACTACATCATACACCATCTTACACTACATCATACACTACACCATCTTACACTACATCATACACTACACCATCTTACACTACATCATACACTACATCATCATACACTACACCATCTTACACTACACCATCTTACACTACATCATACACTACATCATCATACACTACATCATACACTACATCATCTTACACTACATCATACACTACAACATCTTACACTACACCATCTTACACTACATCATACACTACAACATCTTACACTACACCATCTTACACTACATCATACACTACACCATCTTACACTACATCATACACTACATCATCATACACTACACCATCTTACACTACATCATCTTACACTACATCATCATACACTACATCATCTTACACTACATCATCTTACACTACATCATATTACACTACACCATCTTACACTACATCATCTTACACTACATCATCTTACACTACACCATCATACACTACATCATCTTACACTACATCATCTTACACTACATCATCATACACTACATCATCTTACACTACACCATCTTACACTACATCATCTTACACTACACCATCTTACACTACACCATCTTACACTACATCATCTTACATTACATCATCTTACACTACATCTTACACTACACCATCTTACACTACATCTTACACTACATCATCTTACACTACATCATCTTACACTACATCATCATACACTACATCATCCTACACTACACCATCTTACACTACATCATCTTACACTACATCATCTTACACTACATCATACACTACATCATCTTACACTACATCATCTTACACTACATCATCTTACACTACATCATACACTACATCATCATACACTACACCATCTTACACTACATCATACACTACACCATCTTACACTACATCATACACTACACCATCTTACACTACATCTTACACTACATCATCATACACTACATCATCTTACACTACATCATCATACACTACATCTTACACTACACCATCTTACACTACATCATCTTACACTACATCATACACTACACCATCTTACACTACATCATCTTACACTACATCATCTTACACTACATCATACACTACATCATCTTACACTACATCATCTTACACTACATCATCTTACACTACATCATCTTACACTACACCATCTTACACTACACCATCTTACACTACATCATTACACTACATCATCTTACACTACACCATCTTACACTACATCATCTACACTACATCATCTTACACTACATTACACTACATCATCTTACACTACACCATCTTACACTACATCATCATACACTACATCATCTTACACTACATCATACACTACATCATCATACACTACACCATCTTACACTACATCATACACTACACCATCTTACACTACATCATCTTACACTACATCATCATACACTACACCATCTTCACTACACCATCATACACTACACCATCTTACACTACATCATCATACACTACATCATCATACACTACACCATCTTACACTACACCATCATACACTACATCATCTTACACTACATCATACACTACATCATCATACACTACATCTTACACTACACCATCTTACACTACACCATCTTACACTACACCATCTTACACTACATCATACACTACATCATCATACACTACACCATCTTACACTACACCATCTTACACTACATCATACACTACACCATCTTACACTACATCATACACTACACCATCTTACACTACATCATACACTACATCATCTTACACTACATCATACACTACATCATACACTACACCATCTTACACTACATCATCTTACACTACATCATACACTACACCATCTTACACTACATCATCACTACACATCTTACACTACACCATCTTACACTACATCATCATACACTACACCATCTTACACTACATCATCTTACACTACATCATCTTACACTACATCATCTTACACTACATCATCTTACACTACACCATCTTACACTACATCATCTTACACTACATCATCTTACACTACACATCATACACTACATCATCTTACACTACACCATCTTACACTACATCATCTTACACTACACCATCTTACACTACACCATCTTACACTACATCATCTTACACTACATCATCTTACACTACATCTTACACTACATCATCTTACACTACATCATCTTACACTACATCATCTTACACTACATCATCTTACACTACATCATCATACACTACATCATCTTACACTACATCATACACTACACCATCTTACACTACACCATCTTACACTACATCATCTTACACTACATCATCTTACACTACATCATACACTACATCATACACTACATCATACACTACATCATACACTACATCATACACTACATCATACACTACATCATCTTACACTACATCATCTTACACTACATCATCTTACACTACACCATCTTACACTACATCATCTTACACTACACCATCTTACACTACACCATCTTACACTACATCATCTTACACTACATCATCATACACTACATCATCTTACACTACACCATCTTACACTACATCATCTTACACTACATCATCTTACACTACACCATCTTACACTACACCATCTTACACTACATCATCTTACACTACACCATCTTACACTACACCATCTTACACTACATCATCTTACACTACACCATCTTACACTACACCATCTTACACTACATCTTACACTACATCATCTTACACTACATCATCATACACTACATCATCTTACACTACATCATCTTACACTACACCATCTTACACTACACCATCTTACACTACATCATCTTACACTACATCTTACACTACATCATCTTACACTACATCATCTTACACTACATCATCTTACACTACACCATCTTACACTACACCATCTTACACTACATCATCTTACACTACACCATCTTACACTACACCATCTTACACTACATCATCTTACACTACATCTTACACTACACCATCTTACACTACATCATCTTACACTACACCATCTTACACTACATCATCATACACTACATCATACACTACATCATCTTACACTACATCATCTTACACTACATCATACACTACATCATCTTACACTACATCATACACTACACCATCTTACACTACATCATACACTACACCATCTTACACTACATCTTACACTACATCATCATACACTACATCATATTACACTACATCATCATACACTACATCTTACACTACACCATCTTACACTACATCATCTTACACTACATCATACACTACACCATCTTACACTACATCATCTTACACTACATCATCTTACACTACATCTTACACTACATCATCATACACTACACCATCTTACACTACATCATCTTACACTACATCATCTTACACTACATCATCTTACACTACACCATCTTACACTACATCATCTTACACTACATCATCTTACACTACACCATCTTACACTACACCATCTTACACTACATCATACACTACATCATCATACACTACATCATCTTACACTACACCATCTTACACTACATCATCATACACTACATCATCTTACACTACATCATACACTACATCATCATACACTACACCATCTTACACTACATCATACACTACACCATCTTACACTACATCATCTTACACTACATCATCATACACTACACCATCTTACACTACACCATCATACACTACACCATCTTACACTACATCATCATACACTACATCATCATACACTACACCATCTTACACTACACCATCATACACTACATCATCTTACACTACATCATACACTACATCATCATACACTACATCATCTTACACTACATCATCTTACACTACACCATCTTACACTACACCATCTTACACTACATCATCTTACACTACATCTTACACTACATCATCTTACACTACATCATCTTACACTACATCATCTTACACTACACCATCTTACACTACACCATCTTACACTACATCATACACTACACCATCTTACACTACCATCTTACACTACATCATCTTACACTACACATCTTACACTACACATCTTACACTACACCATCTTACACTACATCATCTTACACTACATCTTACACTACATCATCTTACACTACATCATCTTACACTACATCATCTTACACTACACCATCTTACACTACATCTTACACTACATCATCTACACTTACACTACATCATCTTACTACATCATCATACACTACACCATCTTACACTACACATCTTACACTACACCATCTTACACTACATCATATACTACATCATCTACACTACACCATCTTACACTACATCATACACTACATCATCTTACACTACATCATACACTACATCATCTTACACTACATCTTACACTACCCATCTTACACTACACCATCTTACACTACATCATCTTACACTACATCATCTTACACTACATCATCTTACACTACACCATCTTACACTACACCATCTTACACTACATCATCTTACACTACATCATACACTACATCATCATACACTACATCTTACACTACACCATCTTACACTACACCATCTTACACTACACCATCTTACACTACATCATACACTACATCATCTTACACTACACCATCTTACACTACACCATCTTACACTACATCATACACTACACCATCTTACACTACATCATACACTACACCATCTTACACTACATCATACACTACATCATCTTACACTACATCATACACTACATCATACACTACACCATCTTACACTACATCATCTTACACTACATCATACACTACACCATCTTACACTACATCATACACTACACCATCTTACACTACACCATCTTACACTACATCATCTTACACTACACCATCTTACACTACATCATCTTACACTACATCATCTTACACTACATCATCTTACACTACATCATCTTACACTACACCATCTTACACTACATCATCTTACACTACATCATCTTACACTACATCATCTTACACTACATCATCTTACACTACACCATCTTACACTACACCATCTTACACTACATCATACACTACACCATCTTACACTACATCATACACTACACCATCTTACACTACATCATCTTACACTACATCTTACACTACACCATCTTACACTACATCATCTTACACTACACCATCTTACACTACATCATCTTACACTACATCATCTTACACTACATCATCTTACACTACATCATCTTACACTACACCATCTTACACTACATCATCTTACACTACACCATCTTACACTACATCATCTTACACTACATCATCTTACACTACATCATACACTACACCATCTTACACTACATCATCTTACACTACACCATCTTACACTACACCATCTTACACTACACCATCTTACACTACACCATCTTACACTACATCATCTTACACTACACCATCTTACACTACATCATCTTACACTACATCATCTTACACTACATCATCTTACACTACACCATCTTACACTACATCATCTTACACTACATCATCTTACACTACACCATCTTACACTACACCATCTTACACTACATCATCTTACACTACACCATCTTACACTACACCATCTTACACTACATCATCTTACACTACACCATCTTACACTACACCATCTTACACTACATCTTACACTACATCATCTTACACTACATCATCTTACACTACATCATCTTACACTACATCATCTTACACTACACCATCTTACACTACATCATCTTACACTACATCTTACACTACATCATCTTACACTACATCATCTTACACTACATCATCTTACACTACATCATACACTACACCATCTTACACTACACCATCTTACACTACATCATCTTACACTACACCATCTTACACTACACCATCTTACACTACACCATCTTACACTACACCATCTTACACTACATCATCTTACACTACACCATCTTACACTACACCATCTTACACTACACCATCTTACACTACATCATCTTACACTACATCATCTTACACTACATCATCTTACACTACATCATCTTACACTACATCATCTTACACTACATCATCTTACACTACATTATCTTACACTACATCTTAAATGTGGTAATGTTTCAGTGTTATAACGCATCATCTCACAAACTACTACTTAACATTTAAAAAAAAATTAGTTTACAATGATTATGAAACAAGTCTTAACAACTAATATTACTCATTCTCGTTGCATGGATGAAAACGTATATAGTTCATTCGTGTGGGAGGAAACCAGAGTACCCAGAGAAAAGCCACATGTCTGATGTGGCAACAATCGTATCAGGTGCGAATCGAACATTGACAAAGTGTTTGGATAATGCGTACTGCCCGTCGTGCAATGGGGTGAATATTTTACCAATGAAAATCCATGAATGTGATTAGTACTTATACACTGCCAAGACTGGACACAAACTTACAGATGGACACACACCCAAATCTGTGGGTAGGATATCAGTGACAGACACTTACATGTTAGCCTTAGTTCGAGCACCAGACGGTCAGTAGCTGGCACAAGTATCAGCAGTTCCATGAATGGCATGAACCACCCTTCCGTGACTATACACATGCAAGGCAGAGGAACCCCGGGTCCTTTACCACTGAATAGGTACATGCATCTTGAACACTCAGACTGAAATACTTACGTAGGATCTGCACGTGCATCTTGTGCTACGGTGTTCTGTGAGGTATAAGATATGAGTTCCAATCCCATAACTCTCAGAGCTTTATCAATCACTTGCACAGAGAAAAACCCACTGTCATCATAATTATTGGATGGTTGCTGTAAAATATAATAAAACAGATGACAATTTATAACATAAACAAACAATATTTTCAAATTCAGTTTCAATAGATCACCATAAAATGAATTTAGTTAATATTATACTATTGTAATAACGCATCGAATCCAGAATAGGTCTAGGTATTTGCTGGTTTTGTCATCAATTAATTTCGATACATAATATAGAGCAACGATTCTGGTTATAGCTCCAGGAGAGTGGCAAAAGAGTTTGGGGCCAGAAGGACCCAGATACAGGAGACATTAAAGAGGAATTGTGAGATCATGGAGGACAATAACCTATGAATAAACAAAACAAATGTATACAACATAAATATAAAGATTTAGTTGGGTGATCAACGTTAGAAATGTTTGTCTGTTGTGAGTTCCCTCCGTTAAAAGGTCACCTCCAGTAAGCAGCCAAAAATGGCCTTTCCACTCACTGGCTGCTTATGGGAGGTTTTAAGTCAACATATGTCTTTTAGTGTGTGTATATATTACATGTACCGTATGCCCCCATTTAAACGCCCCCTCCCTAATAAACGCCCCCTCCCATTTTGAAGCAAAACAACATAATTCTCCCCTCAGTGTCTGCTGCTATCATAGTCTGTACTGATACACAGTGGTCTGTGTCAATGTCAGATACCGACAACTCCACGGTGGAGCGTCCCTGGCCTCCTGGACCAGAGTGTCGGTGGCCCCCTCAATCATTTCACTGACCTAGTTCGTTTTCCGTGAATCATTCAAAGTCTTCTTGATCGTCCTCCTGGTCAGACTGCTCACCGACATGTAATTCCACACTGTTTGAAAGAACGGCGAATGATAGCTGGTGTGATATTGTCCCATGCTTCTTTAATCCAGCACATCAATAATGCTTCCGGTGGTGCATGTCTGTTTGCTTTAGGTGTCACATCGACTAGGCCCCAGAACAAATGTTCATCATAAAGTTCTGCAAGTTTGGATCCGAACACTTTGACTGCTTTTAATTTAAATGCAGCAGAATATGACCGATGCCCACGTGATGTTGATTCCATTTTTATGACGCATGTGTGAAAGCTGCAGGGAGGGAACAATCACATGATATATTTCGCTGAAATTACATTGCTCGTCGGTGAATGATTTTGAAGTTTTTTCCCGCTTCAGCCCATGTCCATATATGGTAATCGATGCAAGGTTAAACTGCTCTCCAGATACTCACACTACACACATGTCGGTTTGTTGCTATGGATACGCTATACTAGTAGATAATAGGGACTGTTTCAAGAGGTACGAAGAAAGGGGGGCGTTTAAAGGAGTCCCACATATACTTTGAATATAATTAGTCGCAAATTGCATCACCCCCGGGGGCGTTTAAACGGGGGTATACGGTACATATTATATTTCAACAACACATCCAAGGCATTGTCAATGACAGTTCGCTGGTTTCAGATCAACATCAACATATAAAATGCCATAACTGAGCATAACTTCATCTTGTAGAAAAGGCTAACAGTGGAACCTCTCATTAACACAGCATGTTTCTCCATTTCCCAAGCAGTCTGCTTACAATAGCAAATTAGTAGATTTCTGAATGCATTTCAATTACAGCATGTTTAGACAGGGCTTGTGTAGGAGACTTGGATGTTCAGACAGGGGACGTTCATGTTCAGATAAGGCTTGCATTAGGGGACTTTCATGTTCAGATAGGGCTTGCATTAGGGGACTTAAATGTTCATATAGGGCTTGCATAAAGGGACTTGGATGTTCAGACAGGGCTTGCATTATGGGACTTGAATGTTCAGACAGGGCTTGCATAAAGGGACTTGGATGTTCAGACAGGGCTTGTATTAGGGGACTTGGATGTTCAGACCACAGGGATTCGGCACGTTTGGGGGTACTAGTATATATATTTAATCCCTGTGGTTCAGACAGGACTTACATTAGGGGACTTGAATGTTCAGAAAGGGCTTGCATTAGGGGACTTGGATGTTCAGACAGGGATTGCATGAGGGGACATTAATGTTCAAACAGGGCTTACAACAGTGGACTTGGATGTTCAGACAGGGTTTACGTTAACCAACTAAGCTTCCCCTTTCTCCGACCCAAGTAACAAAATCACAACCCGACATTACCTGCACCACACATAGGTTCATACAATGTCCTACCTGAATAAAGTGCTGGTACCCCTCTGTCTCTGTGCCAGCCTCTGCCATCTGTTGTCTTTCACTCTCATCCAGTTGTCGAGCAATGTCTGCCAAATCAACTGCAGAAAAGTATGGGCCTTGCAACAAAGCATTCAAACAATGCTGAGCACACAGTGAGCCTTCTTGCTGAAATTGACAATTAAAATCCGAATAATAACATCACATAAATGTATGCAGGTAATATCTCCGGTACAGTCTACATCCGTTATGTCGAATTCAGTTGGACCAAACAAAATACTTTGACACAACCGAAGTTTGACATAACGGATACTGACAATATATCCCAACATGTTTCTCATAGATCTCACGCCTTACCCGTCTTACATTTGTCCCATAATAAATTATCTTCCAAGTTGCCATTGTCTGTTATAGCCGTGACATGATAAAAAAAACTGTAATATCGTATATAATATTTATTAAATGCAGCACATGCATGTAAATAATAATTTATATCTATATACGTAATTACTGTCACAGTAAACACTGTCAACTAACTTTATCAATTGTTTGCACAGGCACGGCAGTATGTCTTTGATCAGGTAAATTTGCTGAATGAAAGTCGCACTTCAGCGGCAGGCTGAGGCTGACATAACAAGTGTGAAACACTGCCCAATTAGACAAAAGGGATAAAAAATATAACGAAAAATTTGACTTAACGAAAATTGATATAAAAGGAGCCAGTTATATGTAAAATGATAATATTTGAAACGGGACTTTGACCAGACTTCGAGATAACCGGAGAATTTGACATAACCAACTTTGATATAACGGATGTAGCCTGTATAACAATCTTGAATCTTTCCCAGTCATACATATGGGAAGTAACGATCAGAAATGGTTGGACACATCAATAGCTGCAGTGTCCCCCTTTTTAAAACGAGATACAGTTTAACAGCTCAGGTCAAATTTACTAACTTTACTCAAGTCACTTTAGTACTATGTACATTGTATCTTCCATTTATGTCAAACCCCTTGCGGGGACCTAGAAATATTTTCCTGGGTAGAATTAGGCGACTTAAAGTAACTTAGTAAGCAATTTATGCAATCAAGGCATTTTATGCAATCAAGGCATTGAAGATGCGGAACATTTCTTCTTCAAATGTAATAGATATAGAATTGACCGTCATTCACTGTTCATCAATACTCGTAGATTCCATCCACTAAGTTCAAATAAATTACTTTATGGTATAGAGTCACTAATAGATGAGGAGAACATTACTTTATTCTTGGAAGTGCAAACATACATAAAAAATTCTCGTCGTTTTTCGGCACTGCTCTCTTGATTATATATACGTTATTAGCTTGTGTGGGGGAGCTATAGGTGGAATCGTGCGAAGCAGGTATCAATCTAAGCAATGTTTATATATTTTTTTTTGTAATAGGTTTGTCATCTTTTCTTTAGTCCTTTGAACCATTTTATTTTCATTCTTTTTTGTGGTTTCTTTTCTGGGGGAAAAACTTAGCTATTTAGTTTATTCAAACGCTATCTTGACTTCCTGGTGCGGGCCGTTGTCTATTGTTGTTAAAACTTGTGGCCCAAAACATTTGCATGTTCATATTATGTATAATATCTGTTTATGCATGACATATATAATAATGATTTGCAATAAAATATGATTAAACAATTAAAGTAAGCAATGTGCGCGAGGTGCCTTGCTCAATATTACATATAAGCCCTCACTGAGTTAGTATCAAACCTTGGACCCTTTTATTTCAACTCTAACGCTCTACCACTGGACCATACATTGTCCGATTAGCACAGTGGATAGCGCGCTCGATTCTCACCAATGCATTCAGGGTTCGATCCTCGGACCAGGAAGAATGTGAGATGGTACGGTGGTCGCCAGATCTGACAGGTGGGTTTTCTCCGGTTTCCCCACACATATACGCTTTCATCCGCGTCAACGAGAGTGATTAATATAATAAGTTGTTAAAACATGCTTCGCAATCTTTGTAAAATAAATAAAGTTTAAACGTATACACTGAAATATCATGACATTACCCAGTTACAACGTACAAGTGTTGTTCAACAACAATCATTTGTAAACTATAACTTGGGATGCAACAGTTGAAAATTAGACATTAACTGTACCTGTATGGTAGCCTTTTACCACATATATGGATCAGTGCATGGAAATGTGTTAGTATAGCCAAAATTGACATTATCCGAAATTCAATACAATAACAGTTTGCTTTCGTTTTACATGTAGGCTGTATTGCAAATTTTCAGTTCAACTAGAAACAAATTGCTGCTTTACAAATATATATATGTATCACCTTTTCATGAAAAATAACTTCCATTTCTTCTGTTATAAGCTGTTTAGTGGTTATCGTATTTTACGATGGTAAATTTGACATATTTGATTAAAATCAACAGAACAATATTCTAAAATAAAGATTATAGGTTGACAGGTATACATGCACAGACACCAAACACATAAACAATTCTGTTGTATCTGGTGCCTGTGTATACATGTATGCAATATATTTATGGTCGAGTGGTCGCTGACTTGTATACTATTGTAACCTATCATCACTGTCGTGTCTCTTTATATGGAAAAGTTGGCAGTTTCTTGCCGAGATCGGTGCATCAAGTACTGTTTAACCGCTGGATTCTACCAGGGAAAGTGTTGTTACGTAAACTGCATGTATCTCAAATGGGCAACCGGTAGCGATATTAAATATAAAAAATAAAATAATTACTTGTGCAGTCGGAGTTCTCCACTTAGTAATGATGTTACAGACATTTAGCTCACTGGCACTATTTAAATCACTGTATAATGCCCTACGGGCTTAAAGTAAGTGTTTTAACAATTGCATGAAAAGTGAGTATGTTTATATAAGTCCATGATTTTATATAGGGCATGATTTTTTTAGACAAATGGGAAACCTACTTGTCAATGAACACATTAAAGCCACACTACATTGATGAAAAAGCAAATTTTTACAGAATGTAATTTCCTATTAAATGATATAATTTTTATTCAAATAAATGTAACAGAGTGTGTATTTCAACTAATAAACAAGCGTCGTATACGACGTTTGTTGATATAACAAAACAATGTAAATACGGTCAACATATATGGGTAATACAACACGTGTATCATGAATAGCAAGGTTTATGGTACCGATTTAACGTTATATTTCGCATTTGTGCCTGTGCACATTTATCTTTCCAACGGTCAGATTAAAATTTTCTTAAAACGACAGTATCATGCTTGGTTGACCATTATAAATATGAAATTCTACTTTCACTTCTGAGAGATTGTAGACCACAAGAACGCTTGTTTATTGACTGAAAATTAGTGTTCGTATTATAGGAATGCCATTTATACGTAAAATGTGTATTTTGTGGTTTTATCCCCGATGTAATGTCGCTTTAATATCGCTACATGTATATAAACACTCCAGTCACTGTTATAATTGCTCAGGTAAACATGTTTAATAGCTAGTAAGTAATTTATGGAAGTGTGTTCCCCTATGATAATATACTTGTCTATTAACCCCTTAATATTGCTACTTGTATATAAAGAATCATGTAACTGTTATAAATGCTCAGGTAAAGGTCCTTGTCAAAAATAAGCATGAATTTTGTGCGTGCGTGCGTGCGTGTGTGCGTGCGTGCGTGCGTGCGTGCGTGCGGGGTTGCGTGCGTGCGTGCGTGCGTGCGTGCGTGCGTGCGTGCGTGCGTGCGTGCGTGCGTGCGTGCGTGCGTGCGTGCGTGCGTGCGTGCGTGCGTGCGTGCGTGCGTGCGTGCGTGCGTAGAGGTACATGGGGTTTTGTGCCTTATTCTACAGTGGGGTAAATGATAGAGGTACATGGGTTTGTGTGCCTTATTCTTTAGTGGGGTAATATGCTAGGGGTACAATGATATATTGGTGCATTATGGATAACATCTCAAGGTTCTGTGCTATCGGGGGATAAGTGATAAATCATGATCAAGTTGTTCAGTAATTGATATATGGCTTTCCTCGTTGATTGCAGGATCTATCTATGTTCCTGTTGATTGGTAGTGCCTATTTCATATGCTTTCTTATTCTTAAAGAGCTGTTCAGCAGCCTGCTCTAACACTACACAGACGGATCTGTAGTCCAATGGTTAACACGTTGGACTGGTAATCCAGGGATCGCTGGTTCGATCCCATGTCTAACCCTAATAAAATTAACAGTCTTTCAGTTGGGACTTTAAACCGAGGTCCCATGTCGGTGCTATACACTGTGCACGCAAAAGAACCAGAGGAGACGCTGGAATTGGTCTCGCTCTGTATCACTGCGCTATCGTCCACTGTCTAAAATGACTTATCTCTTCTTGCGAATAAGCGTAAAACACACTCTAGAGATAACACTCCCCATTAACGTAATTAAGGTGGTAAATACACTACACCAATTCAGGTCAAACTTATAATTCGATACGACTCCTGACCTTCTTAGGATTATGATCTGAAGACGTTTCGGTTACACAACAAGCATATAAATAAATATATTTCAGAAACGAGTGTATTTGAGCGTTCAGTGTCGAAGATTTTTGCATGCTGTTTCCGGTAATTTTTGGATGTTTTATTTATTTTTATATTTCGCAACATTATTCTTATTGCTCCTGATATTTTAGTTTGTTAATGATGGCACTATGTTTCTCTTGCATATATATAGTGATCGTCCTGGAATAAGGCGCCGAGTTATTAAGTTAAGCGACAATACTTGTGTTTGTCACATATTTCCGCGAACACAATCTGACGTTTTATTTAGGTCAGACACCGCTATTGAAATCTCCATATGCCACCATTATAATATACAGTGTGATTTTATGTTCCCCAAACTTAGTTTGTCACAAATGACTCAATATTAATGGCTTCCCTACAATCCGAGGCCACTATATCAACATCGTCTGACCTAAGGCTAAAGAAATAACAACTTTGACACCACACATGTATATAGATCCTTTCTACCTTCCTTTGATTTGTACTGGGCCCACTGTGGAGCATTGTCGTACAAAGTTAGTCTATTGAGGTGGAGATGACTGCCCACATTTCCTCAAATTCTTGTGTATATACCAGTAGCCTACTCAATTCTAAAAGGGTTTATCCCCAGTCACCCTAATATCAGTGAATACTATCATACTATGATTTACGGAGCTTTCGTCATCCTACGGTTTCGTCAAACTGGTGTTATGTACTACCTGGACTGGATGTTTCGTCAATCTGATAATACAGTACCTTTTAATGGTTATAGCTCAATACTATAGAATTTGAGTAACATCAAGGCCAATATCAAGTGGGATTGTGTATTCATGATGATGATTTGAAAACGTAGTCACTTTAATTTAGTTCACTAAATGTGTTTGTTTTACAATAAATAAATTTAAAATAAATTGGAATATTGTTTGCTTACAAATTAATGCGCTCTATCGTTATAACTGCAATTATAATCAAAATATGATCCAATTAATTGCACCTCCGCGACCATAACAATAAACTACTATATAAATAAGGTTGACGAAACGACTACCTGTTTTATACACAATAGTAAGTTTGACGAATTTGTAATTTGACGAAACACCCAACAACCAATACTATTTAGCGATGATATCAGAATAAATCCATATGAACCTCACATGCGCATTGTGTGTTACTATTGACTATTTCCCTCGAAGTTCCGCAATTGTCCATAGCAAAAACAAGCTGAGATTTCTATGTGTAAATTTGTCTTCATTAATTCAAAGCTTTTCATCGCTTACGTAAGTTTTCGTTCATGTAATCAATATTTAGGAGAATTTCAATGACTTTGTTAAGTTTCGGCTGCATTTGTAAGGTGCCCGCCACTCATGTGATATCACATGATTGCTTAATATGACATGTATTGTTAATGGTATAAACTTCTGAGGCGAAATTTACATCGTCATCGATAATTGGCATCACCGTGTAAATAAAAGATGGAGGTCAATAATGTTATTTCACTTTGTTATTGATTCAATTATGATTTATTTCTTACTAACTCATTAACTTATATTGCATACAATAAAATAAATATCATTAAGCTTAATTGTGAGTGAACATTATTTGCACAGCCTCTTTTTGAATCACACATACACAAGTTATTGCTTATGTCGCCGGTAATCGGTATACCCAGGATACATCGTTAGCATTTTGTGCACAGGCAAATTGTAAAAAAACAAGCAGTAACTGCAATAATTATAATAATAATATTAATTATGATTGCAATCATTAACCCATTTGATTCTGGATACCATTCAAACAGTATTTGCAAAGAACGTAGAGCCAGATCAGCCGTCATGGAATGTTCCGTCTGATCAGGCTTTATGCTGTTTGCTATTCAGATGATCTTGCTAAGACACTTGGCTATGTAGCAAACAACATAGATCCTGATCAGCATGCAGCGTCAGGCTGTGACTAATCTGGATATATGTTGTTTGCAAAAGCCTTTAAATGTATCCAGAATGAAATGGGTTAACAGCTGCATATTGCTTCATGTAAATACATGCTGGTAGTGCTATCATAAAGATGAGTAGTAAAATGATGAAAGTTTGGACTGGAAGATATACAACTAAAAGATGTTGTGGACTTTCTCTCCAAGCATGTAACACAGTACATGTATACCAAATATGCATAGCTACTTGGAACTGATTAACAATACGCAAATGCATGCCAATGAGATCACCAGAAATATTGAAACAATCATTGACCAAATAAAACAATCAAGTATGGATGGACTGGGTAAACTTGAATTGCTGATTGTATCTATGATGATGACGGACTGGGGAAACTTGCTACAGTTGTAGGCAAGTGAATTGCTGATTGTATCTATGATGATGACGGACTGGGGAAACTTGCTACAGTTGTAGGCAAGTGAATTGCTGATTGTATCTATGGTGATTCTGTATTTTGAGCAACAAAAGGGGGATATTTGGGAGTTATCCCCAAAATGTTGCTAACTTACAGCTAATTATGCTTGATCAAAGAGACAGCAGTGGCCAGGGCAGTGCATATTGGTGAAACAACAAGTTCTAGTTTATATAGGTATGCATGCCCGCACCAATGCATTCATTAGTTTAGGCTTATATAAAAAGGCAAAAGGGCTACACAGTGGCAGCCTGGCAGGGTGTCAATAATGAAATGTAGCAATCGGACATCCATATTTTAATAACAGTTTTGCTATATATTTCGCATGGGTAGCATTTTCAATTGGGGTAGGTTTCGCTCTCGTTGAGTTTGCCTTTTTCGCTGAAATAGATGGAAAATATTCGCTTATACGCTTCGTTTAGTTCTTTGCATGCTAGTGATGAAAATAACAGTGAAATATGTCGTGTCATAACTACACAATTCTAATGAAATTCCATGACATTTTTCCAGAGTTTTCAGTTATAAATAATAAAAACAAATCAACGAATTGTCGTCTGCCACAATTATTTGAACTATTTATAGCCTTTATTTTACCCAGCATGCAAAGAGTTAAAACAGAAGTGACTCGTGCTGTTTACGCTAAATATACCATCTGCTCATACTACAAATACTAAATGTATGTTAACGATAGCTAGTTTATCGATCAGAGCACAGTCTGCAAAGTATAGAAAATCACTTTAGGCGCATTTGCGTCTTATTAAAGTAATGGACTAAAACAATGGAAACTGATCAAATATATGCAGCGGTAATCGGATATGCTCGATTTAACTTGTGAAATTGCGCCACTCCGATGAAAAGGAGATCAATGGCGCAACCTGTCAAAATGTTTTTGATACAGTTTGGTGTTTGCTTCCTAAAAGTTACCATACTTAATGTATTCATAAGAATATAAATGAGAACACTTTAATGTTTCTTGTACTTTCAGTTGACATCAGATTCTGTTCTTAAGAACCTGTAACCTTGCTGAAGATGGATGACCTATTGAAAGATAAGAGATTTGCTCATGTGGCAAAAGATCCAAGATTTCGTAAGATGCCAGTTGGAGAACGGAAGGTTAAAATTGATAAAAGATTTAAAGGAATGTTTACAGACAAACGATTCAAATTGAAATATACGGTAGACAAAAGGGGAAAACCAGTTAATCTAACAACCAATGAGAATCTGAAGAAGTACTATGCATT
This sequence comes from Archivesica marissinica, assembly GCA_014843695.1. Classification (NCBI taxonomy): domain Eukaryota; kingdom Metazoa; phylum Mollusca; class Bivalvia; order Venerida; family Vesicomyidae; genus Archivesica; species Archivesica marissinica. The sequence goes on along the minus strand of CM026404.1, from coordinate 29,556,485 downwards.
ATCAGATGAAGACAGCTCAGAAAGTGAGAATAATGAAGATTGTGAAAGTACTGTTGTGAACGATTCTACTGCAGCTGAAAATAACGAAAGAGATACTCATGTGATGGACTCAAGAAAGAAAAAGAAAACTCTAAGCAAATCTGTATTAAAACATGATAGTGATGACAGTTTGAATTCTTCTGATGATTCCGATTCACATGATTATGAAGACGATGATATAGGTGTAGATATCTGTGGCAGAGACAATGATAAAAAATCAGGATCTATTGACCCTAGATTTCATATGAAGAAAGACATTGATACGGACAGAGACAATAATAGAAAAAAGAAAAAATCAGAATCTGTGGACCCTAGATTTGAAATGAAGATATCTAAGAATAGTAGACAAAAACTTACTAAGAGGAAGGACAAAGTGAGGGTAGATGAACCTGTACTTAATGACAAAGGAAAGAGCATGAGATGTAAGAAAGTTGTCACCCAAGGTGTAACAGATGATGATTCTGAGGTTGATATTGATGAATCAGAGAATGGCTCATCTGTTGGTTCCTCTGGAGATGAGAACTCTGATGATGAAGTGGAACAGAAGCCAACCGGTATGTATGCTAATCAGTATTGTGTCTTAATCTGCCAATCACAACTGAAGCCCCTTTTGCAAACAGCATAGAAAAACACTGGTATGAATATCACAAACAACATAGATCCTGATCAGACACGGAATTCCGATGTGGCTGATCTACATATGTATGTTGTTTGCACAATCCGTCCAATTTATTTGGCAGGTTACGGTTTAATGCAACGTTCACTTGAGACTACATATTTCACATTGACATACTAAAGTCTGTCCCACATACCTGTGTAACCTGATATTTAAAAGTATATTATTATAACGGTTAAACATGGAAGAAAATTGTATGTGTAGGTACTTTTCTACATTGTACAGTATGTTGGTTGCCAGATCGGACAAGAGGGTTTTTCTCTGGGCAATCCAGTGTCCAACCCACACGAATGACCATGTATACAGTTATCTGCGCCAACGAGAGTGATTAATATAAATAAAGCTTCTTTCAAAATTGTTAAATAATAAAGTTCATACCTTTTACAGTGTGCAGATATTTGATGTGTTGGTTTTTATATTGCAGGAAAGGACAGTGGGGTTGACTTTGCCCGAGGAGAGGGGAACATGTACAGCAGTTCCAGTGATGCTGATGAGAGTGATGTTGACATTGATGATACTGATATAGAATCCAGTATGTACACACTGTAATTATATTATGTATGTGTTGCACACTGTCCCAGCATTTGACAAATATGGCTGCTAATATTTTATATGCTAATAGCTGACCACTGTGACTTAATTATTAGCACATAATTATGGACGAAGACCAGTGTAGTGTTTCATGTGCCACTCACGATTTCGACTGGAGAAAATAAAATGTTCTCCACTTTTTTAAACCCCAAACCCCGTTGATAACCCCAATTGTGTTTTTTTCTTTTTCCATTTTATTGTTTTGCACCATTCTCTTTCTATTACAGGTGTTACCATCTGTTCACAATAGTATTAGTATAATGGTCATGTTCTATAAGTTAATATTATGCAAGACCACTACGTCTTTCTTTACTGTTATTGGAAGGAATTACATACATGTATAATGGATCCCAAGATACCCCTCCAGCACCTCATCACGGTTCAAAGTGCACCATGTCCCTTTTCTGACCCACCCTGCCCCTTTTCTGACCCACCCTGCCTTTTTTCCACTCTAGCATAAACCCTATGAGATAAAAAAGATGCAACATAAGTGTGTATAGGTTTAGAATAACCGGGAAGTATGCGAGATGGTACGTTGGTTGCCAGATTGGACAGGTGCGTTTCTCCAGGTACTCCCGATTTCCTCCCACACGAATGACCACATATACGCTTTCATCCGCACCAACGAGAGTATACTTATATGTATACATCGAACATTGTTAAATATCATGTACTATCCACATAATAATACATAGAATGTATAATTATCTACTTAGTATATCTACATAAACTACTAGTATTCCTATATGATCTCTGGTTATTGCTACTTAGTATATCTACATAAACTACTAGTATTCCTATATGATCTCTGGTTATTGCTACTTAGTATATCTACATAAACTACTAGTATTCCTGTATGATCTCTGCTTATTTGTAATCGATTACCTTTAGTTATAATTATCTCAGTAATTATTTTAGTAATTATCTCAGTAATAAGTATGTAAATAATACTCTACGTTCAATGATGCATATTCACGCTATTTAAAACTGTTAACATACGGTGACTTACAGGCCCGTTGGGCTGGGTGTTAAAACATTATACGGAATATATGTTGTAAATATGTTGGAAAACACAAGTCACTATAATAAACAATTATCTCTATCTCTTTTCTCTCTATAATAAAGGCAAGCACAATTGGAACTTATCCACTCTTTCCCTGTGGTCGTACTGAAACTCGAGAGTATTATTTCTATGAATCATATTTCAGAGTTTGATCACCGGTGGGGAGAAGCTGATGAGAATGTTGTGTCACTGGAGGAGGCTACGTGTCGACTAGCGGTGTGTAACATGGACTGGGACCGCATGAAAGCCAAGGATATCTATGTATTACTCAATTCATTCAAACCTACAAACGGCATAATCAAGTCTGTCAAGGTAGGAATATAGACATCTCTATAATATTTACTCAATTGTTATGTCTCCCCATAATAGGGGGCGGGGGAGGTATATATTGTTTATGCCGTCTGTCTGTGTTATTCTGTCTGCTAATAGGTGGCGGGGGAGGTATATATTGTTTATGCCGTCTGTCTGTGTTATTATGTCTGCTAATAGGTGGCGGAGGAGGTAGATATTGTTTATGCCGTCTGTCTGTGTTATTATGTCTGCTAATAGGTGGCGGGGGGAGGTATATATTGTTTATGCTGTCTGTCTGTGTTATTATGTCTGCTAATAGGTGGCGGGGGGAGGTAGATATTGTTTATGCTGTCTGTCTGTGTTATTCTGTCTGCTAATAGGTGGCGGGGGGAGGTAGATATTGTTTATGCCGTCTGTCTGTGTTATTCTGTCTGCTTTAGCTTGTCATCGCTTCCTCTCCATAACTACTTGTTGGATTTCACCAAACTTGACAGGAAGCATCAGTACCTCCTATATTTGTGCATATTGTAATCTTGTTCCAGTTGGATGACTTTTTGTGGATTTACAGCCATTTGAACAGTTTTATAACACAAATTGTCCGCGCTTCGTCTCCCAACCCCCTTGTTGGATTTTCACCAAACTTGACAGGAAGCATCGGTACCTCCTCTAGTTGTGCATATTGTAATCTCGTTCCAGTTGGATGATGTTTTTGCGGATTTACAGCCATTTGAACAGTTTTATAACACAAATCTTCAAAATTCCATGTCACATATGATTTTTTTATTGCAGTGACTTTGTATATTGTTTTTTTTATTAATCCACTGAAGCAACAGTGAGTGGTGAGATATACAGGTTTTTTCAAAAACAATTTCTAGTTTTAATTAAGTTGCTAATGTTACATCCCCATTCGGTCTAGGATGAAGCTACTATGAGATTGACAGATGTGGATGGTAGTATGCGCGTCAATGCTGTGAACATTACTGAAAACAGCCATTCCCAAAGATGAGTTTACAATGTGTACATGGGGAGCACAATGGGATTGTGAAACTCATGTATTCGCCATTGTATCAATTAAACATTCTGGTTTGGAAGTAAAAATATTAAAAGTATATTAATTTAATTTAAGAATAATGTAGTATAAATTAATTTAATTTAAAAATAATGTAGTATAAATTAAAAAATAATGTATAAATTTATATAAGGAATAAAACCAACCCGTGTTTCATGTATTGGGGTATACAATACATCTGCTATTTAACCCATTCAACACCAAGTAACTGACATGGACTGGTCCATGATATTTTTATAAATTAATCAGAAAATTACATTTGGACCAGTTCATTTATCAAAATGGGTAATTCTATCTAAAAATAATAATATTACTGGCAAAAAGTGTAGATCCTGATGAGACGGCTTATCAAGAGCCTGTGACGATTCGGCTCATCTAGATCTACACTTTTTATAAGCCTATTTAGAGGTATGTGGTGTTGAAAGGAGGGTTAATGTGTGTGGGAACCCATTGTAATGCAACACAGGTTAATTATTTCATTAATAATAATCTATTTTGAAGATTGAGAGAATATTTACAATTATGTATCAAAGAATAAATGAATCCCTCTATTTCGAAACATTTCCAGTATTGTACCTCCGGACTGTTACGTGTATATTACCAGATAATCCATGATACGTTAATAGGACTGCTACGTGTATATTACCAGATAATCCATGATACGTTAATAGGACTGCTACGTGTATATTACCAGATAATCCATGATACGTTAATAGGACTGCTACGTGTATATTACCAGATAATCCATGATACGTTAATAGGACTGCTACGTGTATATTACCAGATAATCCATGATACGTTAATAGGACTGCTACGTGTATATTACCAGATAATCCATGATACGTTAATAGGACTGCTACGTGTATATTACCAGATAATCCATGATAC
>CM026404.1:29513104-29550868 GCA_014843695.1 Archivesica marissinica | reverse complement strand
TATTGTTTATGCCGTCTGTCTGTGTTATTATGTCTGCTAATAGGTGGCAGGGGAGGTATATATTGTTTATGCTGTCTGTCTGTGTTATTATGTCTGCTAATAGGTGGCGGGGGGAGGTAGATATTGTTTATGCTGTCTGTCTGTGTTATTATGTCTGCTAATAGGTGGCGGGGGGAGGTAGATATTGTTTATGCCGTCTGTCTGTGTTATTCTGTCAGCTTTAGCTTGTCATCGCTTCCTCTCCATAACTACTTGTTGGATTTCACCAAACTTGACAGGAAGCATCAGTACCTCCTATATTTGTGCATATTGTAATCTTGTTCCAGTTGGATGACTTTTTGTGGATTTACAGCCATTTGAACAGTTTTATAACACAAATTGTCCGCGCTTCGTCTCCCAACCCCCATGTTGGATTTTCACCAAACTTGACAGGAAGCATCGGTACCTCCTCTAGTTGTGCATATTGTAATCTCGTTCCAGTTGGATGATGTTTTTGCGGATTTACAGCCATTTGAACAGTTTTATAACACAACTCTTCAAAATTCCATGTCACATATGATTTTTTTATTGCAGTGACTTTGTATATTGTTTTTTTTACTAATCCACTGAAGCAACAGTGAGTGGTGAGATATACAGGTTTTTTCAAAAACAATTTCTAGTTTTAATTAAGTTGCTAATGTTACATCCCCATTCGGTCTAGGATGAAGCTACTATGAGATTGACAGATGTGGATGGTAGTATGCGCGTCAATGCTGTGAACATTACTGAAAACAGCCATTCCCAAAGATGAGTTTACAATGTGTACATGGGGAGCACAATGGGATTGTGAAACTCATGTATTCGCCATTGTATCAATTAAACATTCTGGTTTGGAAGTAAAAATATTAAAAGTATATTAATTTAATTTAAGAATAATGTAGTATAAATTAATTTAATTTAAAAATAATGTAGTATAAATTAAAAAATAATGTATAAATTTATATAAGGAATAAAACCAACCCGTGTTTCATGTATTGGGGTATACAATACATCTGCTATTTAACCCATTCAACACCAAGTAACTGACATGGACTGGTCCATGATATTTTTATAAATTAATCAGAAAATTACATTTGGACCAGTTCATTTATCAAAATGGGTAATTCTATCTAAAAATAATAATATTACTGGCAAAAAGTGTAGATCCTGATGAGACGGCTTATCAAGAGCCTGTGACGATTCGGCTCATCTAGATCTACACTTTTTATAAGCCTATTTAGAGGTATGTGGTGTTGAAAGGAGGGTTAATGTGTGTGGGAACCCATTGTAATGCAACACAGGTTAATTATTTCATTAATAATAATCTATTTTGAAGATTGAGAGAATATTTACAATTATGTATCAAAGAATAAATGAATCCCTCTATTTCGAAACATTTCCAGTATTGTACCTCCGGACTGTTACGTGTATATTACCAGATAATCCATGATACGTTAATAGGACTGCTACGTGTATATTACCAGATAATCCATGATACGTTAATAGGACTGCTACGTGTATATTACCAGATAATCCATGATACGTTAATAGGACTGCTACGTGTATATTACCAGATAATCCATGATACGTTAATAGGACTGCTACGTGTATATTACCAGATAATCCATGATACGTTAATAGGACTGCTACGTGTATATTACCAGATAATCCATGATACGCTTCTCAACCCGCAAAATCTCTGCACATTGGGTGTAGTTTGTACAAATTTATTTTAACTTGATTGTGAAACATGATCTTAGAACTTATATTAATCGCTCTCAAGACCTCATTGCTGATGGAATGCATCGCCACTAGGAGATGGAATGCATCGCCACTAGGGAGATGGAATGCATCGCCACTAGGGAGATGGAATGCATCGCACTAGGGAGATGGAATGCATCGCCACTAGGGAGATGGAGGAATGCATCGCCACTAGGGAGAGGAATGCATCGCACTAGGAGATGGAAGAATCGCCATAGGGAGATGGAATGCATCGCCACTAGGGAGATGGAATGCATCGCCACGAGGGAGATGGAATGCATCGCCACTAGGGAGATGGAATGCATCGCCACTAGGGAGATGGAATGCATCGCCACTAGGGAGATGGATGCATCGCCACTGGGAGATGGAATGCATCGCCACTAGGGAGATGGAATGCATCGCCACTAGGGAGATGGAATGCATCGCCACTAGGGAGATGGAATGCATCGCCACTAGGGAGATGGAATGCATCGCCACTAGGGAGATGGAATGCATCGCCACTAGGGAGATGGAATGCATCGCCACTAGGGAGATGGAATGCATCGCCACTAGGGAGATGGAATGCATCGCCACTAGGGAGATGGAATGCATCGCCACTAGGGAGATGGAATGCATCGCCACTAGGGAGATGGAATGCATCGCCACTAGGGAGATGGAATGCATCGCCACTAGGGAGATGGAATGCATCGCCACTAGGGAGATGGAATGCATCGCCACTAGGGAGATGGAATGCATCGCCACTAGGGAGATGGAATGCATCGCCACTAGGGAGATGGAATGCATCGCCACTAGGGAGATGGAATGCATCGCCACTAGGGAGATGGAATGCATCGCCACTAGGGAGATGGAATGCATCGCCACTAGGGAGATGGAATGCATCGCCACTAGTGAGATGGAATGCATCGCCACGAGGGAGATGGAATGCATCGCCACGAGGGAGATGGAATGCATCGCCACTAGGGAGATGGAATGCATCGCCACGAGGGAGATGGAATGCATCGCCACGAGGGAGATGGAATGCATCGCCACTAGGGAGGGAGAAGTGGAATATAAATGCCTTGCCCAAGGGTACAATCGGAACGACTCCAGCAGGGCACAAACTCCAGGCCTTTCACACCTGAAGCTAATGCGCTACCACTGTGCTATCACGACTTCCACGACACAGGGTATCATGCTGGGAATAGGAGAGACTAACATTGTGTTTCTTTCTGTCTTTAGTGTATAGATAGTTGGATTTTAAAAAATATGTGTTTTGCTTTAGTGCATAGATAGGTGGATTAAAAATGCGGTACTTAACACATTTGTTAGATTAATATTCTGCATCTCAAATTTCTAGGTTTATCCGTCAGAGTTTGGTAAAGAACGGATGGCAGAAGAAGCCAGACATGGACCCCGTGAGCTCAAGGACCTCAAGATGGACAGTGAGGAGGAAAGGGACGATGTCGCTCAAGAGGGTACCCTACATCTATATGCTTAGATACTTAAACGCAATAGAAACACAACCATTTACATAAGAATATTTAATAATCAACATTGAATTTCAACACATATTTTATTAATTTCTTTGAGTGTGAAATATGTACTTGCACTCCTGTTTGTGTGTGAAATATGTACTTGCACTCCTGTTTTTGTGTGAACTATGTACTTGCACTCCTGTTTGTGTGTGAAATATGTACTTGCACTCCTGTTTGTGTGTGAAATATGTACTTGCACTCCTGTTTGTGTGTGAAATATGTACTCCCACTCCTGTTTTCAATCAAATGTATCCCCCTTGGGCTCTAGGAATGGTTGACACGTATGATGGCATATGAGTTGTACATTTGGGTTCAGAATACAAATAGAACCATGTAATACTATGTTGGTGAGAAACATCGGTGAGTTACTGCCCTTGAATACTCCCTAATAGTAGATAGGTATTTCCGTCTGTTTTTATCATTGTTGCCTTTGCACAACATGTTAGCAATTTTATGCCACTATCGCTTCTTATGATTATTAGAGTACTATATCTCATCATATCTCCTACAGTATATGCAATGGGTACTTATTCGTAAAACAATGTTATCAGTTAATTAACACGATTTTGATAAAATCACATTTCTCATATCGTAACATCTGGTTGGGGAACAACAGTAAACACAAAGGATTCCAACTAAAACGACCTATTTACATTTTTGGGATAAATCAGACTTTATCTGCCAAGGGAGGTAATAGAAAATTAGAGATGTCTCATTGTCTGTAAATTGAGCCGCCATGGTTGACTGGTCTAGCCTGCCGTTGCTAGAACTCACCTTTCACCGCTATAATCCGGACCACAGGTTTGCTATCAGGTGCAAGTGATGAAATGATATGTGAGTAAGCTAGCGGAGGTTGGAAAATTGAGTACTGGTTTCTACCCAAGAAATGTGGGTGGTCTTCTCCACCAAAATAGACTGCAATAACGCTCCAGTGTGGGCCCTGTACAAATGTATTTTAGCTCGAATGCGAAACAAGTTCTTACAACTTATATTAATCATGCTTGAGACCTCATTCCTGATGGAATCCATCGCCACGAGGGAGAGAGAAGAGGCAACGTGGAATTTAAATGCCTTGCCTAAGGGCACAATTGTAACGGCTCCAGCGGGCCTCAAACTCCAGGCCTTTTGCATCACGACTTCCAGAGTGGGTCATGTACAAATCCAAGAGAGCAGAAAGAAAATCGAATGCAGTTCAGAATGTTAAACCGGTTCTCCTCATTCACAGGCACCAGCTTCCAGAGAGAAAAGTTACGTGAGTACCAATTGAACAGACTCCGCTATTACTACGCAGTTGTAGATTGTGATACCACAGATACTGCCGACCATGTCTACACAGAGTGTGACGGCATTGAGTATGAGTCAAGTGCAACTAAACTAGATCTCAGGTAAGCACAAATACGTCTACACCGAGTGTGACGGCATCGAGTAGGGGTCAAGTGCAACTAAACTAGATCTCAGGTAAGCACAGATGTCTACACAAGTGTGTGACGACATTGAATATGAATCAATCGCAACTAAACTAGATCTCAGGTAAGCACAAATACGTCTACACCGAGTGTGACGACATCGAGTATGGGTCAGGTGCAACTAAACTAGATCTCAGGTAGGCACATAAACATCTACACAGAGTGTGACGGCATTGAGTACGGTCAAGTGCAATTAAGCTAATTCTCAGGTAAGCACAAATGTCTAAACAAGAGTGTGACGACATCGAATACAAGTCAATCGCAACTAAACTAATTCTTATGTAAGCACAAATGTCTACACAAGAGTGTGACGACATCGAATACAAGTCAATCGCAACTAAACTAATTCTTATGTAAGCACAAATGTCTACACAGGAGTGTGACGACATCGAATACAAGTCAATCGCAACTAAACTAATTCTTATGTAAGCACAAATGTCTACACAAGAGTGTGACGGCATCGAATACGGGTCACGTGCAACTAATCTAGATCTCAGGTAAGCACATACATACTCTCATAATATAGTTCACTGCTGGAATTGGCCTCTGTGTTCAAGTGGTTAAGGCCGTTGACTTCAAGTCACTTGCCGCTGTTGGTTCGAATCGCACTGGGGGTGTGGAATTCTTTCAGGTGAGGAAGCTATCCAGCGGGCTTGTGGTAGGTCGGTGGTTCTACCCTGTGTGCCCGCCGTGCCTGAAATACTGCTCGGAGGGGCATCCAGAGTCTTCCTCCCAATAATAGCAGGAGAGTCGCCATATGATAAGTGATTCACGTTGTTGATTTACAACATTTTGCACATCACTAATGTTGATTTGAATTCTGCCAGTATATGCTGAATCATTTCATGTGATGAAGCTATGTAGATGGCTGGTGGGAGGTCGGTGGTTATAATTGTCCAAAATACTGAAACTGGAATGGCGCAATATGACATGCGCATCGGTTGGGATGTTCACCGACTGCTGATCAGGCCCATTCCAGTGGTTGGGATGTTCACCGACTGCTGATCAGGCCCATTACAGTGGTTGGTATGTTCACCGACTGCTGATCAGGCCCATTCCAGTGGTTGGGATGTTCACCGACTGCTGATCAGGCCCATTCCAGAGGTTGGGATGTTCACCGACTGCTGATCAGGCCTTCCAGTGGTTGGGATGTTCACCGACTGCTGATCAGGCCCATTCCAGTGGTTGGGATGTTCACCGACTGCTGATCAGGCCCATTCCAGTGGTTGGGATGTTCACCGACTGCTGATCAGGCCCATTACAGTGGTTGTGATGTTCACTGACTGCTGATCAGGCCCATTCCAGAGGTTGGGATGTTCACCGACTGCTGATCAGGCCCATTCCAGCGGTTGGGATGTTCACCGACTGCTGATCAGGCCCATTCCAGTGGTTGGGATGTTCACCGACTGCTGATCAGGCCCATGTGCATAATGGACTGTGACTGGATACTTCACAATCATGTTCACCATGTTTTCTATCAGTGGAAATTGTCACCATTGGGGAGATTATGTATAAACGGCCCATCTAGCTCACTTGGTAAGTCACCATGTGACAGCTGTTAAGTGTTAACTTGTATTAGTGTACCTTTGTAGACCTTTTCAGATTATAGCATAGAGGTTATTGAAACTTGAAATATTTATAGGTTTATTTGCGGAAGCTATTCTGATTTGCCCTTATTTCCGGTTACAGGTTTATACCGGCTGAATAAACATTTGCGGAAGCTATTCTGATCTGTCCTTATTTCCGGTTACAGGTTTATACCGGCTGAATAAACATTTGCGGAAGCTATTCTGATCTGTCCTTATTTCCGGTTACAGGTTTATACCAGATGAAGAAACATTCGAGGAAGCTGAAGTGGTATCGATGTGTACAGAAATACCGGGCAACTATAAACCTCAGTTCTTCTTCAATGCTGCATTAGCGCAGTCTAAGGTATGTTCAGTGTCCGGTTAGCTCGGCTTGTTCAAGTTTGCTCCAGTGGTTGAGATGTTCACTCCCGAATTGGATAGGAGTGACCGCCATGGCTGAGTGATTATGGTCAGTGAGAATGTTTGAATCCCACTGGGGGTGTGTCAAATTGTTCAATGTGAGGAAGCTATCCAGCTGGCTTGCAGAAGGCCAGTGGTTCTACCCAGGTACCTGTTTGTGGCTAAAATACTTCTCAGCGGAGTACACAGGGCAGTCCCCCGCCAACATAGCTGAAGAGTCCCCATATGACCTCCGCTGTTGGGGCGACAACCCAAACAAGCAATCAGAATTGAAAGGTTGCGTGTTAGAATCTCAGTGCTGTAAGTTCATTCTACATATTTTGCCAGTTGAGAATTACTAGCACCAGATCTTTCATGTTCCTGTTGCCAATTATTATCAATTAACGGAATTCATCTAGTGACATCTTGTTGCACAGCAGTAGTCAGGAATGCTTGCATAACCTGGCTAAACGGTTATCATTGATGCTGATGGTTGTTGCATTATGTATACTAGTGTTCATTAACAAAACCAGCTGTTTTGTTGACGGGATCATTAGATAAATTTGATATATGCTACAGACTTCTGCACAGAAATAGAGGATATCTGTGTTTATTATATCGATGATCTAAATGTATATTTCCACTCGTGGCCAACGCCACTCTTCAAAATACACATTTCTATGACCACTCGATGAAATAAAATCTATCCTACACTAATAAACACACCTCTTTTTTCTTCTATGATTTATAATGATTTTGTTATCAAATTTCAACTGCCTCCTTTCAGGAGCCACAGCGTCTGATCAGGATCTATGTTGCTTACTATTCGGACAGGTGCGTCAGCTCCACTGTCTGAAGAGCAATCAGCATACAGCCTGATTAGATGGCACATTCTGTTTTCTCTGATCGTATTCTCCACTATTTGCAGTCGCTTTTATGCGACATTGGCGGTGAAAGAGTTAATGGAGGTGACCACTAACACAGGTTTGACTGTATATTACTTTATAAATAACTGTTCATGATTGTCAGAAAATAGCTAAAATTCATTAGTACATCCAACTGTGCAGAAATACGAAACTCAAGCAGTGACAGCGAAAATGCCATCTTTCACTGTTTGAAAACAGCGGAAGATGGAATGTGTGTTTACTAAGAAAACTTGGATCATTCATTGAAAAGCAAATGAGATCCTTGGAACCGGGACATGTTTCACTGAATGTTACACAGGTTGATTAGGGTGTGGTATGGAACGGACCATCATGCACAGCTCACCTCTCCGCACTATTCTAGCCAATATACATTCAGAGATGATTGATTTACCTGTATTGTACACGGAATAAGATGGACCATATATAAATATTTCATCTCGGTGAGTGTGATAATGGATATTATCAACCTGAGGAAAATAATGTCCACCGAACAATTTTTCTACTAAACATTCTTCGAGACTACACGAAAACAAGATGGCGGCATAACAATAAAATCACATTGAAATGAAACTGTAATGTCTGAGTAGCGTGATTTTGTTGCATGAGACATTGCCATGAGACATTGAAAAATGTGGCCCGCTCGTGTATGGCACATTTTGCATGGGGTAGTCACCTGAGGTATACCAACAGCTAAAGTCTTATATTCTGGCTTGTAACATATAGTGATAGTTGATTTCATTGTATTTAATACAGGTTGAACTAACGTGGGATGAGACGGATCGTGAGCGCGTACAGCTAACCTCTCGGCAGTATTCTGGGAAGGATGACGTAGCGGAGGAAGATCTGAAGGCGTACCTGGCCTCGAGCTCGGATGACGAAGGTAACCATGCACCATAATGCTAACGAATCTGGGTATGGTATAAAAGTTACCAATGTTGCACCATAACAGAATGTGCACAATTCAAATCCTATTTGGTTTGGAACCGTACCTAAAATCTTTCCTGTAACTATTTGCACGCTAGCTGTGAAAATAACGATCAAATAGTGGTGAAAATAACGATCAAATAGCAGAGAAAATACCTGTCAAAATCTTACGGAGGTTGGTGCACCAAGTACAAGTTAATCACTGTAGCCTGCCCACGTAAGGTGTTGTTGGGTAAACTGCCCGTCGCTCAAATGGGCAACCAGTAGTGAATTTAAATAAACTTTAAATAAAACAACAAAACCTTTTCCTACTTGTCTCTGTAAGTAAGGTAGTAACATTTTGTTTAGTAGGCCAAGTGTAATAGTAGCGTTATGTTTCATTCTTAGATCTCTAAACTTATGGTAAACAAGAAGAAAATGATATTCATTTTCTATGATTCTATGATTACAATATATACAGGTTTGTTCATTTTGATGTATGTTTGTGTAATGTCCACATTCTATTACTAAATCATGGGATTATGTCTGGAATATGTTAATGTTGTTCTAAATTTAGATTCTAGTATAGTCGAGAAATAATTCTAATTGAAATTCATGTTTAAATAAATTATACATTTCAAGACTAGAGTTATTGATTGATTGATACCACTGTTGATGATACATATCAAGTATTCGTTGTTTTATTGTATTATAATAGATCAGCATCGTCCATACTCGCCTATAAGGCTACCTTACCGATATCTCACCTATAAGACGACCCCCCCTACTGTGGTCCTGAAATCTGTGAGTTTTGGCATGCACTCGTATATAAGACTGGTTGATCAAATGGACACCAGACACCAAGTATAGATGGCATGTTTGGCCAGTGTAAGTTGAAGAATTGTTCAGTGTCAGAGTACTTCTAATCTAAAACGTAACTATGGATACCATATAATACATTGTTTTAGCACTCTCTTATAAGACGGGAAGCCACTTTGAGGTCATTTATCTGGTGGTAGAATAAATCGTCTTATAGGCGAGTATGGATGGCATATTGAATTTATGTTGCCATGTTCATCGTGAATTGTTTTAATTTTGTATGCCTAATTATTTATGAGTCCTGCATCTGTATCATTCTTGTAAGTTTAAACAATATTGTTGGATTGTCTCGGATGAGTACTTTTATTCAGTATTTAATTAAGATATGCAATATGTCTGACATTCATTTATGTTTAGAATCACGTTTTTTCTGTAACAAGCACACATGACCGTGCTACCAATCCACCTACGTCCATGATACACACATGACCCTGCTACCAATCCACCTACGTCCATGATACACATGACCGTGCTACCAATCCACCTACGTCCATGATACACATGACCGTGCTACCAATCAACCTACGTCCATAATACACATGACCCTGCTACCAATCAACCTATGTCCATGATACACACATGACCCTGCTACCAATAAACCTACGTCCATGATACACACATGACCCTGCTACCAATCAACCTACGTCCATGATACACACATGACCCTGCTACCAATAAACCTACGTCCATGATACACACATGACCGTGCTACCAATCCACCTACGTCCATGATACACACATGACCCTGCTACCAATAAACCTACGTCCATGATACACACATGACCGTGCTACCAATCAACCTACGTCCATGATACACACATGACCCTGCAACCAATCAACCTACGTCCATGATACACACATGACCCTGCTACCAATCAACCTATGTCCATGATACACACATGACCCTTCTACCAATAAACCTACGTCCATGATACACACATGACCCTGCTACCAATAAACCTACGTCCATGATACACACGACCCTGCTACCAATAAACCTACGTCCATGATACACACATGACCGTGCTACCAATCCACCTACGTCCATGATACACATGACCATGCTACCAATCAACCTACGTCCATGATACACATGACCCTGCTACCAATCAACCTACGTCCATGATATACACATGACCCTGCTACCAATAAACCTACGTCCATGATACACACATGACCCTGCTACCAATCAACCTACGTCCATGATATACACATGAACCTGCTACCAATCAACCTACGTCCATGATATACACATGACCCTGCTACCAATCAACCTACGTCCATGATAACACATGACCCTGCTACCAATAAACCTACGTCCATGATACACACATGACCCTGCTACCAATCAACCTACGTCCATGATATACACATGACCCTGCTACCAATCAACCTACGTCCATGATACACATGACCCTGCTACCAATCGACCTACGTCCATGATACACATGACCGTGCTACCAATCAACCTACGTCCATGATATACACATGACCCTGCTACCAATCAACCTACGTCCATGATACACATGACCCTGCTACCAATCGACCTACGTCCATGATACACATGACCGTGCTACCAATCAACCTACGTCCATGATATACACATGACCCTGCTACCAATCAACCTACGTCCATGATACAAAATAAATAGAGATGGCAACGAATATTCGACTATTCGAATATTCGCTCGAACGTCCGAATATCCGAATACTATTCCAGTATTCGAATATTCGGGAAAAAATATATAATATTTGCAAAAATTATATATAAACTGTCATAAATCCGATATGTTGCTTTCTTTTACAATTTGAAGGCATCATAAAACCTTCCAATACAAAAGAAATTGCCCCAGGATGTTTGAATAAACAATGTTAATTGACATGTAATTGAATAATTACAGTAGGTGCTAAGGTGTTTAATTATGACAAGAAAACTCCTTTGAAATATTACAGACAAGCTGCAACATCCACCCCATGTTTCTTAAATTTATAATTAACTGCTCAATATTACCCAAAAGTACTATATAAAATACGATCTTTATGATGTTGTCTTCAAAAAAATGCTGCCCACTCAGTCATACGTTTGGAAAGACTACAATTGCGCAGGGAATAAGAAAACTGCTAGGTGCAAATTGGATTTAACAGATCAATCTGAATAATCATTTGAAAAACAAACACACTTCAATGGAAAGCAGTTCAAGTGACATCAGCCTCATTTGTGAAAACGCCCATAAATGTACAGTGGCTGATAACAATTACTGAATGAATCGTCGTCATATTTGCATGGCCTTACAGGAAGAAGATGACATTCAGTAATTTAAAAGTAGCTTAATTTGGCAGTTCTTATAAGAGTTTGAGTGATTTTGAGTTTTTAATAGAATTAAAGCGAATACTCGAATATTCGAATACCTTACTGGCCGAATATTCGGATAGCAAAATCGCTATTCGTTGCCATCCCTAAAAATAAATGATGATTCTCATTGATTATAGCTCCAGATTACAGTGCAATCTTAGGAAATGCTGGGGAGGACGGAGAGAGTGGAGAAGAATCGGATGAAGACAGAAGAATAGATAAATACAAGCAGCTTCTCACTGACATAGACACGGAGGAGGAGAAGAAGAAGAAACAAGATGTTGAAATGGAGATCAGCTGGGAACCAGGTGCGACTTGCATGATCATTTCTTAAATTGCATGGCCTCTTTAGTTTATACAAATTTATTTTAGCTCCATTGCGAAACAAGTTCTTACAACTTATATTAATCACTCTGGACACCTCATTCCTGATGGAATCCATCGCCACGAGGGAGAGAGAAGAGGCAACGTGGGAATTTAAATGCCATGCCTAAGGATACAATCATAATGACTACAGCTTGCTGCAAACTCCGGGCATTTCGAACCTGATGGCCTCTTTGTTTGTGTTATCTGCTCTTCACCTAAACTATTTATGCTGTTACCGTGGAAGTCATGATAGTGCTGTGATACCACGCTCGCTTCATGTGTGAAATGCCTGGAGTTCACACTGAGCTGTAGCCATTATGTTTGTGCACTTAGGCAAGGCAATTCAATTCCACATTGCCTCTTCTCTCTCCCTTATTGCGATGGATTATATCAGAAATGAGGTCTCAAGGTCGGATAATCTAATGTAACTTGTTTCACAATCAAACTAACGTAAGTTTGTATTTAGACGTTATATAACAATGGATATCCACACAAATTGCCACTTATATATGGATTAACCAATTGTCACTTATATATGGATTAACAAATTGCCACTTATATATGGATTAACGAATTGCCACTTATATATGGATTAACAAATTGCCACTTATATATGGTTAACAAATTGCGACTTATATACGGATTAACAAATTGCCACTTATATATGGATTAACGAATTGCCACTTATATATGGATTAACAAATTGCCACTTATATATGGATTAACTCTTTCAACGCATAATAGAGCCTTTGCAAAAAGCCGAGAACCCGAAAAGACAGAACAGAACGTTACGTCTGATCAGACTATATTCTGATTGCTCTTCAGACAGTGACGCTGAAGCATATCACCGCGGCTGATCTGGATCTATGTTGTTTGCACATTGCTTTGAATTTATTCGGCACTTAAAGAGTTAAAGATAATATAATTTAAATATACATGCTTGTACACCTAGCTTACTTCCTTTGCCTCTCTTTCATGAGACAATGTAGAACTCCAGGGGCCAATGTCACAAATAGTTCTAACATTGCTATAAACACAAATCAGATCTACCGTTGTTAAATCTGCAATAAACAACGTCTACACACAGTCTATTTTACTGCTGTTCAATTTTGCTCCGCCGACAAAATAACACACACATTTATTTGATCGTAGCATTATATTGGGTCATGTTATAATGGGAATAATATTTGTTATATTTGATCGTAGCATTATATTGGGTCATGTTATAATGGGAATAATATTTGTTATATTTGATCGTAGCTTTATATTGGGTCATGTTATAATGGGAATAATATTTGTTATATTTGATCGTAGCATTGTGGAATAATATTTGTTATATTTGATCGTAGCTTTATATTGGGTCATGTTATAATGGGAATAATATTTGTTATATTTAATCGTAGCATTGTATTGGGTAATGTTATAATGGGAATAATATTTGTTATATTTAATCGTAGCATTGTATTGGGTCATGTTATAATGGGAATAATATTTGTTATATTTGATCGTAGCATTGTGGAATAATATTTGTTATATTTGATCGTAGCATTGTGGAATAATATTTGTTATATTTGATCGTAGCATTGTGGAATAATATTTGTTATATTTGATCGTAGCTTTATATTGGGTCATGTTATAATATTTGTTATATTTAATCGTAGCATTGTATTGGGTCATGTTATAATGGGAATAATATTTGTTATATTTAATCGTAGCATTATATTGGGTCATGTTATAATGGGAATAATATTTGTTATATTTGATCGTAGCATTGTGGAATAATATTTGTTATATTTGATCGTAGCATTGTGGAATAATATTTGTTATATTTGATCGTAGCTTTATATTGGGTCATGTTATAATGGGAATAATATTTGTTATATTTGATCGTAGCATTGTATTGGGTCATGTTATAATGGTAATAATATTTGTTATATTTGATCGTAGCTTTATATTGGGTCATGTTATAATGGGAATAATATTTGTTATATTTGATCGTAGCTTTATATTGGGTCATGTTATAATGGGAATAATATTTGTTATATTTGATCGTAGATTATATTGGGTCATGTTATAATGGGAATAATATTTGTTATATTTGATCGTAGCATTGTGGAATAATATTTGTTATATTTGATCGTAGCATTGTGGAATAATATTTTGTTATATTTGATCGTAGCTTTATATTGGGTCATGTTATAATGGGAATAATATTTGTTATATTTGATCGTAGCATTGTGGAATAATATTTGTTATATTTGATCGTAGCATTGTGGAATAATATTTGTTATATTTGATCGTAGCTTTATATTGGGTCATGTTATAATGGGAATAATATTTGTTATATTTGATCGTAGCATTGTGGAATAATATTTGTTATATTTGATCGTAGCTTTATATTGGGTCATGTTATAATGGGAATAATATTTGTTATATTTAATCGTAGCATTGTGGAATAATATTTGTTATATTTAATCGTAGCATTGTATTGGGTCATGTTATAATGGGAATAATATTTGTTATATTTGATCGTAGCATTGTGGAATAATATTTGTTATATTTAATCGTAGCATTATATTGGGTCATGTTATAATGGGAATAATATTTGTTATATTTGATCGTAGCTTTATATTGGGTCATGTTATAATGGGAATAATATTTGTTATATTTGATCGTAGCTTTATATTGGGTCATGTTATAATGGGAATAATATTTGTTATATTTGATCGTAGCTTTATATTGGGTCATGTTATAATGGGAATAATATTTGTTATATTTGATCGTAGCATTATATTGGGTCATGTTATAATGGGAATAATATTTGTTATATTTGATCGTAGCATTGTATTGGGTCATGTTATAATGGGAATAATATTTGTTATGCCGTTGTTTATGCGGCCTAAGTGGTTAATTCCTAGGCATCAGAACTGCAAACCGTGTTTTATTCGCCAATATTAGTCGTCCTAGGGACCCTGACATTGCCCCCTGGGGGCCCAGGGACCCCACTTCTCAATAAAAAATAAAATTTAATAACACTTATTTTATTTTTTACACATAATTTTCATACACAATTTTTTGCAGTATGATACACTGGTCTAATATTAAGCACCCTCTCCATTCAAATGTTGTATTTAATGGTTGTACTGGGTACTTTAACACTATTTGGTTGAAATCACACCATTTAAGGATGCAATCGCATGCTTTCTCAACTCTCCTAATAATTATGACCTAGAATGCACCACGTTAGGGCCAATGGTGGAACGTTTGCTTCAGGTGCGAAAGGCCCGGAGTTTGCACCAGCTGTAGCCATTACGATTGTGCCCTTAGGCAAGGCGCTGAAACTCCACATTGCCTCTTCTCTCCCTCATGGCCATGGATTCCATCAGGAATGAAGTCTCGAGAGCATATTAATCTAACATCATAAATAAATACAAATACATAGCATTTATATAGCGCAAAAATTAAATATTATTCTATTGCGCTTCACAATTACAGATACAATTTTAAACATTTACCCATGACAATAATATATGGAAATATAAATAAAAATGTATACATATATAGATACAACTAGGATTCTAGTAATTGGATAAGAACATATTTTATCATGATATATACACCATTACAGTATACAAGTGAGTGATTGGATTAACGATAAAAGTGGCAATATGAACCATAGTATAATATAGTAAATACTTGTTTCGCAATTGAGCTAAAGTAAATTTGTATAAACTAAGCTAACAAAATAGAGATCTGAGAAAAGTGGGTTGAAAGTTTTGCACATCTCAATAACAAGATCACTAGTGTTTACATGTTCTCTCTTTTAACTTTAACCTATTAGGTCTGCGGGAGGCAACTGAAAACATTGTCAAGAAGAAGAAGCAAACAAAAGACAGTACAGTGTGGGAAGATTATCTACAGAAAAAGAAGGAGAAGAAGAAGCAGAGGATAGAAGAAAGGAAAAAGAAGCAGAAATCGCAACAAGAAAGTGATTCGGACAATACACACACAGAGAAAGAGGTAAGCAGAAATCGCAACAAGAAAGTGATTCGGACAATACACAGACAGAGAAAGAGGTAAGCAGAAATTGCAACAAGAAAGTGATTCGGACAATACACAGACAGAGAAAGAGGTAAGCAGAAATCGCAACAAGAAAGTGATTCGGACAATACACAGACAGAGAAAGAGGTAAGCAGAAATCGCAACAAGAAAGTGATTCGGACAATACACAGACAGAGAAAGAGGTAAGAAGAAAATAACAGATTTCAGTTGGGAGATGTAAATCGTATAAGTTCATCAACAACAACATCTTTAGTTTATACAAATCTATTTGAGCTTGCTCAATCGCGGAAAAAGTTCTTACAACTTTTACTAATCACTCTCGAGACCTCTTTCCGGATGGAATCCATCGCCACAAGGGAGAAAGAAGAGGGGAATCCAGGGAGAAGAGGGGAATCCATCGCCACGAGGGAGAGAGAAGAGGGGAATCCATCGCCACGAGGGAGAGAGAAGAGGGAAATCCATCACCACGAGGGAGAGAGAAGAGGGAAATCCATCACCACAAGGGAGAGAGAAGGGGGGAATCCATCGCCATGAGGGAGAGGGGAATCCATCACCACGAGGGAGAGAGAAGAGGGAATCCATCGCCAAGAGGGAGAGAGAAGAGGGGAATCCATCGCCAAGAGGGAGAGAGAAGAGGGGAATCCATCGCCAATAGGGAGAGGGGAATCCATCGCCACGAGGGAGAGAGAAGAGGGGAATCCATCGCCAAGAGGGGAATCCATCGCCAATAGGAAGAGAGAAGCATGTGGAATTTAAATGCCCTGCTGCCTAAGGGTACATTAGTAATGGCTCCAGCTGGGCGCAAACTCCTGGCATTTGGCACCGGCAGTGAACGTGCTATCACAACCTGTTCAACAATAATGCAAACCTTTTAACTCCATATGGATATTGATCAGTTGTTAATTCTTTACTTCACATGAGTGCCATACAACACCTTTATGGCTTCCCACATATAGCCGCCATTCCGCGCCCTTACATATTCCCATAGGTAATTGATGATTGAGTGTACCTATGATTGAGTGTACCTATGATTGAGTGTACCTATGATTGAGTGTACCTATGATTGAGTGTACATATGATTGAGTGTACATATGATTGAGTGTACCTATGATTGAGTGTACATATGATTGAGTGTACCTATGATTGAGTGTACCTATGATTGAGTGTACATATGATTGAGTGTACCTATGATTGAGTGTACCTATGATTGAGTGTACATATGATTGAGTGTACCTATGATTGAGTTTACTTATTACTGAGTGTACCTATGATTGAGTGTACTATGATTGAGTTACCTATATGAGTGATTGAGTGTACCTATGATTGAGTTTACCTATTACTGAGTGTACCTATGATTGAGTGTACCTATGATTGAGTGTACCTATGATTGAGTGTACATATGATTGAGTGTACATATGATTGAGTGTACATATGATTGAGTGTACATATGATTGAGTGTGATTGAGTGTACATATGATTGAGTGTACCTATGATTGAGTGTACCTATGATTGGGTGTACCTATCATTGACTGTACCTATGATTGAGTGTACCTATGATCGAGTGTACCTATGATTGAGTTTACCTATTACTGAGTGTACCTATGATTGAGTGTACATATTACTGAGTTTACTTATTACTGAGTGTACCTATGATTGAGTGTACCTATGATTGAGTTTACCTATTACTGAGTGTACCTATGATTGAGTGTACCTATGATTGAGTGTACCTATTACTGAGTGTACCTATTACTGAGTGTACCTATGATTGAGTGTACCTATTACTGAGTGTACCTATGATTGAGTGTACCTATGATTGAGTGTACCTATGATTGAGTTTACCTATTACTGAGTGTACCTATGATTGAGCCTATTGCCCATCAGCTGTATGGAGGTCAGTTGGTCTCTTTTATTGTACAGTAATGGGTTAACTCTTTGTCTGCTGAGTAAATAAAATCATTTTTGCAAACAACATAGATCCAGATCAGCCGCAGTGTATCGCCGCGTCTGATCAGGATCTATGTTGTGTGTTATTCAGCCAAGTATTTTAACTCCTATCCAAATAGCAAACAACATAAAGAATGTGCCGTCTGATCTGGCTCTATGCTGTTTGCAAAAGTTTTTTATCTGCCACTAGCGTGCAACGGGTAATTGAATTATGTCAATTTGCTTCATCACACTCCGTTAAGTGATTCTGAACTGATGTTAGACACATGTATATAAATACTGCAGATAAAACGTTTTTGAGTGTTAGAAATATTACGACTTTAACCACAAACTGCAGTTCCTACTACTAGTTACCATGTGAAACAAAAATCATGAGCCTAAGTCGTCAAATTGTGAGGGAGAAGATTAAGGTATACAAGGGAGAAGATTAAGGTATACAAGGGAGAAGCTTAAGGTATACAAGGGAGAAGATTAAGGTATACAAGGGAGAAGTTTACGGTATACAAGGGAGAAATTTAAGGTATACAAGGGAGAGGTTTACGGTATATAAGCGAGAACTTTAAGGAATACAAGCGAGAATTTTGTTAACTAAGCCAAAGATCCAACTATATATTCCATAATATGAAAACATGTCTTCCTAAGCTGAGAATAGATGAGAAATGAGGCATGGGGAGGCTCCAGGAGAGTATTCCTTCCAAACCGCTTCTAGCTCCTGCCCTGAATGTGGAAGTGAGGATGTTCAGGAATACTAGTTCTCCCTTATCCTCTAGTACCTGTCCTGCAGGGAGATGTGAGACAGCTGAGGGTGATTATATTCCTACCAAATCACCCTCTATCTCCTGTCCTGCAAGGAGATGTGAGACAGCTGAGGGTGATTATATTCCTACCAAATCACCCTCTATCTCCTGTCCTGCAGGGAGATGTGAGACAGCTGAGGGTGATTATATTCCTACCAAATCACCCTCTATCTCCTGTCCTGCAGGGAGATGTGAGACAGCTGAGGGTGATTATATTCCTACCAAATCACCCTCTATCTCCTGTCCTGCAGGGAGATGTGAGACAGCTGAGGGTGATTATATTCCTACCAAATCACCCTCTATCTCCTGTCCTGCAGGTAGATGTGAGACAGCTGAGGGTGATTATATTCCTACCAAATCACCCTCTATCTCCTGTCCTGCAAGTAGAAGTGAGACAGCTGAGGGTGATTATATTCCTACCAAATCACCCTCTATCTCCTGTCCTGCAGGGAGAGTGAGACAGCTGAGGGTGATTATATTCCTACCAAATCACCCTCTATCTCCTGTCCTGCAAGTAGAAGTGAGACAGCTGAGGGTGATTATATTCCTACCAAATCACCCTCTATCTCCTGTCCTGCAGGGAGATGTGAGACAGCTGAGGGTGATTATATTCCTACCAAATCACCCTCTATCTCCTGTCCTGCAAGTAGAAGTGAGACAGCTGAGGGTGATTATATTCCTACCAAATCACCCTCTATCTCCTGTCCTGCAAGTAGAAGTGAGACAGCTGAGGGTGATTATATTCCTACCAAATCACCCTCTATCTCCTGTCCTGCAGGGAGATGTGAGATAGCTGAGGGTGATTATATTCCTACCAAATCACCCTCTATCTCCTGTCCTGCAAGTAGAAGTGAGACAGCTGAGGGTGATTATATTCCTACCAAATCACCCTCTATCTCCTGTTCTGCAGGGAGAAGTGAGACAGCTGAGGGTGATTATATTCCTACCAAATCACCCTCTATCTCCTGTCCTGCAGGGAGATGTGAGACAGCTGAGGGTGATTATATTCCTACTAAATCACCCTCTATCTCCTGTTCTGCAGGGAGAAGTGAGACAGTTGAGGGTGTTTATTCCTACCATTATTTCCATATATATTAGCAGTGTAGAGTGTATCGTTTTGAAAATGGATAGATTGTATTTGAGCTCGAGTTAATACAAGGATAAACGAGAGACAAGTTTTGTTTGTAGGTTGCCGTTGCTGGTGAGACACAGGCATTCAGTGATGATGAGGTACCGGCTGATGCTGACATGGAAGCCTTTATGGCTGAAGAAAAGACGAATACTAAAATGAAGAAAAGTATGTTTAAATATTTGTTTTTAAAATAGTGTATACTCCCACCCCCATGCTTTATAATGTAAAATACAAGTGGTGTCTGTCTACATTTGTGTATTCTTTGAGTTAACCCAATATGAAAGATGATGTAATCTACTCTCTGAAAACATGTATGTGTTAATAATATGCATGAAACTATGAGAGATAAATTAAATAAAAATAAGTACTGATAGCCGGTTATGTTGTGTTTGTAGAGAATATTTCAAGATTACAGGTCGCCTTCTACTACAGTAAGTTGCTACGCCAACCTAACAGAAATCTAATAGGCTGTGCTTATCAACCAGGGAAACAGGATACATCACACCAGCTACTCAATATATTAGAATTATGTTTGCAAAATCAAGGGAGAACACTCTTGTAGGTTTGTTACACAATGGTACATATGTAATTTTGATTCTATGTTTGTTATACTTTTATTTTATAGGTGATGCAGACTCCAGGCTTTCGCCGTATGATTGTAGTAGAGTAGTTTGGCATGGTTAATGTCATCTTAGATAGATGGCTTGTATTATGTATAAAATATATATATAATAATTATTTTAAATTTGAATTCGGTGGATTTATTGGATGTTTAATTATATTTTAATCTCCAGATAAAAAGAAGAAAAAGAAGGAAAAGAAAACCGATGAAGAAAATGCTGAAATATCTAAGGAGACGGTATGTGTGATGTTTCATACTGTGTGCATTTATCCCACCTCTTCATGCGTTTATCCCACCCCTTCATGCGTTTATCCTACCTCTTCATGCATTTATCCCACCTCTTCATGCGTTTGTCCCACCCCTTCATGCGTTTATCCCACCTTTTCATGCGTTTATCCCACCTCTTCATGCATTTATCCCACCTTTTCATGCGTTTATCCCACCTCTTCATGCGTTTATCCCACCTCTTCATGCGTTTATCCTACCTCTTCATGCATTTATCCCACCTCTTCATGCTTGTCCCACCCCTTCATGCGTTTATCCCACCTTTTCATGCGTTTATCCCACCTCTTCATGCATTTATCCCACCTTTTCATGCCTTTATCCCACCTCTTCATGCGTTTATCCCACCTCTTCATGCGTTTATCCCACCTTTTCATGCATTTATCCCACCTCTTCATGCGTTTATCCCACCTTCATGCGTTTATCCCACCTCTTCATGCATTTATCCCACCTTTTCATGCGTTTATCCTACCTCTTTGTGCGTTTATCCCACCTCTTCATGCATTTATCCCACCTCTTCATGCATTTATCCCACCTCTTCATGCGTTTATCCCACCTCTTCATGGGTTTATCCCACCTCATAATGTGTTTATCCCACCTCTTCATGCGTTTATCCCACCTCTTCATGTGTTTATCCCACCTCTTCATGCGTTTATCCCACCTCTTCATTCATTTATCCCACCTCTTCATGCGTTTATCCCACCTCTTCATGCGTTTATCCCACCTCTTCGTGCATTTATCCACCTCTTCATTCATTTATCCCACCTCTTCATGCGTTTATCCCACCTCTTCATTCTTTATCCCACCTCTTCATTCATTTTCCCACCTCTTCATGTGTTTATCCCACCTCTTCATGTGTTTATCCCACCTCTTCATGTGTTTATCCCACCTCTTCATTCATATTTATCCCACCTCTTCATGTGTTTATCCCACCTCTTCATTCATTTATCCCACCTCTTCATGTGTTTATCCCACCTCTTCATGCATTTATCCCACCTCTTCATGTGTTTATCCCACCTCTTCATGCGTTTATCCCACCTCTTCATGTGTTTATCCCACCTCTTCATTCATTTATCCCACCTCTTCATGTGTTTATCTCACCTCTTCATGTGTTTATCCCACCTCTTCATGTGTTTATCCCACCTCTTCATGTGTTTTTCACACCTCTTCATGTGTTTATCCCACCTCTTCATGTGTTTATCCCACCTCTTCATGCATTTATTCCGCCTCTACTCTCATAGTCGTACCTAAACAAAACATAAACGTTGAATATTATGTAAGTAAAGACATTTGATACATTATGTATATACTTGTTCTACAGGCAGAGTTATCTTTATTGTTAATGGATGAGAAAGATAACAGGAAGCACTTCAACCTGCGAGATCTCGTGCAGGAAGATGGAAAGACGAAGAAAAGTAAGAAGAAAAAGAAGGACAAGAAAGATGAGGATGTAGACGAGGAATTCCAGGTATACAATTGAAAGTGAGGCCTCTGTGGCCGATGTGCTTAACTTAAGGTGGTTGACTTCAAATCAATTGCCCCTCACCACTGTAGGAAGCTATCCAGCTGGCTTGTGGTAGGTCGGTGGTTCTACCCAGGTTCCCACCCCTGCCTGAAATACTCGTCGGAGTGGCATCCTGGGTTGTCCTCCACCAATAATACTAAGTCGCCATACGACCTAAGCTGTTGGTGCGACTCTAAACCCACAAATAAACAAATAAACAATTGAAAAGTAAGAAATATTATACGTGTGTGAAACAGTTAGGAGAGCTCTATAAGAAGCAAATGAAATGGTTGTCTCACAAGTTTTACCAACATTACCTCCCCTTAGATATAGAACATCTAACGGAATGAGCATTTGTTTTTTTACGAAAGCGAGTGTATAATTTTGCAATATAAAATCAAATGAATTAATCATGTCAGTGTAAACAAAATATATATATATAAAGATACAACTAGTGAAGATCCCAAATAGGACATTTTAATCATGTAACATTATTTCCTTCAAAGCTCTTGGAATAAACAAACAATTACGCAATCTAAGAACAATTGTAATGGGATACAATGTCGAAAACAAAGCTTATACCGAAATGAACCTAATATTTTCAACTTTGTGATTTAGTAAATATAAAGCTTATGTACAGAGCAATCTGCATACAAGCCAAACCAGCATTGTTAATACTTTCTTATACGAGCTAAATATCACAAAAGAATATTATGTTCACAAAGTAGCAAGTATATACTTTTTAAATGATTCATAAGTCACTTTTAAATGATTCCTATTTCATTCACAACTAATTAATCTCATGACTCATAAGACCATAAGTTTTGAATGTATTTGTCATTCAAGAATTCCAGCTTACCATTTGTATATATTTTGAACTGTACATAATATGCTATGTTTGATGTACAAATATTTTAAATAAAGGAGAGAGAGAACATTATTTTTACCTTTCTTAATTTATAGATGAATGTAACAGATCCCAGATTTTCTGCTGTGTTCGAGTCACACCTGTTCAACATTGACCCCTCGGCTCCCGAGTACCGGAAGACTAAAGGCACAGAAGCTATCGTTTCAGAGAAAATAAAACGAAGTGGGAAGAGAGATAAGAATAGAGATAAAACTAAGCGGACATTAGCTGATAGAGAGGATGAACAGGTGAAGAAACAGAAAGTAATGGACAAACAAACTGTCAACACGGATAACTTGGCCTCGCTTATTAAATCTGTTAAGAGTAAAACAAAACATTTCCAAAGCAACAAGGCAAACAGATAACATCCAACAAGAGAAGGCAAACAGATAGCCAACAAGGCAAACAGATAGCCAGCAAGGCAAACAGATAGCCAACAAGGCAAACAGATAGCCAACAAGGCAAACAGATAACATCCAACAAGAGAAGGCAAACAGATAACATCCAACAAGAGAAGGCAAACAGATAGCCAACAAGGCAAACATATAGCCAACAACTTAACAAGGCAAACATATAGCCAACAACTTAACAAGGCAAACATATAGCCAGATAGCCAACAAGGCAAACAGATAGCCAACAAGGCAAACATATAGCCAACAACTTAACAAGGCAAACATATAGCCAGATAGCCAACAAGGCAAACAGATAGCCAACAAGACAAACAGATAGCCAACAAGACAAACAGATAGCCAACAAGACAAACAGATAGCCAACAAGACAAACAGATAGCCAACGAGGCAAACATGATACACACATGATATCTGTGTTTGACATGTTCTATTCTGCAATATTTTATTATTAGAATTCTTCACTGTCGTATTAGACTTGCACATCATTACACAGTTGGACAGAACTATAGAAAGTCTATATCTACTGTCGTGGACAGAACTATAGAATGTATATATCTACTGTCATGGACAGAACTATAGAAAGTCTATATCTACTGTCGTGGACAGAACTATAGAATGTATATATCTACTGTCGTGGACAGAACTATAGAAAGTCTATATCTACTGTCATGGACAGAACTATAGATCTACTGTCGTGGACAGAACTATAGATCTACTGTCATGGACAGAACTATAGATCTACTGTCATGGACAGAACTATAGATTGTATATATCTACTGTCATGGACAGAACTATAGAAAGTCTATATCTACTGTCATGGACAGAACTATAGATCTACTGTCATGGACAGAACTATAGATCTACTGTCGTGGACAGAACTATAGATCTACTGTCGTGGACAGAACTATAGAATGTATATATCTACTGTCGTGGACAGAACTATAGATCTACTGTCGTGGACAGAACTATAGAAAGTCTATATCTACTGTTGTGGACAGAACTATAGCTCTACTGTCATGGACAGAACTATAGAAAGTCTATATCTACTGTCATGGACAGAACTATAGATCTACTGTCGTGGACAGAACTATAGATCTACTGTCGTGGACAGAACTATAGATCTACTGTCATGGACAGAACTATAGATCTACTGTCATGGACAGAACTATAGAAAGTATATATCTACTGTCATGGACAGAACTATAGAAAGTCTATATCTACTGTCATGGACAGAACTATAGATCTACTGTCGTGGACAGAACTATAGATCTACTGTCGTGGACAGAACTATAGATCTACTGTCATGGACAGAACTATAGATCTACTGTCATGGACAGAACTATAGAAAGTATATATCTACTGTCATGGACAGAACTATAGAAAGTCTATATCTACTGTCATGGACAGAACTATAGATCTACTGTCATGGACAGAACTATAGATCTACTGTCGTGGACAGAACTATAGAATGTATATATCTACTGTCGTGGACAGAACTATAGATCTACTGTCGTGGACAGAACTATAGAAAGTCTATATCTACTGTTGTGGACAGAACTATAGCTCTACTGTCATGGACAGAACTATAGAAAGTCTATATCTACTGTCATGGACAGAACTATAGATCTACTGTCGTGGACAGAACTATAGAAAGTCTATATCTACTGTTATGGACAGAACTATAGATCTACTGTCGTGGACAGAACTATAGATCTACTGTCGTGGACAGAACTATAGAATGTATATATCTACTGTCGTGGACAGAACTATAGATCTACTGTCATGGACAGAACTATAGAATGTATATATCTACTGTCGTGGACAGAACTATAGATCTACTGTCGTGGACAGAACTATAGAATGTATATATCTACTGTCGTGGACAGAACTATAGATCTACTGTCGTGGACAGAACTATAGAAAGTCTATATCTACTGTTGTGGACAGAACTATAGATCTACTGTCATGGACAGAACTATAGAAAGTCTATATCTACTGTCATGGACAGAACTATAGATCTACTGTTGTGGACAGAACTATAGAATGTATATATCTACTGTCGTGGACAGAACTATAGATCTACTGTCATGGACAGAACTATAGAATGTATATATCTACTGTCGTGGACAGAACTATAGATCTACTGTCGTGGACAGAACAGAACTATAGAATGTATATATCTACTGTCGTGGACAGAACTATAGATCTACTGTCGTGGACAGAACTATAGAATGTATATATCTACTGTCGTGGACAGAACTATAGATCTACTGTCATGGACAGATCTATAGAATGTATATATCTACTGTCGTGGACAGAACTATAGATCTACTGTCGTGAACAGAACTATAGAATGTATATATCTACTGTCATGGACAGCACTATAGATCTACTGTCGTGGACAGAACTATAGAATGTATATATCTACTGTTGTGGACAGAACTATAGATCTACTGTCATGGACAGAACTATAGAAAGTCTATATCTACTGTCATGGACAGAACTATAGAATGTATATATCTACTGTCGTGGACATAATTATAGATCTACTGTCGTGGACAGAACTATAGAATGTATATATCTACTGTTGTGGACAGAACTATAGATCTACTGTCATGGACAGAACTATAGAAAGTCTATATCTACTGTCATGGACAGAACTATAGATGTACTGTCGTGGACAAAACTATAGAATGTATATATCTACTGTTGTGGACAGAACTATAGATCTACTGTCATGGACAGAACTATAGAAAGTCTATATCTACTGTCGTGGACAGAACTATAGATCTACTGTCATGGACAGAACTATAGAAAGTCTATATCTACTGTCATGGACAGAACTATAGAAAGTCTATATCTACTGTCGTGGACAGAACTATAGAAAGTCTATATCTACTGTCATGGACAGAACTATAGAAAGTCTATATCTACTGTCGTGGACAGAACTATAGAAAGTCTATATCTACTGTCGTGGACAGAACTATAGAAAGTCTATATCTACTGTCATGGACAGAACTATAGAAAGTCTATATCTACTGTCATGGACAGAACTATAGAAAGTCTATATCTACTGTCATGGACAGAACTATAGAAAGTCTATATCTACTGTCGTGGACAGAACTATAGAAAGTCTATATCTACTGTCGTGGACAGAACTATAGAAAGTCTATATCTACTGTCATGGACTGAGTTATTGCAGTTGTTAATGTCAGATCGCTTGCCCATCATCACTGTACCGTAGGTTTGACTCCCTGGCTGTACCGTAGGTTTGACTCACTGGCTGTACCGTAGGTTTGACTCCCTGGCTGTACCGTAGGTTTGACTCCCGGGCTGTACCGTAGCTTTGACTCCCGGGCTGTACCGTAGGTTTGACTCCCTGGCTGTACCGTAGCTTTGACTCCCGGGCTGTACCGTAGGTTTGACTCCCTGGCTGTACCGTAGGTTTGACTCCCTGGCTGTACCGTAGGTTTGACTCCCTGGCTGTACCGTAGGTTTGACTCCCTGGCTGTACCGTAGGTTTGACTCCCGAGCTGTACCGTAGGTTTGACTCCCTGGCTGTACCGTAGGTTTGACTCCCTGGCTGTACCGTAGGTTTGACTCCCGGGCTGTACCGTAGGTTTGACTCCCGGGCTGTACCGTAGGTTTGACTCCCTGGCTGTACCGTAGGTTTGACTCCCGGGCTGTACCGTAGGTTTGACTCCCTGGCACATTGAATTACTTCATGTGAGGAAACTATCCTGCTGTCATGTGGAAGGCGGGTGGTTCTACCCAGGTGCCCATCCATACCTTAATTACTGCTCTT
Source organism: Archivesica marissinica (assembly GCA_014843695.1). Lineage (NCBI taxonomy): Eukaryota > Metazoa > Mollusca > Bivalvia > Venerida > Vesicomyidae > Archivesica > Archivesica marissinica. Next base: position 29,523,251 of record CM026404.1, on the reverse strand, counting down.
GAGGGCCAACTGGGGTCTTCCTCCACCAATAACAGCTGGCGGTACCATTGACCTGTTGGTGTTACATTAAACCCCCAAAACAAACATACAATCTTGGACAGAGCTGTAAAAATGGTATTTATATATCTTTGACAGTGTTATGGTATAAGTGTGTATCTAGACAGATGGAATATCTATGTATTTTGCACCATTTATCGTATTTACTGGTAGTAAAACTAAATAACATGATTATTGCCAACAAAATCTCCATTACTTAGCTTATCATTATTCAAAGGTGATCAGGTTTCAGATATGGGAGTGGATAGCTTCATATCAGCCTGAGACTGAAGGTCGAAAGCTAGTACATGTATCAAATTACCGAGGGTCGATACCTAGGCTGATATTAAACTAGCCACGTGATAACGTCTTTATTACTTTGATATGAATTTGAACATTTAATAATCAAAATCATGCTCTCCGTTAACCATTTATCAGGAATAAATCATATTTACTAAATTAGATACACGAAAACGATTGAAATATTACCACGAAACTACAAACATCTGTTATCTGTCAAATTTGACACAACTGAGACGCTTCGAAAGTAAATAAACTAGCACCGCATGTGCATGTATTAATTTCTCAGGAACTAGTTATGATACAGATTTTTCTGGTTTGATACGGGCTAGTGATCTTATCAAACCAGCACATGTAATATCAGACTGGAACACACAGTGTATTGATTGACCTGGGTGATAGACGGTATTGTGGCAGGCAAATAACGGCAAACAGACTGGAACACACAGTGTATTGATTGACCTGGGTGATAGACAGTATTGTGGCAGGCAAATAACGGCAAACAGACTGGAACACACAGTGTATTGATTGACCTGGGTGATAGACGGTATTGTGGCAGGCAAATAACGGCAAACAGACTGGAACACACAGTGTATTGATTGACCTGGGTGATAGACGGTATTGTGGCAGGCAAATAACGGCAAACAGACTGGAACACACAGTGTATTGATTGACCTGGGTGATAGACGGTATTGTGGCAGGCAAATAACGGCAAACAGACTGGAACACACAGTGTATTGATTGACCTGGGTGATAGACGGTATTGTGGCAGGCAAATAACGGCAAACAGACTGGAACACACAGTGTATTGATTGACCTGGGTGATAGACGGTATTGTGGCAGGCAAATAACGGCAAACAGACTGGAACACACAGTGTATTGATTGACCTGGGTGATAGACGGTATTGTGGCAGGCAAATAACGGCAAACAGACTGGAACACACAGTGTATTGATTGACCTGGGTGATAGACGGTATTGTGGCAGGCAAATAACGGCAAACAGACTGGAACACACAGTGTATTGATTGACCTGGGTGATAGACGGTATTGTGGCAGGCAAATAACGGCAAACAGACTGGAACACACAGTGTATTGATTGACCTGGGTGATAGACGGTATTGTGGCAGGCAAATAACGGCAAACAGACTGGAACACACAGTGTATTGATTGACCTGGGTGATAGACGGTATTGTGGCAGGCAAATAACGGCAAACAGACTGGAACACACAGCGTATTGATTGACCTGGGTGATAGACGGTATTGTGGCAGGCAAATAACGGCAAACAGACTGGAACACACAGTGTATTGATTGACCTGGGTGATAGACAGTATTGTGGCAGGCAAATAACGGCAAACAGACTGGAACACAGTGTATTGATTGACCTGGGTGGTAGACGGTATTGTGGCAGGCAAATAACGGCAAACATTCATATCTAAGTAATAATAAATATTAGTAACTCCTAGCAGAAATCATTGTGCATATGAAACATCAATATCTCGTGAAGACAGTGTGCATGTAACATATTGCTATTTATCACTTCAATTTGCTTGTATTCACTGTAATAACACCTGTAAAGAATCTGATTACTGTAAACCTAGAAACTTTCGCGGATACTATGCTTGGCGTTTTTATTGTTCTGAACGATTTTGCGGCTATAAAGGTTTGCGATATTAAGCCACCCGCGAGTCGCTTTGGCTAGTTGATCTAGGTCAAGTATCGAATGAATCCATGAAGTGTTGGTGGATATAAACATTCACGGAAATGCACTGTCCGCTAACTTCAAAACCCGCGAAATAGTTGCTAGGTTTACAGTAGCGGCATGACGGCTTGCATTTGATATATAGTTTGCAACTTTGCCGTTGAAAAGCAATAAAATGTTAAATATGCACTAGCGGCCTACAGTATAGTGATTAAGAGTATTGTGTTGATTTCTTGTGTAGAATTGTTTGAGAGATTATCAAGGACTATTTTACTACGGCTTAAGGATGCACCTTACTGATTTCCTTCATATAATAAGATAAGTATACAGGCAAACAGAAAAGTTTCTTTTTCAAATTTCTGGTTACTGTGGTAATGTGATAACTAATGATCGTACTTACACTCGTCGTGATTTCATACAATAGTTGATGATATTTGCTATTAAGCTCGCCAAAAGGCCAAATCTCGTTTCATAATATATGGTATGAAATCACCACTGTGTGTGTGTGTTTTACGTTTATTTATCGTCGCTACCGGTTGCCCATATAAACGACGCCTCCTGAAGAGATTAGTCATTTTAGATTTTTGGAAGATAATGCAATGATACAGATAGAGACCCATTCCAGAGTCTCTTCTGGTTCTTTTACGTGCACAGTGTACAGCACCGACACGAGACCTCGGTTTAACGTCCCATCTGAAAGACTGTTAATTTTATTATGGTGAGACGGGGGATCGAACCTGCGATCCCTGGATTATCAGTCCAGTGTGTTACCACTGGACTACAGATCCTATATTTATGAATATTTCTTGGCCTACTGCATGCTTTAGTGATTAATGGTGGTTCTCTTGCTTTAAGAATGACTTCCATGTTCAAATTGCAATTCCTTTTTTAATGCACACAGTTCGCTACTTTAGTATATGAATCGTAGTGTAATAAAGCATGTTTTCTTGAAACGTTTGACCTGTAGAAAGCGGGAATATCATTTTCAATTGCAAAACATCCGTACCTTTAAATGAGCCTTAATTTGTCCAGATGTTACAATACACGATTTATATGCTTTCATTATTTGTATTTATCTCGCTGACAGAAAGATTTGATTGTCTCCCTTTGACTACAGTACTTCGTATATGATGTAGGAATAACAAATTCTATCATTATTTTGTCTTTTGACATCAATTTGTGTCTTAACATGAATATTAACTCTGCACGCTTGTGCTGAAATTGACCAATCAAATATGTCGTGCAATTTCATTCGAAATGTATCGTAACGACACAATTCTAATAAAATTACATGACATTTCTACATTTTTCAGTTATTAATAAGAAATACACATTAATGAATTATCGTCTGCTACAATTATTTGAACTATTTATAGCCTTTTATTTTACCCAGCATGCAAAGGGTTAAAAAACAAAGAAGTTCATGTACATATAATTTGTGCGTAGTATTCAAGTTTTATTAATTGCATATCTCAGATTGCATGTTTACAATAACATTAGACATTCAATATATAGAAACTATAAGATACACATACCATTAAGTAACACTATTAAGAATGCGCTATCATGACTTCCACATTAGAAGTTGAGATTCTAGAAATGGCACCAGGTAATATAATCGACTTCCTGTTCTTACCACCTACTACTTAAAACAACCAATGAAAAAAACTGGCAGATATTTTAGAATTATTAAAAGCTAAAACAGAAGTTGGTTTAAACAATTTTTGCATTATTATATAACTATATTAGAATTATTTCAGAGAGTTGATGTGTTTTTCACAAGCCAGATAAATGTGACAGCCTGGGGGAATGAAATTGTAAATTAAAATACATGTACCATTTCATGTTTGTTATTTATATCTATTGATTTCTGTAATAAAATTGTTTATTTGTGCACGCCATTTTTGACTGTTTATTCTCCCCCTTTAGTACGTAGGTAGGGCTCAAGCTAGACCCAAATTGTTTGGGAGAAGTGAGAAAGCGCGAGATTCTGTCGTCTAATGGTATTATTTAATAAAGTCCGCCTCCGTGGTCGAGTGGTTATATATATATGTATACCACTGTAACCTATCGAGCCCCGCTCAGGCTGTGTCATTTATATGGAAGTTGGTACACCCAAGTACTGGTTAACCGCTGGAGCCTGCCCAGGAAAGGTGTTGTTAAGTAAACTGCCTGCTGGCGATATAGCCCGAAATGGTGCTGATGCAGGCGTAAAACCCGAAATATAACATAATTATTTAATAAATTCCAACATAGGGTTAAAATACACAGTATGACAAAATATAATGTTTGAATAGAAGATGTGCTTTACAATGGCCAGTGTATCTTACTGGACAATATTATGTCTAAAAATTGTAAAGAAAAATATTTTTAGGTAGAAGTGGTGCCCCGAGGGGGTGAAGTCGGGGTCCCGACGTAGGAATACGTGTCCGTACAACTTACCTTGAACCAATGGTTGGAATGTCACATTTGTAATGTATCATTTCTGCAAGTAATCCAAACATGTGAACATTATTATCACGTCATTGACATTCATTATTACTTAGATAGCAATTTTAGCCTGTTACTTGCCTACCACCAAGGTCGACACGCTGTGTTTTCCAGTCTGATGTTATGTTTGCTGGTTTGATACGGTCACGAGCCTGTATCAAACCAGAAAAAGCCGTATTATAACTAGTTCCTGAGAATATAACGCATGCACACTCGGTGCTAGTTTGTTTACTTGTAACATACCAGCATGGCAAATTTTGACATGTTACAGAAGCACTTAGTTTTTTGGGTATTTCAATATTTTCGTATATCTAAATCAGTACTTGTGATTTATTCATGATAAATGGATAACGGATTGCAGGATTTCCATTATTAAATGTTCATATCAAAGTAATAAAGACGTTATCTTGTACACTACTGGACATAAAACTTCAATTGTTCACCTGTTCAAGACGCCGTGTTTCACCCACATAGAGTTTGTGGCACACTAGCAGGTCAAAGGCCAAACCTGGGTATGCTTAATAGACTGCATCCATTATTACAGAATATCAGCAGGTGTCGATTCTCTATGATTTATGATCACCTATCCACCACAATATCGCACATGTTATCTTTCCTGTATCAATATGTCGTCTAGATATATTCCTCACCTATAGTGCTCTTAATTATTTTTGAGGTTCGAAATTTCATTGCATTCAACTTGCCCTCTGATTTTAGGGATTGTGGACGAGGTGTTCGACATTCAAAGAAGAATATAATTAAGAAATAATATTTGTCTTTCAGTTATTTATTGGCGAATAAAACATGGTTTGGAGTTCTGACGTGTACGATGTAGAAATTAACCACGCAGGCCGTAGAACTAAGCGGTTAGTTCCGGCGCTCAGAACGACAAACCATGTTTTATTCTACTATAAATAACGCAAATACAAATATTATTTCGATTCTAACACGACCAAATTATCCAAAAAGTTCAAAAATAGTTGGTGTTATTTTTTTAGAGTGCGTAATGGGCCAAGAAAGACACCGATTCTACATTCACGTCTCAGACTTGCAGTTCACTCAACTATGATTTACATGGTCGATCGACTCCCTGCTGTGTTCATGTGGCCGAAGTGGAACTGTATTGTACAAACTTCACACTTCTTAGACAATATATGTTCACACATCTCCCGTGTGCACTAACAGCTGAACATTTACTATCTTGAAAGAACAATCTTGTCTATTGAAAAAAATTAATATGTTATCCTAAAAGTATAGCAATATATAGGCTATTAGCAGCGACAGCAAGATTCCAATAAGGTCGCCAGATGGAACGGTTGGCGAGTATCTGTACAAGCAAAATCACAGCCCCCCCCCCAGTTGGTGTATCTATTTCTGTACCATTCTTGAATAAAATATTGTTTAATAACCCTTTCCTTCATCGAGATTTAGGTTAATATGCTATTATATCTCCATACAAATGACAGGCATTTAGCTATCATGCAGTGGATAAGTAGTCGCCATATCTATCCCACCTCCATGAGATTCTGGCCAATACGAACAGAATATGAACATTGGCTACTACATTGTCAATGTATGTCGTATTGGTAATGGCGTCAAGAGGTGCTTCTATGAGGGAACGGGTTAATGAATATTGGTTTGGCTACTACATTGTCAATGTATGTCGTATTGGAAATGGCGTCAAGAGGTGCTTCTATGAGGGAAAGGGTTTATGAACATTAATGGGAAGTATCTGAATAGCTCGCATAATAGTACCACTATCATGGGCGTAACGTATTCACGACTAGTCCGGCCACGGACGCCCACTATCATGGGCGTAACTAACATATTCACGACTAGTCCGGCCACGGACGCCCACTATCATGGGCGTAACTAACGTATTCACGACTAGTCCGGCCACGGACGCCCACTATCATGGGCGTAACGTATTCACGACTAGTCCGGCCACGAACGCCCACTATCATGGGCGTAACGTATTCACGACTAGTCCGGCCACGGACGCCCACTATCATGGGCGTAACGTATTCACGACTAGTCCGGCCACGGACGCCCACTATCATGGGCGTAACGTATTCACGACTAGTCCGGCCACGGACGCCCACTATCATGGGCGTAACGTATTCACGACTAGTCCGGCCACGGACGCCCACTATCATGGGCGTAACGTATTCACGACTAATCCGGCCACGAACGCCCACTATCATGGGCGTAACTAACGTATTCACGACTAGTCCGGCCACGGACGCCCACTATCATGGGCGTAACGTATTCACGACTAGTCCGGCCACAGACGCCCACTATCATGGGCGTAACGTATTCACGACTAGTCCGGCCACGGACGCCCACTATCATGGGCGTAATGTATTCACGACTAGTCCGGCCACGAACGCCCACTATCATGGGCGTAACTAACGTATTCACGACTAGTCCGGCCACGGACGCCCACTATCATGGGCGTAACGTATTCACGACTAATCCGGCCACGGACGCCCACTATCATGGGCGTAACGTATTCACGACTAATCCGGCCACGGACGCCCACTATCATGGGCGTAACGTATTCACGACTAATCCGCCACGAACGCCCACTATCATGGGCGTAACGTATTCACGACTAGTCCGGCCACGGACGCCCACTATCATGGGCGTAACGTATTCACGACTAGTCCGGCCACGGACGCCCACTATCATGGGCGTAACGTATTCACGACTAGTCCGGCCACGGACGCCCACTATCATGGGCGTAACGTATTCACGACTAGTCCGGCCACGGACGCCCACTATCATGGGCGTAACGTATTCACGACTAGTCCGGCCACGAACGCCCACTATCATGGGCGTAACGTATTCACTAGTCCGGCCACGAACGCCCACTATCATGGGCGTAACGTATTCACGACTAGTCCGGCCACGGACGCCCACTATCATGGGCGTAACGTATTCACGACTAATCCGGCCACGGACGCCCACTATCATGGGCGTAACGTATTCACGACTAGTCCGGCCACGGACGCCCAATATCATGGGCGTAACGTATTCACGACTAGTCCGGCCACGAACGCCCACTATCATGGGCGTAACGTATTCACGACTAGTCCGGCCACGGACGCCCACTATCATGGGCGTAACGTATTCACGACTAGTCCGGCCACGGACGCCCACTATCATGGGCGTAACGTATTCACGACTAGTCCGGCCACGGACGCCCACTATCATGGGCGTAACGTATTCACGACTAGTCCGGCCACGAACGCCCACTATCATGGGCGTAACGTATTCACGACTAATCCGGCCACGGACGCCCACTATCATGGGCGTAACGTATTCACGACTAATCCGGCCACGAACGCCCACTATCATGGGCGTAACGTATTCACGACTAATCCGGCCACGGACGCCCACTATCATGGGCGTAACGTATTCACGACTAGTCCGGCCACGGACGCCCACTATCATGGGCGTAACGTATTCACGACTAGTCCGGCCACGGACGCCCACTATCATGGGCGTAACGTATTCACGACTAGTCCGGCCACGGACGCCCACTATCATGGGCGTAACGTATTCACGACTAATCCGGCCACGGACGCCCACTATCATGGGCGTAACGTATTCACGACTAGTCCGGCCACGGACGCCCACTATCATGGGCGTAACGTATTCACGACTAGTCCGGCCACGGACGCCCACTATCATGGGCGTAACGTATTCACGACTAGTCCGGCCACGAACGCCCACTATCATGGGCGTAACGTATTCACGACTAGTCCGGCCACGGACGCCCACTATCATGGGCGTAACGTATTCACGACTAGTCCGGCCACGGACGCCCACTATCATGGGCGTAACGTATTCACGACTAGTCCGGCCACGGACGCCCACTATCATGGGCGTAACGTATTCACGACTAGTCCGGCCACGGACGCCCACTATCATGGGCGTAACGTATTCACGACTAGTCCGGCCACGGACGCCCACTATCATGGGCGTAACGTATTCACGACTAGTCCGGCCACGGACGCCCACTATCATGGGCGTAACGTATTCACGACTAGTCCGGCCACGGACGCCCACTATCATGGGCGTAACGTATTCACGACTAGTCCGGCCACGGACGCCCACTATCATGGGCGTAACGTATTCACGACTAGTCCGGCCACGGACGCCCACTATCATGGGCGTAACGTATTCACTAGTCCGGCCACGAACGCCCACTATCATGGGCGTAACGTATTCACGACTAGTCCGGCCACGGACGCCCACTATCATGGGCGTAACGTATTCACGACTAATCCGGCCACGGACGCCCACTATCATGGGCGTAACGTATTCACGACTAGTCCGGCCACGGACGCCCACTATCATGGGCGTAACGTATTCACGACTAGTCCGGCCACGGACGCCCACTATCATGGGCGTAACGTATTCACGACTAGTCCGGCCACGGACGCCCACTATCATGGGCGTAACGTATTCACGACTAGTCCGGCCACGGACGCCCACTATCATGGGCGTAACGTATTCACGACTAGTCCGGCCACGGACGCCCACTATCATGGGCGTAACGTATTCACGACTAGTCCGGCCACGGACGCCCACTATCATGGGCGTAACGTATTCACGACTAGTCCGGCCACGGACGCCCACTATCATGGGCGTAACGTATTCACGACTAATCCGGCCACGAACGCCCACTATCATGGGCGTAACGTATTCACGACTAGTCCGGCCACGGACGCCCACTATCATGGGCGTAACGTATTCACGACTAGTCCGGCCACGGACGCCCACTATCATGGGCGTAACGTATTCACGACTAGTCCGGCCACGGACGCCCACTATCATGGGCGTAACGTATTCACGACTAGTCCGGCCACGAACGCCCACTATCATGGGCGTAACTAACGTATTCACGACTAGTCCGGCCACGGACGCCCACTATCATGGGCGTAACGTATTCACGACTAGTCCGGCCACGGACGCCCACTATCATGGGCGTAACGTATTCACGACTAATCCGGCCACGGACGCCCACTATCATGGGCGTAACGTATTCACGACTAGTCCGGCCACGGACGCCCACTATCATGGGCGTAACGTATTCACGACTAGTCCGGCCACGGACGCCCACTATCATGGGCGTAACGTATTCACGACTAGTCCGGCCACGAACGCCCACTATCATGGGCGTAACGTATTCATTAGTCCGACCACGAACGCCCACTATCATGGGCGTAACGTATTCACGACTAGTCCGGCCACGGACGCCCACTATCATGGGCGTAACGTATTCACGACTAATCCGGCCACGGACGCCCACTATCATGGGCGTAACGTATTCACGACTAGTCCGGCCACGGACGCCCACTATCATGGGCGTAACGTATTCACGACTAGTCCGGCCACGAACGCCCACTATCATGGGCGTAACGTATTCACGACTAGTCCGGCCACGGACGCCCACTATCATGGGCGTAACGTATTCACGACTAGTCCGGCCACGGACGCCCACTATCATGGGCGTAACGTATTCACGACTAGTCCGGCCACGGACGCCCACTATCATGGGCGTAACGTATTCACGACTAGTCCGGCCACGGACGCCCACTATCATGGGCGTA
>CM026404.1:29427106-29512104 GCA_014843695.1 Archivesica marissinica | reverse complement strand
CACACTATGTAAGGTATAATGTATGTGTATATATACCGTGAAGCTATGATGGATGTATATATGTATGTGGTCTGTACATACACACTATGTAAGGTATAATGTGTGTGTATATATACCGTGAAGCTATGATGGATGTATATATGTATGTGGTCTGTACATACACACTATGTAAGGTATAATGTATGTGTATATATACCGTGAAGCTATGATGGATGTATATATGTATGTGGTCTGTACATACACACTATGTAAGGTATAATGTATGTGTATATATACCGTGAAGCTATGATGGATGTATATATGTATGTGGTCTGTACATACACACTATGTAAGGTATAATGTGTGTGTATATATACCGTGAAGCTATGATGGATGTATATATGTATGTGGTCTGTACATACACACTATGTACGGTATAATGTATGTGTATATATACCGTGAAGCTATGATGGATGTATATATGTATGTGGTCTGTACATACACACTATGTAAGGTATAATGTATGTATATATATACCGTGAAGCTATGATGGATGTATATATGTATGTGGTCTGTACATACACACTATGTAAGGTATAATGCGTGTGTATATATACCGTGTAAGCTATGATGGATGTATATAGTATGTGGTCTGTACATACCACTATGTAAGTATAATGCGTTGTGTATATATACCGTGTAAGCTATGTGGATGTATATATGTATGTGGTCTGTACATACACACTATGTAAGGTATAATGTATATATATATACCTGAAGCTATGATGGATGTATATATGTATGTGGTTGTACATACACACTATGTAAGGTATAATGTGTGTATATATACCGTGTAAGCTATGATGGATGTATATATGTATGTGGTCTGTACATACACACTATGTAAGGTATAATGCGTGTGTATATATACCGTGTTATTATGTAAGAAATTACCTTTATATTCTATTTTATTGTCCTTGTTAACATCAACGAGTTCGAATAATCCTTTAATTTCGTTAGGGTCAAAGTTGCCACTTGTAAATATTGCTGAAAAAATAACAATGTTTATTCAATATCAACATTATCAAAGTTACATCCATAAATATTGCTGAAAACATAATAATATTCATTCAATATTAACATGACCAAAGTAACTTCCATAAATAGTTGCAGTGTTAAATATAGTATGCTACCTCATTCAGTGTATGTGGAATCGATAAAAGACTGCACAATGTGTGTGTTTTACGTTTATTTATCGTCGCTACCGGTTGCCCATATGAGCGACGCCTCCTGAAGAGATTAGTAATTTTAGATTTTGGAGGATAGTCAATGATACAGACAGAGACCCATTCCAGAGTCTCCTCTGGTTCTTTTACGTGCACGGTGTAAAGCACCGACACGAGACCTCGGTTTAACGTCCCATCTGAAAGACTGTTAATTGTATTAGGGTCAGACGGGGGGTCGAACCTGCGATCCCTGGATTACCAGTCCAGCGTGTTACCACTGGACTACAGATCCGTCTGTAGATTGCACAAGTATGGTGCCTTCGCTTAAATAGTTTGCGAGTCTGAAAATAGTTTCAAGGATATTCCTACGCATAGAAATTGTTATTTGGTCGTAGGTAAAAGGTTCAATCTTAATTTGATTAAACCAAGTATTGTATAACAACCAATGTATAGCGAGAAGAACTATAAGTATATTGCTCTTAACTATAATTATAAGTTTATTTTCGTTCTAATCCCTTTCAGTCTATTGCTGTTAATTTATATGTATACTGTTAATTATCTTATATACATGTAAAATACTGAAATAAATCATGTTTATAGGCCTGCAGTTTGACCCCGTCCAATTGTAAAGATTTATACTTTACTACCTGTTCCATGTGATTAGTGGCTTGTATCAACAATGTAGCAGTACATTCAGTATAATTTGGCGTATGTAGGTATTTTCTAACGGTTAATATGCACGATCACTCTGTGAGCTGAGAATTAGTCAAAATGAGGCCCTGACAATTTAAGTAAACGTAGTTTGATAGTTTATTTTATTAAATTCCAATAGGCTGTCTAGCCCATGAGGACATACATACATATTATATACAGTTAGCGAACAGTGCAAACATAAAACATACATTTTATACAAATGAGCTCCCACAGCCATTTATATTTATATCTATGTGTAAATACATATAATATTTATCTGATATGTGTCTTATAATTAAAGCAAATAGTTCTTTATTTCTAACAAGGAGAAGGTCAAAAGACACAACAAAACACAAAACCAAACATACAAAATTGAAGTTGTTGCAAAGTTGTATAACATGGCCGAGAGTAAACCCTTCGTAACCATATTCATTGCTAAATATTAAATATTATAAATTTAACATGTGGTCTTATTTGTAAATCAGAACGCATCCATTTATTTAATTCAGAGCGGCTTTGTAGATTAATATTACATGACATATACATAGATTCATTAATTAAATTCCATTCAACTTTCCAATCACATGAGAACACACATAATATAACATAAATAGTATGTAAGCTAGCACAAACATATAGAAAACATACGCATTTATAACTGTTCTTAATTGCTATTTTCTCCAAATCACTCCATATGCACATTCTGAATAATATGCAACGCTACAACGCTGTTCCACCACCAGTCTATCTTGTTCGAAAGCGAAGATAACAAGATTCGGCCAGTGGATAACAAGTATACACATACAGCATTATTATATGTATTACATACCTCGGCTATATAACAAATTATTAAATACATTTTTCAATAGTATATAGCATCACAAGTATACCTGTACAACATTATCATATATAGTATACACCTATATAACGTTTTAAATATGTATAATGCATAGCATCATTTGTACTCAAAGCAAAAGCATAATTGTAATTCAACTAACTTCTACACATGACTATATTTCTAATTATGAATGCCTTATAAATATACAGACCTAAATTTCGTATCTCCTGCTTATTTACTGAGTTCATGAGTTCAGAAAATTTTAACATATTCGGTCTGATCCAGTATTTTCTAGATATATACAAGTTTCTAATATTAGCATACATATTACACTCAATGATAAAATGGTACTCATCTTCAATTATATTACAGGTTAAACATTTTCTTTCGGACACAGGTGTCCGTACAGGCCTAGACCACCTGCCGGCCTCTATTTGTAACCTATGTGACGACATTCTTAAACGGGATACTGATTGACACAATTTATTAACATTAAAACACTCTAGATATGGTTGGAATCTAAAACATGATATATTCCTATAAAACAATGCTCTACTAGAATTAGCCAATCTTGCATTCCAGTTCTGTATAAATTGGTCATTTAATCTTTGTTTTACACTAGTAAGGAACATATCCACATTTCCAACGCCTTGGTATAACCAAGCATCCACAAAACCAAGTGAACATAGTAAATCTTTCAAAAGCGTACACCAATTACTTTTATTCGGATATGACTCCATATCATTTCTCAGTAATTGATATACTATAAATACATATTTATTGTCCCTTAGTTGCAAAATTCTTAACCAATATTTTATTATTTGAAACATTTGTATAGTTTTGTATGATGTACGTCCTAGTTCACCATATACAAAATCATTTTGCGTAGTCTTTTTAACTCCTAACAACTTTTTGCAAAACTGCATATGTACCTTTTCAATTGACAAATCATTAGCAAAACCTACTACTTCACAACAATAATTCAGAATAGGCGACACTAATTTATCAAACAATTCTATCCTGCCTGCTAATAATCGTCCACCGCATAATCTAAATTCACATGAGAGAAAGCTTCTATACAGGAGGTTTTGGGCGATGCTATATAATTGTGGCGCATGGAAAGATGTATAGAGAGAAAAGTAGCGGCTAGAAGAGGAGACTGTACTTGGCATAAGAGGGAACTGATGCCTGAATGTGTGGTACAGCAATGCAGGAACTGGCTGCCTAACCCGCGCAATCAGCCTTAGTTGGGCCATAAGTGGAGTTGAATTGTTTATACCAGTTGTAAGTACTATAAAAATACAGAACTTCAATGTCAGCAATTTATAACCTCTGATATATACGTGGGTCATAATAGATATAAGTGGTGCTCATGTATTAGATGAATACCATGCAGGGCCTCGCATGTGGCAAATACGATGTGCGTCGACCGTCAGATTTGTACCGCTATTCCTCGTGTGTTTAGTGCGTCGACCGTCAGATTTGTACCGCTATTCCTCGTGTGTTTAAGGTCAAATATAGGTCAACCTGCAGGCCTTTAAACTAAATATTGCTGAAATAGAATAATAAACCTCCAATATCAACACGATAAATGCTGCCTCTGGTATAAATATTGCTGAAACAGAACAATAAACCTCCAATATCAACACGATAAATGCTGCCTCTGGTATAAATATTGCTGAAACAGAACAATAAACCTCCAATATCAACACGATAAATGCTGCCTCTGGTATAAATATTGGCTAAGCATAACAATATTCCTCACTGGTAATCCAGGGGTCTCAGGTTCGATCCCAGTCTGACCCTAATAAAATTATAATAAAAGAACCATAGGAGACTCTGGAATAGGTCTCTCTCTGTAGCATGCACTATCCTCCAAAAATCTAAAATGACTAATCTCTTCAGGAGGCGTCGCTCATATGGGCAACCGGTAGCGACGATAAATAAACGTAAAACACACAATATTCCTCGACAAACAACAGGACAATGCAACGAACTTGATGTATTAACTTAAAGAGAGTGTTACTGTATAATAGAGGACATAGAAAACGCACACTTCGGATAAGTATACTAGAGGACATATAAAACGCATACTTCGGATAAGTATGCTAGAGGACATAGAAAACGCACACTTCGGATAAGTATTATTATTATTATTATTATACTAGAGGACATAGAAAACGCACACTTCGGATAAGTATACTAGAGGACATAGAAAACGCACACTTCGGATAAGTATTATTATTATTATTATTATACTAGAGGACATAGAAACGCACACTTCGGATAAGTATTATTATATTATTTTATACTAGAGGACATAGAAAACGCACACTTCGGATAAGTATACTAGAGGACACAGAAAACGCACACTTCGGATAAATGTGTTTTTACATGAAAAACAATAACTATATAAATACATAGTTTTAAACATTTTGGAATATTTTTAGTTGTTCAGTTTGTGTTTTGTATTAAAGATGTGATATATCTTTGATGGAATCCTTCGTATTTCGTGTTCATGTAATACTAATCATATAATGTATGTGTGCGTTTTCTATGTCTTCTAGTATATAATGTATGTGTGCGTTTTCTATGTCCTCTAGTATATAATGAACCTACATTTTAACTCCACTTCATCAATAAATCCATCCTTATTTTTATCATGCACTGTAAATGCATCCCAGAGTTCACCCTTTGGATCCTTAAGTGTCTGTACGAACGGCAAGAATTCCTCAAAGGATATTGCAGAATCATCTGAAAAACGTACATGTATACTTAGGTGAATCATATTTTATTGCAAAATAAATAATCGCTTCTCACCAATGCAACCCAGGTTCGATCCTCGGACCGGGAAGTATGCGATACTGGTGGTACGGTGGTCGCCAGATCCGAGAGGTGGGTTTTCTCCGGGTACTCCGGTTTCCTCCCACACTAATGGCCATTTACGCAAATTCGCGCAAACGAGAGTGATTAGTAGAAGTTGTTAAAACTTGCTTCGCAATCGTTGTAAAATAAAGTTTAAAATAAACCAATAGTAACTATGTGATGCACAAAACGATACCACACATAGTATGAACATGCAAATTGTTTGGACCACAAGTTATAACAACAATAGATAGATGCCCGCACCAGGTATACATATGAAAATAGAAGTAAGTCGTGTTAGACTCGAAATAATAAGTATCAACCGTGGTAAGGTCTTCGTGATATATTTCTACGCATAAGAACTTCAAATTCGGGTTATTCTGCGATATACAACGGTTGATACTTATTATTTCTTAATTATTATGTCAGCAGGGGCGTAGCTAGCGATTTTGTTTTTGTAAGTTGTAATCGTGAATTGGTGTAGTTGAAGTCGTGAATTCGTGAAGTTGAAATCGTGAATTCTTGAAGTTGAAATCGTAAAGTTGAAATCGTGAAGTTGAAATCGTGCAGTTGAAATGAGCAACTCGTGTAGTTGAAATAGTAAATTCGTGAAGTTGAAATCGTGAATTCTTGTAGTAAAACCACCAATAGTTCGTAATATATGGCTTATGCCTAAATATCGATTATAATATACATACTGTTTTTATCCAACTGTTCCATGTATTGTTTGAGTTCATCATGTGTGGGGTTGAATCCAACATACTGTAACAGTCGTTCCAGCTCCGATGCTGATATTACACCATCTTTATTCTTGTCGAAGTTGTCGAATTTCAATCTCCATTCTATAAATAGACATATATGCTTCATCTTTGTTGAATAAATAATACAGTATTAGGTGACGCAGCTTTACTTAATCTAGCTCATAGAACGCTCAGTCTGTATCTCAATGTCATTGGATGGTAGTGATTTCCGGTAAAGCATACTTCCGGGAAGCGGAACAATCTTTTTAGATCAAAATCGGCACTCGATCTTTTCTTAACTGGCGTTACCGTAAAATCCCCCCTTGAGTGGGCATATATTAATTGTTTTCAATATCGCCAAATAAATTGCATCATTATTTTAATTATACAGTAAATCTACACTTAATATACTGTCAAGATTTCTGCGAAGTGTCTAAAAATAGACCTCTGGAAATTATCTAAAAATAAAACACTAAAATCAACTGTTATGCCAAAGCCCTAAGAATCTGCGAAGACATTACACATGCTGCTATTACAGTACAGGCTAATATAGGTATGTACAATGTTTAATTAAGCCTAGCACACTGGACTCATATATAGTTTTCACTTTGCAGAAATATTGATATGCAATAATTTAGCCTGGGAAATGACTATAGCTACAAGCAGTGTGTAGGTAAAATCATTAACTCCCTGAACTCACAGAAGCTTAGAGTTTGGACACATGTTTGCGGGTTCAATATTTTGTTCTTATGTGGTTTTGAACCCGCAAACATTTGTCCAAACCCCAAGGGTCTGTGTCTGAACTGGCAAACACTTGAATATCTACGCATACAATCATGAGTTAAACACCTATACACACTCAGAAGTAACTTGGTATGCGTCGAACAGAACCATCTAACACCTACCAGGTACCTGAACTACTTAATTATACTGTCTCGAACCCAGTACCATTGTCTTGTTACTTTCCATACAAACCTTTTTCATCACCAGTCGTCTGAAAAATAACAAAGATCCGTGTATCGCAAACGTCATAAACTCCCATAAACGTCATAAGGCCGCTTAACGTCATATTCGTTTAGGAGAGTTATGACGTTTAATAGTGCTACAGTAGCCTGGGTTCAGTCTGTCGATTTTCCACATTTTAACTTCTAGCCAAATAACAGCCTGGGGAAACTGGATTTCCGATCTACTTACACCCACTTTTTTGAAGGTGTATATTTGAAGAAAGACAACTCTTCTCTACAAGATAATATCGCTAAATATAGAAACGGAATTCTATCGAAAATCGCCGAACAGGCACGGTTATACATGATCATTTCCGAATATACACGAATGTTCCCGTAGACACATTTACATAAAATGTCCCGTTTCTGTGTTATATCGACGAGATGGCGGAAATCGCCAAACAGGCACGATTATACATGATAATTTCCGAATATACACGAATGTTCCCGTAGACTCATTTACATATAATGTCCCGTTTCTGTGTTATATCGACGAGATGGCGGATTCTACATATTACATTTAGATGGTAATGGATCGATTCGGCGTAATTGAACTAAGGACGACTTAAATATTGAGTAAATATGTCAAATCTGACGCACATTGTACTTTTTAAAACTAGTTATTGACCCATAAACAATGGCGGCCAATTATAGTTTTATCAGCCTTGCAGTGCCTCGCTTTCGATTCAAGTACGTCATTACTTAAGTCACGTGCTAATAGGCCTATTAATAGGATTAATAAGTTCACGGGAAACCCCGCCAGTTTCCACAGGCGTTGATACGTTCAGAACCTCAATACGGCCCAATTAATAATCTCGGTGTTAAAATATATTTAATTGACTGACCAGGCAAATTATATCGACGCCTGTTCCCAGGCTAGTGCTACAGTTGTACCATTTTATAAGCATGTGTTATAATTATAAACTCTTTCATAAAATCCATTCAAACAATATTATAAAGAAACATAATACAATCTAAATAGAACCTAATACAGTCTACATCCGTTATGTCGAATTCCGTCGGACCGAACACAATACTTCGACATAACCGACGTTTGACTTAACGAAATTCTATATAAACAGAGCCAGTTTTATGTAAAATGATGTCTGAAATGGGACTTTGATCCGACTTCGAAATAACCGGAGAATTCGACATTGACATAGCGGATGTAGACTTATATGGAATTAGGATCCATGAAGCATAGCTCAAAGTTAAAGGACACAGTGCGATTAAATAGAATAATGTTTAAAGTATGCATGGTACATTGTTCAACAAAACAACCCAATATAAGTTCCAAAAACGTGAGCCTCCGTGGCCGAATGGTTACGGTCGTTGACATCAAATCATTTGCCCCTCATAGCTGTAGGTACGAATCCCACTTGGGTGTCGAATTCTTTCAAGTGAGGAAGCTGTCCAGTTGGTTTGGGGCAGGTTGGTGGTTCTATCCGGGCGTCCGCCCGTGCCTGAAATACTGCTCCAAGTGGCAGCTGGTTCCTCCGCAAATAATAGCTTCAAGTGAGGAAGCTATCCAGTTGGTTTGTGGAAGGTTGGTGGTTCTTCCCGGGCGTCCGCCCGTGCCTGAAATACTGCTCCAAGTGGCAGCTGGTTCCTCCGCAAATAATAGCTTCAAGTGAGGAAGCTATCCAGTTGGTTTGTGGAAGGTTGGTTGTTCTTCCAGGGCGTCCGCATGTGCCTGAAATACTGCTCCGATGGGCACCCGGTGTCTTCCTCCGCAAATACTAGCTGGAGAGTCGTCATATGCCCTAAGCTGTTGGCGCGACTTTAAACATAACAACAACCAAACATAATTGTTAAAAATAATTGTGCTATGAAACAATTTTTAAATAACATACCATGTCTATTGCAGGGCTATATCCAGATCTTTCGTTTTAAGCTTGAACACTGATTTACACAGAGATCATTATACATACTCCAATACACAGATTATACATATACTTAGACCATCGTCAATTAGTTAACGCATATATGGTTTTGTTTAATGTAGTATTTAAAACGTATAAAGGTATTTGGCCGTTATTAAGTTACATGCATATGCGAAAGTGTCCAATCGTGGTCGAGAAATTAATATGTAGAGTTCAATTTCGCAAATACTGTTTTAAGATTTTAAATACCAGTATTCGATTTTGAAATCGAGAAGAATACAATATTTGGGCGAAACGTTTAATGCGGTAGAGCCATATAATCTGTTGTTGATTAGTTTAAAAGGGGATTAATCAGATCGTGTATATTAATTGAATGACAACCACTATATATCGGGTTCGATACTAGGTCAGGCCACGTATGTAGTCACGGTCATTAGGTTAAACAATATTTATTTCTTTGAATAAACGTCAATTATAAATACTATGCACATTGTATATGCATGTAGGATTGAGGAGAACTCAAAACCTGTATAGTTACCTCTTTCCTATATAGTTTCATTGAGCAAGGCACCTCACACACATTTCTTGTGTGTGTTTTACATTTATTTATCGTCGCTACCGGCTGCCCATATGAGCGACGCCTCCTGAAGAGATTAATCAATTTAGATTTTTGGAGGATAGTGCAATGATACAGACAGAGACCCATCCAGAGTCTCCTCTGGTTCTTTTACGTGCACGGTGTAAAGCACCGACACGAGACCTCGGTTTAATGTCCCATCTGAAAGACTGTTAATTTTATTAGGGTTAGACGGGGGATGGAACCTGCGATCCCTGGATTACCAGTCCAGCGTGTTAATCACTGGACTACAGATCCGTCATTTCTTAGTATTGGTGAACCGCTTAGGTTGGCCTGCCCCGGAAACATTAATGGAACATACATTTATATACTGTGTATTGTATGCTAGCAATGTTATTCCACTTTCGCTTCTTATAATTATTCTTAGAGATCTCCTACAGTATATACAATAGGTACTTATTTATAAAACAATGTTATCAGTTGATTAAAACGATGTTATTAAAATCACACTTATCATACGGCAACGTCTGGTTAGGGCACAGCAGTAAAAACAAAGGATTCCAACTAAACGGTCCGATATACATTTTGGGATAAATCAGACCTTTCTGCCAAGGGGGGTAATAGAGAGTTAGCACTCTCTCAGTAGCAGACGGCTAATGTTTTTGTTTTGGAGTTCAAAGACACACCCAACAACGTATTGAACGATACAAATTAAAAATTATATCTATTCGCGATATTAAAGTATAAGTATGTACTATATGTATCTTTTTAAAGTTATGTAAAAATTCTAGTGGTTTTTTTTAGCAACTGTTGTGAAGCAAGTTTTAAAGCAGCATTACATCGTAATAAAGGATGTTTTGTGTAAAATATAAATACTAATGGGTGTGTGTTTACAAAAATCGAAATAGTCGCTCAGAAACGATAAAATTCCAATAAATTTAAACCGTCGTATACGCGAATTTGTTTACAAACACCAACACGTAAACACGCACTGTTTATCAACGAACCAAAATGTAAACACACACAACGTGCATGCGTGAAATAGCGGATGTAGAAAAGCACGTTGAACATGACAGAAGTTTATGTATGTCCCATTAATGTCAAACCCCTTGCGAGAACCTATACAACAGTGGTTATGAATCGACATATCAAGTAATTCAATTAAAACAGACACCGTGGGGCAAATGGGGAGGATTTAGAAAGACATTGAAATTCACCAATGCCGTCGCGTATTATCTACTAAACTGCTAAACGCAAGGTTTGTTGCTATGTTTTATTTTGTAAGAATTATTTTAGTTTTGAGCACTAACGATGTATCTTATAACTACCAGTACTACAATCATTGTAGCGCTTAAAATCAACATACTATGGTATATGTCAGTGGACAAACTGGACATACTTTTTGTCAAACAATCGTTATAATTTATGGCCCCCCCCCCCCACGGGGTATAAAACCAAGACATATTTGAGAAGACAGTTACTTTATCGCCTATATATTTTCGTAAATACCAAATTGGTTGTGCTTAGAATACATTTGATATTCAAAGTAACAATGAATGTATTTGTTTTTACAGTTAATACGCTATTAATTCTAAATGTAATATGTACATGCAGGAGACAAGTGGAAAATGGTGTTTAGCAATATCAAAGACTGTGCCATAACAAAGATTGATACATAACCATAGTGATGATGTATGTAGTGAAGCCGCTTAAATCAACACGGCCTCTTCCTCGTGACAATGTGTTCCATTAAGGGGATGAGGCAGCGAGATCAATTAAACTAATGATGAAATAACTTGTTTCGCAATCAAGCAATTTGAATAAACTAGATAAGATATTGACCCAGCTAAAATTAAGAATTGTTATGGGTATGTGTCATTCTTGTTGCAGAATTAGATCAGAACTGTGTATTATTGAAGACATGTCAGGCATCAGGGTACTGTCGAATGTCCACAAGATGAACGAGGACGGAAACACCACACTATTGAATAACAGAGAGATCATTCATAAGGTAACTTCATTAATACATTGAATCTACACTAAAGCAGCTGTGTCGCATATTAATTATTTTATTTTAATAGACCAGATTCTCACACCTTATTTAATTTATTATTATTATTATATAAACAGGTATAAATTTATAATGCCTGACTAGACCATGTAATAGTTTATTCTATTGACTGTATATCGATACTTTGGACACTATATAACCCTCCTCAAAGGGTCGTGAATATGCCACCACCTAAAGAAATGTTCATATTACTTGGAGAATGTAATTTGATTTTTCCATCAATCAATAATTAACCATGTAATAGGAATGGGTGCTAATGTTTATAGCTACGTCTGTCTGGGGACAGGGTATCTCAAAAATATGTTGATAGACTTTGTGGATGTTTGCTGGTGTATGATTTGTGTGAATTCGGTTAAATGTCTTGTGTGATCAGCGACGGGTCCACTCCAATTAATTTCTATAGTAGGAAACCTCGTATGAACTGTCAAATAAACAATACCATGCGTTTGACCTATCAATGTCGAATCGGGGTCATGCTAATCTGTTGTCAAATACCAGCAATCCAAGTGCTATTCCCTAGTTTTATAGATCTAGATTTTATGGTCATTCTGAAATTTGTATATTACCGACAGCATAACAGCTTATGTATACAAGTGCCCCCTGAGCAGTATTGTATGCACCTGGTAAAACCACCAACCTGATATAATTGGACACCACCAGTGGAACTGAACCTATAGGGTTGAGAAGCAGGTGACTGACTACCTTAGATACTCATCCACGGAGATATAGTGGCTGTTGCAGACAGATAGTGTATGTAGCATTCTGTCAATAGCTTCATATAAACTGCCGAGTTAAAATGGGATCATTGTGTAAAACTAGGCCAGCTTACAATACTGAATTGTGCGATAACTCATTTACACAACAGTTGGTTCGTACAAAGCCAGATCAGTAGTTTGACGATACTTTTAACCATTGTCTGGTTTGTCAGGGTAAACTGGCTCTAGTTTGGTTTAGTACCAGTATTATTGATATTGTATTTTATTTACAGGCTATGAAGAATATAGCAACAACTGGACACATTATGCTGTGAAAGAACCGAAGTAGTATGGATATATATGCGATAATGCCAATCATATCCAGACACTATGCAGTGAAGAAAAACGGACAGAACAAACTGTGCCGACTCAACATGATTCGAGGATTACTGACTGTAACTTATCTCCCCCTCAAGCTAAAACGTTATTTGAAACAAAGAAATGAAAGAGAACAATTGTCATTTAATGCATTTTTATTCCAGATGATTATACGGCAATTCATTTCATTAAGATCCATAATATCAAATTGATTTGGTTATTAGTTTGTTCCATTGCGTCCCAACATTTCCATGTATATTCCATTGCGTCCCAACATTTCCATGTAGTACCGAAGACACTGTCAGAACCTGTCCGTCTAGGACCAACTGTTCAATCTGAAACAAGAGTAAATTATCATAAAAGTCTGAATGTATTAGTGACATTTGAGGTTAGTAATTTCTAGGATGCAAGTTAATTTAAACAAGAGCACCAGGAACTTTTGAAGGCCTCAGTGTGCTCACCAGAGTTCAAAGGGATATACTTATATTAATCACTCTCGTTGGCGCATTTATGAAAGCGTAAATGTGGCCATTCGTGTGGGAGGAAACCAAAGTACCCGGCGAAACCCCACCTGTCCGATCTGGCGACCACAGTACCAGTTCACATACTTCCCGGTCCGAGGATCGAACCCGGGTTACATTGGTGAGAAGCGAGCGAGCTAACCACTGCACTAATGGGACAGCCAAATATCTAGTTG
This sequence comes from Archivesica marissinica, assembly GCA_014843695.1. NCBI lineage: Eukaryota > Metazoa > Mollusca > Bivalvia > Venerida > Vesicomyidae > Archivesica > Archivesica marissinica. The sequence goes on along the minus strand of CM026404.1, from coordinate 29,498,458 downwards.
GACGTCGTTTGTCTAATATCTGGTGTTTGGCCAATTCCACATATATATACTACACAATGGATCTAGACAGACTGCTGAAGGCTTGGCTTACACAATAAAAGCAGGTAAATCTTAAACTATAAAATCAAAATAAGGACTACAATGTATTCGCTTTACTGTATCACACTTTGCTGTATCACACTTTGCTGTATCACACTTTGCTGTATCACACTTTGCTGTATCACACTTTGCTGTATCACACTTTGCTGTATCACACTTTGCTGTATCACACTTTGCTGTATCACACTTTGCTGTATCACACTTTGCTGTATCACACTTTGCTGTATCACACTTTGCTGTATCACACTTTGCTGCATCACACGTTGCTGTATCACACTTTACTGTATCACACTTTGCTGCATCACACTTTGCTGTATCACACTTTACTGTATCACACTTTGCTGTATCACACTTTGCTGTATCACATTTTACTGTATCACACTTTGCTGTATCACACTTTGCTGCATCACACTTTACTGTATCACACTTTGCTGTATCACACGTTACTGTATCACACATTACTGTATCACACTTTACTGTATCACACTTTACTGTATCACACTTTACTGTATCACTACACTGTATCACACTTTGCTGCACCACACTTTGGTTAAGCTGCGTCCACACTTTATATAGATATTTACACAGACATTAGTAAGTCTAAGCAGCCTGCCCAGGAAAGGTGTTGTTAGGTAAACTGCCCGCCGGCTATATAACCCGAAATATAAATATAGTAAGTCTAAGCACAATCAAAAATACATGATACATAAGTTGTGTTAAATGTTGTATATACGTAAATAGGCGGAAGTACATCCGAGGTCAAATGTAGTCCTAGTATCTAAAATAGTTCATTTTTCGTTTTGATAAAACATGCATTTTCTTGACAGGCAGTGTATAGTTTTTGTGCTTTTTGAGAACTTATGTGACTTGAGAATACTTCAGACTAATCGATGTGTAGAGAAGATGTGATATACGAAATCAGGCCAGTGCAAACTGAAGGTGGGGTATACTGTAATATGTGGCGGAAGAATACAGTGTGTAAACACAGTGACGCCATTCGCAGATGGCTGATGTCAATGCTCAACATTTCATTTATAATAATTTTGATGTTTTTCAGTTTGATTTGAATACCTCTTCACAGTGGATGTGGTATCAGAAGAAATGAAAGATTGGACATACAAATGACAAACAGACTGTATATTTATACTTGTTACTATGAATTGATATGTTGCTGTTTCACAGCGCCCTGTATCATATGAGACACTGGACACAGATTATGATCTGTAATCAAGACTTACATCTAACACGTTACTAGTATACCAGAGGACATAGAAAACGCACACCTACATTATATACCAGAGGACATAGAAAACACACACCTACATTATATACCAGAGGACATAGAAAACGCACACCTACATTATATACTAGAGGACATAGAAAACGCACACCTACATTGTATACTAGAGGACATAGAAAACGCACACCTACATTATATACCAGAGGACATAGAAAACGCACAGCTACATTATATACCAGAGGACATTGAAAACGCACACCTACATTATATACCAGAGGACATAGAAAACGCACACCTACATTATATACTAGAGGTCATAGAAAATGCACACCTACATTATATACTAGAGGTCATAGAAAATGCACACCTACATAATATACTAGAGGACATAGAAAACGCACAGCTACATTATATACTAGAGGACATAGAAAACGAACACCTACATTATAAGATTATTATTACATGAAAACGAAATACGAAGTATTCCATCAAAGATATATCACATCTTTATTACAAAACACAAACTGAACAACTAAAAATATTCCAAATGTTTAAAACTATGTATTTATATAGTTATTGTTTTTCATGTGAACACACTTATCCGAAGTGTGCGTTTTCTATGTCCTCTAGTATATATCGATCAGTTCCAAAAACGTTATTCTTATTTTCGCCTTGTACAATGCACATACATACGATGACTGGGGTTGTATTTATAAAAGAATATCACTAATAAATTGTATTGGAATGGAAGAATGTCCGAAAATCATTGGAAAATGGGTTCTATTTTCTTCTCATGAGCATTTATATCTACAAGTTCACGTACAAGTCATCTCAACCTCCCAATTATCGGAAGTGGGGAGCTCTATTCGTCAGGGTGAAAGACCCATTTTAAAGTTTATGTGTACCTTCAACACATAGAGATATCGGGAGTTCTACGAGTGCTTCTGTTTGGCCGCAACGCATATAGAACTCCCCGAGAGCGCTATGGGACGAAGATACACATCGACTTTAAAATGTTTACATAGAGTACATTAATGATACAATATAAAATAATAAAGATTAAAACTACATGATGACACTCTGGTAATGAATCAGGTTGATTATATTATTGAGAAAATGCAGTTTTGTGTTAAACGTACCACACTTCAGGTTACAGTAATTATTTTGGCATGGCAATATTGGAATTTGGACGGTTACGGAGATAGGCATGCACAATTACTATTTGTGAATATCTATGAACACATCTAAGGCCACACCAAATTGATAAGTCGGTCATCGGATTTGCCGCACCTAATTTTTCAGAAACAGAAACAAAATATTTGAATGTTGGCTCACGATCACACGATCGAAAAATTGTCCATTTATATTCTGTGGTGCGCTACGAAAAACGCTCTCAAACGGTACATTATTGTAGCGGTTTTACAGAATCTAGTACTTCCGCTACGTCAGCAAGATGGCTGCGCCCAGGGTGGCGATTGTTAAAGTAAAAAGTCGAATTGTCGCCATACATGTCCTACAAACAGACACTTCTTTTAGATCTGTTTGACAAAGCTAACAAGTTGGCAAAGCAAGATTGTTCTCGAGAAGAGGTTTCGATCGTAACAATATTTGAAAATCAGAAGAAAATCAACGATGGTGTTATCGTCGAGCGCACGATGTTCGCTAGTATTTTGTCAGACTTGGACTACAAATATGTTGAGTATGTTCACGAAATAAGCAACAGTTACATTAATCAGCAGTCTACTTCGACAAACGCATTTGCGCTGTACCACCAAGTTCATATCATTTGCCAAATAAACCCAATGCAGGAAATGGAATACTAACCGTTATGATACATTAATTCTATCTTCCTGCCATCCTATCTTTCTTAAATTGTAAGGCAATGAAAAGAAAATTAAATATTTCGGTTAAAATATAATTGCTTACAAATTAATTTTCCATTTTTAGGTTAGTAACTAGAGATGTCCCATAAATTTTGGAATGGAGATATTAAAACCAGATGTACAAATGCTACGGTAGTGGTATTAGAACCTATGACCTCCAACTTAAGAGTCTGGTGCCGTTTACAAAAAGGGCCTCCCCTGATACATGGTAATTGACCATGACAATAAATCAATACTATTTAAATTGGTGCTTAGCAGACTTCCCTGTCATTGAAGACTTCCCTGGACTCCTGTGTGGCTAACATTTATTGTAATATTTGATAATGACTTGTTCTATATCCGTCATATCCAGCTGACTTTTAAGCAGGAAGTTGTCAGTCACTTGCAGCAATGTGTCCATATGTGTACACCTATTCAATTGAATAGTATATAGACATTGGGATAATTGCAAACAAGAAATTGCTTAAATCTTTGACAAACATATTGTTGGGCAAATTCTTAAATTTTAATAGGACATAATGCATTATTGAATAATAGTTTAGACATAATACGATAAGGGATGTCATTAAGTGTGTGGAGTGTTACAAAACCAGATTAGTCTACGGTCATACAATAACTGACAGTATGTACTGTGTATTGCTGTTATTCCTTACTTCCCCCCCCCATCACCTGTTGGCTTGAATAACAGTTTCCATTTGGGTCTGTCTTCTGCAATATGTGTTGCTTCGCGACATTGGAGACCTATTCTCCCAGATGTGTCAAGTGTGCCCATTATGACCAACTGTTCGTAAGAACCCGAATTACTCTAGTGAGTACCATAGTAAAAAACGACGGTTACCAAACGTCAGTCACTTTTCACAAAAGGAGTGAAAATAGTACAGAGGTATTTCGAATATCAAACCACAATAACCAGACTAAAACACTGGTCGTACCATAGTAGATATTCGGAATACCTCTGTAGTATTTTCACTCCGTTTGTGAAGAGTGACGTTCGGTGACATTCAGTTGTAGCCTGGTACTCGCTAGGGTAACTCCGGTTCTCATGATAAGTCGGCCTATATGCCGTGTCAAAACTGATCCTATTTTTACTATCCGGTCCTGTGTGGATATGGGTGCCACTTTTGCAATAGAACAATAGAATATGATTCATTGTGTCATCTGTAACTTGATCACAATGACAGCTTATGTCACACAGTGACTTTCCAGCTTATATTGGTGGAGTAAGAACCCCAGATGTCCCTCTGGACTTCATTTCATGCTTGAATGGACATCTGGGTAAAGCCTTCCGTAAGTCATATGGATAGCTTTTTCACATGAGATGATCTGAACCATAGTTTGATTCGATCCTACAGTGATGAGGTGCAAGTGGTGCAATTGTCAGCAATCATAACCACTCGGCAACGGATGTCCCTCGAATCTTCAGTACTGTTTTGCACTGCCAGTTGTAAATTACTATATCCAGATTTCACCAAAGGCAAACTTTTAAAAACAAACAGTTTGTTTATCAATATATTTAATGTCTGCAACAAAGTATATATATATAATAGACAAGGCAATACTATCATACCATGTCACAGTTAGGGTAACTTGTCACACTTATTTTTCATTTAATAGCACACACACACACTACTATACTATCCTTATATTTAAATATTTTAACAGGATGTTTACCTACAGAGGCTAAAGGAGGTGAAGTTGTTTGTGTGCGGCGACCAGTTGGAGGTGAAGTTGTTTGTGTGCGGTGACCAGTTGGAGGTGAAGTTGTATGTGTGCGGCGACCAGTTGGAGGTGAAGTTGTTTGTGTGCGGCGACCAGTTGGAGGGGAAGTTGTTTGTGTGCGGCGACCAGTTGGAGGTGAAGTTGTTTGTGTGCGGCGACCAGTTGGAGGGGAAGTTGTTTGTGTGCGGCGACCAGTTGGAGGGGAAGTTGTATGTGCGCGGCGACAGTTGGAGGGGAAGTTGTTTGTGTGCGGCGACCAGTTGGAGGGGAAATTGTATGTGTGCGGCGACCATTTGGAGGGGAAGTTGTTTGTGTGCGGCGACCAGTTGGAGGGGAAATTGTATGTGTGCGGCGACCAGTTGGAGGGGAAATTGTATGTGTGCGGCGACCAATTGGAGGGGAAATTGTATGTGTGCGGCGGCCAGTTGGGGGAAATGTATGTGTGCGGCGACCAGTTGGAGGGGAAATTGTATGTGTGCGGCGACCAATTGGAGGGGAAATTGTATGTGTGCGGCGACCAGTTGGAGGGGAAGTTGTATGTGTGCGGCGACCAGTTGGAGGGGAAGTTGTATGTGTGCGGCGGCCAATTGGAGGGGAAGTTGTTTGTGTACGGCGACCAGTTGGAGGAAGGCTCAGGACTTGTAATGTACTACTGAGATAGAAATTCCATATTACAGTCCAAACTGTAGTAAATGGGTGACAGCAGTTTGATGTTATTGTGGTACCGAAGAAGACATTCTTGATGATAATGAACCTTATATTCAAGACCTGTGACAAGTGAGGCCTTTGTGTAAACCATGCCATGAAAATGGCAAAGATGCTAAAACATGCGGCCAAAAGATCATCCAATAGAGAAATAACTCAGACATTTAATGGATGTCATGTTGAAGAGCAGAGCATCATAGTTTGCTGGGAATGTTGGTTTAATACACATGCTTTCAACTGTTTGACATTTATTGTGCAATTAACATTCCATGTATATGATCAATATAAAAACACTGGCTATGAAATAGTACTATGCATGAACTTGATTGTATTCATATAGTCTAGTCATGTTTGCAACACAAGCTACTGTACAGCAACTATAGTTACCATTTGTACAGTATTACTGCTGGAAATGATCTTCAATATGTAGTGTTATTTTCATAATTTCTTTTACATGTATTAACAAAAGATTGGTTGTGAACGATTTGGTACATTATTTTGCATGTATACACATTTAGATTGTATACTTGTATTAGTCACATATTCTAGTCATTGTTGAAACACAATATTATGCACAGCAACTAAACTGTATACCGTAACCAGTATTGATCGTGAAAATAATTGTGTTATTTTCTTTAGCTTTTGTTATGATCTCAGATATATTATCATTTTTTCACTAAATTTGCATTGTTTTATTGCCACTGTAAACCTATGTCTTATAACTATGCATGTTTATTAGATAAGTTAAATTGTTTACCTGTTATTAATCTCAAGTTTTGTTATTAAAACATGAAGAAAAGTGGATATATATATATTCTTCGCTCTTCGCTCGCTCCATTTTTTCATAAAACCAAATAAAAATATTTTTATTTATTTTTCGCTCGCCGCCTCAAAACTAAAAAATAATCCGATGACCTACTTATCAATTTGGTGTGGCCTAAGGTAAATCAATAATATAACACAATCAAAGTCGGCTTCGTGAATTCTTGTAATCTTACAGCCTGTTGCAATCAACGCAATAGTTTCGTCAAATATTGGGCAAGTCCTGAAATATAAAAAAGCTTCATTATAGAATTTAGTGGAACGTGCAATAATAATGTATGTTACACCTATCTATATATGGACCTCATCTGGAAGTCCATATTGATACATAGCCGGATATCTCTAAAATGATATCATCATAACCGGATGAAGAGAAGTCAACCTTGTTATTTTTTTATCATCTCATTTTTAAAGTCAAGATGGATGTGCATAAGTCGAGATGTGCAATCTTGTCATTCATCATCGCATATGCCGTGATGTATACTAGAGGACATAGAAAACGCACACCTACATTATATACTAGAGGACATAGAAAACGCACACCTACATTATATACTAGAGGACATAGAAAACGCACACCTACATTATATACTAGAGGACATAGAAAACGCACACATACATTATATACTAGAGGACATAGAAAACGCACACCTACATTATATACTAGAGGACATAGAAAACGCACACATGCATTATATACTAGAGGACATAGAAAACGCACACCTACATTATATGATTATTATTACATGAAAACGATATACGAAGGATTCCATCAAAGATATCACATCTTTATTACAAAACACAAACTGAACAACTAGGAATATTCCAAAATGTTTAAAACTATGTATTTATATAGTTATTGTTTTTCATGACACTTATCCGAAGTGTGCTTTTTTATGTCTTCTAGTATAAAATGACGGGACGGCTATGTCCTCTAGTATAAAATGACGGGACGGCTATGTCCTCTAGTATAAAATGACGGGACGGCTATGAAAAGCTTCTCCAAATCGATGTATTGTCATTTATATTACATCCAGTGAAACGATAACCACAGTGCTAATGTGTCTGTATAGGTAAGAACCTTTTATGGAAAGTTGGCCAGCGTTGTTCGTGTCAGTTTTCTTGATGACGTCAGCAAGTATGTCGTCATCGTAACCAACGAGAATAGATTTGAGTTCATCTTTAGATATGGTGCCGTCACTGTATTCATCGAACGCTCCCAGTGCCTTCTCCAATTCCAGTCGAATATCGGACGTAAAGAATGTCATCTTCGCTGCTGCATGTTGAATCTTTATGAATTCGTCTAAGCCGATCTTTCCGCCAGCTTACAGAGACAAATAAACATCTAAATGATAGTGTTGGAGATATACATGTATAACATTGTAATTCTCATTGTTTGCTAAAAATTACAGCATATGTAGTGATATATTATAAATCAGACATTTGAAGCAGGCTACACGCGACATGAACATTATTAAAATGAAGCTGAATTGTGGGTTAGTAAAATGAAGCTGAATTGTGGGTTAGTAAAATGAAGCTGAATTGTGGGTTAGTAAAATGAAGCTGAATTGTGGGTTAGTAAAATGAAGCTGAATTGTGGGTTAGAAATGTTTTTACATTTGTATTTTAAATATCAAACCGCTATAGCATTGGTGAAAATGAGCAATATCTAATAAACTGTGATTCAGTGTAAAACGAAGTGCTGGATAGAACATTATATATATGTAGGCACATAGGCCTAGGCACAGCTCACAGCAGGAAAATGGATCAATGACTTCGCTGACGGAACTGTAGAAGCAGCGTGGCCCTATACGAGTGTCAACATACAGTATACAGTTGTCTCTTTTTTGAATTTCTTAACTACGCTTCCGTGGTCGAGTGATTAAGGTCGCTGACTGGTATGCCACTGTAACCTATCAACACTGATGGTCACTGATTCGAGCCCAGCTCAGACGGGTCCATTTATATGAACAAGTTGGCAGTTTCTTACGGAGGTTGGTGCACTGTACTGGTTAACCGCTGGAACGTGTAATACTTAGTTTCCTATACATCAATGTGGTAAGTACATTGGTTATAATCATACTTTATTTGCTATTTGCCATTTACATTACATACATAATCATGACAAAGCAAAGAGCAAAATGGGTTGGGCAACAAGTTCTAGCAACATTACTAAACTGCCCTCCCCAAGAAGAATAGTTGAATACTTGGCAAACATGTTATATGGTAAATAAGCAAACAACATTTACGGAGAACGAACATAAATCACGAGAACATCCAAATAATTCGCATTAGAGAAATGGATGAAGATACAGAGTACTGTAATACGGGTAATGGATGTAGATACAGAGTACTGTAATACGGGTAATGGATGAAGATACAGAGTACTGTAGTACGGGTAATGGATGAAGATACAGAGTACTGTAATACGGGTAATGGATGAAGATACAGAGTACTGTAATACGGGTAATGGATGTAGATACAGAGTACTGTAATACGGGTAATGGATGAAGATACAGAGTACTGTAATACGGGTAATGGATGAAGATACAGAGTACTGTAATACGGGTAATGGATGAAGATACAGAGTACTGTAATACGGGTAATGGATGAAGATACAGAGTACTGTAATACGGGTAATGGATGAAGATACAGAGTACTGTAATACGGGTAATGGATGAAGATACAGAGTACTGTAATACGGGTAATGGATGAAGATACAGAGTACTGTAATACGGGTAATGGATGAAGATACAGAGTACTGTAATACGGGTAATGGATGAAGATACAGAGTACTGTAATACGGGTAATGGATGAAGATACAGAGTACTGTAATACGGGTAATGGATGAAGATACAGAGTACTGTAATACGGGTAATGGATGAAGATACAGAGTACTGTAATACGGGTAATGGATGAAGATACAGAGTACTGTAATACGGGTAATGGATGAAGATACAGAGTACTGTAATACGGGTAATGGATGAAGATACAGAGTACTGTAATACGGGTAATGGATGAAGATACAGAGTACTGTAATAAGGGTAATGGATGAAGATACAGAGTACTGTAATACGGGTAATGGATGAAGATACAGAGTACTGTAATAAGGGTAATGGATGAAGATACAGAGTACTGTAATACGGGTAATGGATGAAGATACAGAGTACTGTAATAAGAGTAAGAAAAGTAGAAGTTTCTGCAAGGTGCATTCACCATTGTCATCATGAAATGGATGTTTATATTCAGGGCATACAAACCATTTCGTAATTTCTTGTTTACGATAGTTTTATTCGGACTGAAAACGTTGCGTTTGTTTTATATACTTTTGGACAGATGAAACAATTTTCTTCTGATAATCTGGTGTCTTCGAATAATAACATATTTCATGTACATCCAGGGTTTGTTGTAGGTATTATGCGCAACACGGGTTTGTTGTAAGTATTATGCGCAATAACGGTTTGTCTAAAATCACAACTGTGCTTATCGTCAACATACTTATCAGGCTGTCCAATTAGCGCAGTGGTTGGTGCGCTCACTTCTCACCAATGCAACACGTGTTCAATCCTCGGATCGGGAAGTATGTGAGATGGTACGGTTGTCGCCAGATCGGACAGGTGGGTTTTCTCCGGGTACTCCGGTTTCCTCCCACACCAATGACTACAGTATACGCTTTCATCCGTGCCAACGAGAGTGATTAATATAAGTTGTTAAAACTTGCTATAAGTCTAAACAGTTTTACCATACTTACCAGCTGTATCAAATCCTGCAACCAACTTGTCAATGTCACTCTCGGATGGATTCTTGTTAGCTTTTTGTAGATACCTGATAAGTATATATATTACATTCGTTATGTCGAATTCAGTCGGCGGACCGAACAAAATACTTCGCCATAACCGAAGTTTGACTTAGCGAAATTTGATAAAAACAGAGCCAGTTATATGTAAAAACGTGTAAAAAATATGTCTGAAACGGGACTTCGAGATAACCGGAGAATTCGATATAACCGACTTTCACATAGCGGATGTAGACTGTATATTACATTAACGTGAGTGCAACTGCCGCTACCAGGTACCACCTCCACAACGTGCACGTCGTGACCTAGGCACAGCTCACAGCAGGAAAATGGGTCAATGATGTCGCTGACGGTAGTCGCGCTATCGGAACTGTAGAAGCCGCGTGGCCCTATACTTGGCGAGACAGCAATGCTCGGTGCTGGCCACGGCGGATAGATGGCGACTGTTTTAGCCGGCTCCTTCAAGGAGACGGTGGGGCGTGACTTCTAGATAGCGACGAGGACCCCAGCGAAGACACCGGAACCATTATTGCTGCTGTGAGCTGACAAATGGTGGAGGATGTGGGCCTAAAAGGGCCTTCAAAAGGAATGATACAGGATGTGTCACCTTGGGAAGAACGCAGATGCCTCTTCAGATGTTCAAATAATCATCGTAGCAGACAACATAATCTACTTAGAGAACTCAGTCGCCCACATGCCTCGGCGGAGGCGACTATAAAGAAAGCTACAACATCATGTAACTGCCGCTCTACCAAATTAGACATTAAGTTAACATACCATGCAATACATAAAACGAATAAACAGGTGGCATATGAGTGGTCACAGGCGGATCTGTAATCCAGTTGTAACACGCTGGACTGGTAATCCAGGGATCACAGGTTCGATCCCCCGTCTGACCCAAATAAAATTAACAGTCTTTCAGATGGGATGTTAAACAGAGGTCTCGTGTCGGTGCTTTACACCGTGCATGTAAAAGAACCAGAGGAGACTCTGGAATGGGGTCTCTGTCTGTATCATTGCACTATCCTCCAAAATCTAAAATGACTAATCTCTTCTGGAGGCGTCACTCATATGGGCAACTGGTAGCGACGATAAATAAACGTAAAACACACACACATATGAGTGGTCCAGCGACTAACACGGTGTACTGTGATGCGATCCAACTATGATAATAATAGTCCAGCTTCCTTGCAGAAGGTCGGTGGTTTTACCCAAGTGTTCGTCCATGTCTGACATGCTGTACTGATACACTGGGCGTATAAATCTACCGTGGATGACTCTGATGCCTCTGCAATTGAGGCATCGTCTACATCTCCAAACAATAAAATGACTAATATAACTATTGAGGTCCCGCATACCAAGTAACTGACATGGACTGATGGATGATATTCTTAGACCAATAAATGAATAAGAAAATTACAGTTGGACCAGTTAATTTATCAAAATGGGTAATGTTGTCTAAAAATAGTAATATTACTGGTAAAAAGTGCAGATCCTGATAAGACGGCTCGTCATGAGCAGGCTTATTTGGACATATCCTATGTGTGTGCCTATTTATAGGTTTGTATTGTTGAAAGGGTTAAGAAATAACAGTTTGTCTTTCAGTTATTTATTGGCGAATAAAACATGGTTTGGAGTTCTGACGCGTAGGAAGTAACTATGCAGGCCGTAGAACTAAGCTGTTAATTGTGGGGCTCAGAACGACAAACCATGTTTTATTCTACTATAAATAACGCAAATACAAATATTATTTCGATTCTAACACGACCATAATATGTAAAACACGCAAAATAAATTGGTGTTATTTGTTTATATATCAAACCAGCAACCGTAATATCAGACTGGAACACACAGCGTATCAACCTGACGGATAGACTAGTGTGGTAGGCAAATAACGGCAAACAGACTGGAACACACAGCGTATCAACCTGACGGATAAACAGTAGTGTGGTAGGCAAATAACGGCAAACAGACTGGAACACACAGCGTATCAACCTGACGGGTAGACAGTATTGTGGTAGGCAAATAACGGCAAACAGACTGGAACACACAGCGTATCAACCTGACGGATAGACAGTAGTGTGGTAGGCAAATAACGGCAAACAGACTGGAACACACAGCGTATCAATCTGACGGATAAACAGTAGTGTGGTAGGCAAATAACGGCAAACAGACTGGAACACACAGCGTATCAACCTGACGGATAGACAGTAGTGTGGTAGGCAAATAACGGCAAACAATAAATTAAAATTAATATCTATGTACTTACACCTCTATCTCAGCTTTTGTTATGTATCCATCTATATCAGCTAGATCTTCGAAATCCGTCTTCCATTCTAACACATATAAATAAATATAAATGATTATGATTGAGTTTATTTACCCTCGCCGACGGCGAACCACATGGGCGAGCGGCAAGTATAAATACAGAAAGGGAACGTATATAATACATGATAGACTGGTCGTTAGTGTAGTGGTTAACACGTGCGACGGCGAAAACTTGGATCACAGGTTCGATCCTCCACATAACCTTAAATAACGTTAACAGTCTTTCAGATGGGACTTTAAACCGAGGTCTCGTGTCTGTGCTCACTATGTACGCTCCGAGGAGATTATGGCATGAGTCTCTGTCTGTATCATTGCATCATCCTCCAAAATCTAAATTGAATAATCTCGTCAGGGGGCGTTGCACATATGGGCAACCGGTAGCGACGATAAATAAACGTACAATCACTATAATGACCTTGAAGACATCTATGAGCTATAGCTTTCGGTTCCAATCCTTTTTCATACATGTATGTAAATTTAGTGTAAACTGTATATTTTTATATGCTACACCATTTTTTGAAATAAACTATGTTTAAAGTAATAACTATAATGCATACATATACCATACAGCTTTCGACAGTTTAATATGTGTTTGGTCATACTTTCAATACAGAGATATTGAATGATTATGTTACACAACGTCATAACACGAATGCACCATTATTCTACACAACGTCATAACACGAATGTACCATTATGCTACACAACGTCATAACACGGATGTACCATTATGCTACACAACGTCATAACACGGATGTACCATTATGCTACACAACGTCATAACACGGATGTACTAGTATGCTGCACAACGTCATAACACGAATGTACTAGTATGCTACACAACGTCATAACACGAATGTACTAGTATGCTACACAACGTCATAACACGAATGTACTAGTATGCTGCACAACGTCATAACACGAATGTACTAGTATGCTACACAACGTCATAACACGAATGTACTAGTATGCTACACAACGTCATAACACGAATGTACTAGTATGCTACACAACGTCATAACACGAATGTACCATTATGCTACACAACGTCTTAACACGAATGTACTAGTATGCTACACAACGTCATAACACGAATGTACCATTATGCTACACAACGTCTTAACACGAATGTACTAGTATGCTACACAACGTCATGGTTTAATTATGTTGTCACATATTTGTTAATAGAAAAAGAACATGTTCTTACTCTCTATCCGCTCTTCTGTTACTTGTTCTTCTGTCTAAATATAGTAACAAACAACATCGTCTAAGTATAGTAACAAACAACATCGTCTACTTATAGTAACAAACAGCATCGTCTAAATATAGTAACAAACAGCATCGTCTAATTATAGTAACAAACAGCATCGTCTAAATATAGTAACAAACAGCATCGTATAAATATAGTAGTAACAAACAGCAAGGTCTTAATAAATACTTTTGTCTTAAACAATAAATTATTTCGATGACATCACGTGCATTATATACATAGACTACGGATTGGATATATACATACTACATATTTATAATCAACACAACTCTCTGAATGTTCTCATACTATTATAGCAATGCATTAAACATTCGTATAGTTGTCGTATGCTCTTTAATATATCGTGTATTAACACTTACTCCTACATGTTTAAAATCACAGTCGCTGACATATTTACAGACGGATCTGTAGTCCAGTGGTAACACGCTGGACTGGTAATCCAGGGGTCGCAGGTTCGATCCCCCGTCTGACCCTAATAAAATTAACAGTCTTTCAGATGGGACGTTAAACCGAGGTCTCGTGTCGGTGCTTTACACCGTGCATGTAAAAGAACCAGAGGAGATTCTGGATTGGTCTCTGTCTGTATCACTATCCTCCAACATCTAAAATAACTAATCTCTTCAGGAGGCGTCGCTCATATGGGCAACCGGTAGCGACGATAAATAAACGTAAAATACACACTCGCTGACATAGGTACTATAATGTGCACGAAAGCAGGGGGTATCGGATGTACGTACGCTTATGCCAGTACTGAACATGGAAAACGCAGAGAGACAAATCAAATCAAATCAAATCAAATCAAATTTATTCACTCAGTGCATCATACATGATACAAACATGAGGTATATATATACAGTAATACGGTTTTAAACAGCGGTACATAGCAATTCTAATTTACAGAGAGCAAACAGAATATGTTTCGTAAAACGTATCCATCTATTGTTTACACATTATTTAAATAATTTGACTAGATATATTTGTTTTGTCGTATTAGATTGTTTTGTTTTTTTCCCCAGTGCGAACAGTGCAGATCATAATCAGACTCTTTTTTCTGGTAATTGAAATTTCAGACCGTCAAAAAAAAAAGAAAAAAAAGTGACATCTCTTGTTAAAACACTGACCGTCTATCTTTTGTCCATGAATAATAGCGTTGGGTGGTTCATTCAAATAATGGTTTTGGAGAAAAGATTAAAATTTAATTGCAACTCTATTTGAATTTTCTATGAAAGGGATATTGATATAATGTGTATATTTGAATTGTGTGGCTAATTGTGCGTGCTGCATGCATTTCATGTTTTTTTTTTTGTAGTTTAAGTTAAGATAACACACAAGCTTGGACTTGGAAGTCGTGATAGCGCAGTGGATGCGCGTTCGCTTCAGGTGCGAAAGGTCCGGAGTTCGAGCCCCACTGGAGCCGTTACGATTGTGCCCTTAGGCAAGGCATTTAAATTCCACATTGCCTCTTCTCTGTACCTCGTGGAGATGGATTCCATCAGGAATGAAGTCTCGAGAGTGATTTATATAAGTTGAAATAACTTGTTTCGCAATCGAGCTAAAAAAAAAAAAAAAAAAAAAAAAAAAAAAAAATGGACTTGCCGTTTCTGCGTGATATTATGAAGGTGTGTAACTTCAGTTCGAATATTATGAAGGGATTGTGAAGGATGTTGTTATATTCTGTTCGTGATTGGATTATAAGCGTTGTGAGGTTAGTGTCATCTATATATTGTTCTAATTGTGATGTGATGCTATATATATATTGTGAGAAGTTTGTTCTTGTGTTGTTTAACTGTGTATTCTAATACGTGTGTTTGGATATTTTATTTGACAGGTGCGGCTATTTGACAGATGAAATAATGGATTTGCGGTTGCTTTGCTGTCAGACTGGCTGCTGGTCATGTTGTGTCATTGTGTAAGCTGGTAAGTAGTTTAATGTATTTATTGTTTTGAAATTAAGATATTTCAAACTGTTGGATTGATACCTGCTTCGGTATATGGTCAGTGTATAAAATATATTTAATATTTTTCATCATTCAAACAAATTGGTTAACATAACTATATGGCTATATACAGTAATATCGCTAGCATGTGCTATTAAACAATAGTACACTAGATGGATACCAACTTTCAAAATGTATACACATGCATGTATTCACAGTTGAAGAATAGGGAAGGGGGTACTTAGATTTAATGCAGGGTTGAAATGGAGTTATGAATTCTCTATATGTGAGATAATTTATACTTGTAGGACTTGGTTTCTTCTTACATGCTGAAATGCCTTGCAGGTTTAGATTGCAAGACAAAGATATTGGAGTTAAATAGTTTTGTGGTAATGGATAGGACAAGTCAATGTAATCTCACAAGTGGTCTTACCGAAACGAAATGTAAGAAGACTTTTTCATGCATGCCTATACTGTATATACATATTATTTACATTTAATTATATCATATCATTTGCATTTCTTATACAATTGCACCATGAGCTTTGATTTGTACAAATTTACATTCATATATATACATTTATACATTGTTTTTTACATTTAATGTATTTAGCTAATTGTAATTAGCTTTTACATTTCTCTTTATAATATCAAGGAACTGACAAAGTTTAATTATTTCAAACTTATTATCACTATTGAACAACTGATTATATTTCAATACGTTTGGATATCTAAAATAGTATCTTTTAATAAATCTCCTTCTATCATCTACAAAGTGTTTGCATTCTAAGACATAATGGAATTCATCTCCAATATTTTGATTACATAACTGACATAGAGACCAGGGACTCTAGAATTTATATTTATATGTTTGTGTGTTCGCACCTTAAGTATACGTGAAATATCATTACGGTTTCATACTGTCCAAACTCTCTATATACACGTGTGTATGAGTTGAATATATCGACTTTAGCAAATGTTAATGATTTCGTTACGCTATTAACAACGTTAACGCAAAGTATCCTGAGTAGTTTTGAGGATGTATTTTATGTGTTCATTTGGAAACCTTACTAGACAATGGAACTACATATCCTTTAGTATTTTAATACAATTCTGGATGTTAAAGGTTTTATACAATACATATACTTATATTATTCGGATAGAAAGTCACTTGGCTTCTGCATATATATGTATATTTTGGAAACTAGAGGCAGAGAGTGTAAAGTTTATTATAATTATTCGATTATACAACCCTTGAGAATGTATGCATTAAAACTACTCGCTTTCTATATGAGAACATTCTGACAGTCATTTAAGCTCAATGTGGTGAATCTTATTCTTGTGTTGACATTTTGATAATGTCTTGCTTTCATTTATATTGTTATGCAGTCATTAGGTGACAAATAGGCCTATCGGGCCGGGTGCATCTTAAAGTTGTGTAACTATTTTGTATCGAATATTTATGTTTGCATATGTCACTTTAATAAAGAAAACTATCTTGCATGTACTTACAACAAATTTAAACAAATTTTGTTTACATGTACTTCAATATATTTCGCTCAGTTTTGGGCACATTCGTCCACACTCATATCTTACACATATCAACCACGGATGTGTATGACGTTAGCAGTGAGCAGTGTACTGCTGTACTACTGGCAGTGAGCAGTGTACTGCTGTACTGCTAGCAGTGAACAGTGAGTAGTGTAATACAGCAGTGAGTAGTGGATGATGTGCAAATGCCAAATTTCGGGGGGAAAATAAAAATAATAAAAATAGTTTTTATTATTTACCCCGAAATTTGGCATTTGCACATCATCCACTACTAGAATACGCCAGTCACTGCTGTATTACACTACCCACTACTAGAATACGTCAGTCACTGCTGGATTACACTACCCACTGCTGGAATACACTGCTCGTACATTCCCCACTGCTCACTACCAGAAAAGCAAGTACAGAATTTTTTTATTATTTATTTTGTTGTTGACAATTGGCAATTACACATCATTCACTATTACAATACACCACTCACTGCTGAATTACACTACCAACTGCTGGAATACACTGCTCGTACAGTTGTACATTTCCCCCACTGCTCACTGCCAGAAAAGCAAGTATGGAAAATAATAAATATATAATATTATTATTTTTATTCCCCCCCCCCCCGAAATTTGGCATTTTCACATCATCCACTACTAGATTACGCCACTCACTGCTGTATTACACTACCCACTTCTGGAATACACTACTCGTACATTCCCCACTGCTCACTGCCAGAAAAAGAAAGTACGGGAACAAATAAGACAAATTATTATTTTTATTTATTTATTTCGAAATTTGGCATATACACATCATTCACTACTAGAATACATAACTCACTGTTGGATTACACTACTCACTGCTAGCAGTACAGCAGTACACTGCTCACTGCCAGTAGTACAGCAGTACAATGGCAGTACACTGCTCACTGCTAACTTCACCCACATCAACCACGGGCAGTGGTTAATACATTGGACTGCGAATCCGCAGGTTTGGTCCCCAGTCTGACCCTAGTAATAGTAACAGTAGTAGTTTAATTTTTAAAATAATTTAGCTCCACTGCGAAACAAGTTCCTACAACTAATATTAATCACTCTCTCACACTCTCTTCCTGATGGAATCCATCGCCACGAGGGAGAGAGAGAGAAGAGGAAATGTGGAATTTAAATGCCTTGCCTTTCGCTCAAGTGCGAAATTCCCGGGGTACGAGCCCCGCTGGAGCCGTTACGGGTGTACCCTTGGGCTAGGTATTTAAATTCCACATTTCCTCTTCTCTCTCCCTCGTGGTGATGGATTCCATCAGGAATGAGTTATCGATAGTGATTCATATAAGTTGTATGAACTTGTTACGCAATCGAGCTAAGATAAATTGGTATAAACTAACATCATTCGATTGGAAAAGGGTCCATATACATTGCAAGAACTATAATAATTCCATACCATTTCTAGTTTCCTTAATCCTGCATACAGTTTATATTATATACACATAGCGTGTCAAGTGTTTTAAATTAATACTACGGAGTCCGTGCTGACAAGACAGTCGTTGTACTTTATTTCACTCAGTTACAATGTCTACAACTAGCTCTATGTTTCTTTATTACATTGCTTATTTTGTATTTCAGGTTATTGAGTTACAAATACTTTCATAACTAAGTGATCATATTTCGTAAATCTGTTATTGTTGATCAGCATATGGTGTTTTAATGCGATAAAACAATGCATACCAATAATCCGTATATAAAGACGATTGATCGAGCAGACAATAGTAAATGATTAGATCGATAGTGATCAACTGTTTGGTTTTTGAAAGTCGTGATAGCGCAGTGGTAAAGCGTTCGCTTCAGGTGCGAACGACCCGGAGTTCTAGCCCCGCTCAAGCCGTTACGATTGCACCCTTAGGTACGGCATTTAAATTCCACGTTGCCTCTTCTCTCTCCCTCATCGCGATGAATTCCAAAGGTCTCGAGAGTGATTAATATAAGTTGTAGGAACTAGCTATCCAGCTGAAATAAATTTGTATAAACTTTTTATTAATTTCTATTTTCAAAATGTAGCTCCGCTGAAGCCGTTACGATTGTACCCAAGCCATTTAAATTACATGTTGCCTCTTCTCTCTCCTTCCTGGCGATATATTCCATCAGGAATGAGGCATCGATGGTGATTAATTAAGTTAGTTTATACAACTTTATCTTAGCTCGATTGCGAAACAAGTTCTTACAACTTATGTTAATCATTTTCGAGACCTCATTCCTGATGGAATCCATCGCCACGAGGGAGTGAGAAGAGGCAACGTGGAATTTAAATGCCTTGCCTAAGGGCACACTCGTAACGGCTCCAGCGGGGCTCGAACTCCGGACCTTTCGCACCTGAAGCGAACGCGCATACTATATTAATATAAGTTGTATGAACTTGTTTCGCAATCCAGCTAAAATAAATTTGTATAAACTAATACACTTTTAGTTAATTTCTGATTTCAAAATGTTGTATTGCTGCAACATATAAGCGTGAACACATTTCTTTTATTTCGGCGTTCGATCATCCGTCTTAATATTTACAGTATTTCAGATTGGACTATAAACCGAGGTTTCTGTTATGCTTTGCAATGAACGATTGAGTTTTCTCAGTGGAAGAAAATAGTATCTTTCCCTGTTTTCAAAGAACCAGTTTATCTTCAAGAGACGATGTACAGTTGCCACATATCACACAGCAATTAGTCAACGTGAGGGGTACATAGGCGCTATGCCATGCAATATGTTCTATATGTCATGTGTATAACCTGATATGAAATAAAGTACTTGTCGGTATATCTATTAAATATTTTCTGGGTGGATAAATAACCCTTAATCCGTGACAAGAGGTGCAGATATGTATTGCACTTTTTAATAACGTTGATATGTTTGTCCCATGATAAAGTGTTATCGATTGCGACACCTAGTAGTGTTTCGGCAGAACTGGCACTATATGTTTGTCCCATGATAAAGTGTTATCGAGTGTGACACCTAGTAGTGTTTCGGCAGAACTGGCACTATATGTTTGTCCCATGATAAAGTGTTATCGATTGCGACACCTAGTAGTGTTTCGGCAGAACTGGCACTATATGTTTGTCCCATGATAAAGTGTTATCGAGTGTGACACCTAGTAGTGTTTCGGCAGAACTGGCACTAATATCACATCATGAACACAGCCTTTAGTAAAATGTCGGTTTGTACACTTAATTGTTACAGACATTACTTTAGATTATCACGACTTCCATGCACAAGAGCCTGTGTTGTATCTGATTGCAAAGGTATGTATGTAGCATAACACAAGGGGGTATTAGACAGCATAAGCTACACTGAACTACTTAAACGCACCATCTATATATGGGCTGTTTTCCCAATATTTGTAATTTCGTAACATTTGACATAGACTAAGACTGACCATCTGCCCATGATGTCCTTATTATTTCGATGCACATTGCGGTAGACAAACTAATTTGAAAACCGCTAAACGGATACTACGCCAAACATATCCCCCTGGTACGTTTTTAAAGTCGCACAGTGTATATGGAAAACACATTAACTTTATATATACGTAAACCTACAATATGTACACAAACATCATCATATTATGTATGTAGGACATAATCTACCCCCTCTTCAGATTTAAAGTAAAACCCTAACCCCAAGCTTCCGTGGTTGAGAAGGCTAGCTCGCCGATGTTACTTAAAAATCGCCTTTCATCGCTATCGGTGTCGGGCACCAAGTTCGCTCCCTTTCGGGGACAAGTAATAAAACGGTGATATATGAAAGTGTTGTCAGCCGCTTGCGGAGGTTGGAGAATGGGTACTGGTCTGTATTTGGAAATGTGGGTGGTCTTCTCCACCACGACATACTGACTTTGTACGACAATGCTCCGGAGTGAGCCGTGTACAAATGGAAACATAGAAACACAGAACCAGACGGGGGGGGGTCTCCTGTCTTAAATAACATGGCGGAGGGTATTATATACATACCCCCTAGTAGTAGGCGTGTCGGACCCATATATGTAACATGTTTAAAACAAGTGTCCATGTGTAGGGAAATGTAATAACGAACATTATATGTAGTATATCTTCTACATTTATTATGAAATAAAATATATATGATTTTTATTTCATGTCTTATCAATATATACACAATACATAATGGTTAATATTAATATTAACACATACCATAGCATAAGCAGAATTACATTCTTAACTCGGCTTGTACAGTTAACTCTTTCAACGCCAAAGAGATTCAAAAGCAATGTGCAAACAACATAGATCTAGATCAGCCGGCGTAGAAAGACTTAAATGATTTATACATCAATGAATGGGACTCGCACTTAGATAACTCGTAAATGTAACAACTACAGACTGTTTAAACATACCTTTGAATTTGATATAATATTGACACCAATACCACTAAAATTACCAGTGGATTATTGGAACGATATAGAACATTATTTTAGAAAGTGTTTATTTAAATGGCTATGTCAACAGTATACGACGTTTGTTTATTAGTTAAAATACTCAGTTTTTGTCGCAAATATTTGGGGACCCTATACAATATAATTTTCTTTTCATTGATATAGTGTCGCTTTAAATGTAATACGGACGATTTAAAATGTAGCTATTGCTAAGAAATAAAAAACAAGTATCAACCGCGATTAGATGAAAGGTGAACTAATTAGCGATTGCATCTCTGAGATTCAATAAAATTACACAGTTAAATAATAAAATCTATATTTGACATTATTTACACATACACGTTACGCCTTTTTACGATAGATAAGTATGTAGACCAGACTATATTACAATAATTGTAAATTACATGTAGGTGTCAGACATGGCTATGTTGTTTATTGTTTATACAAATTTATTTTAGCTCGATTGCGAAACAAGTTCTTTCAACTTATATAAATCACTCTCGAGACCTCATTCCTGATGGAATCCATCGCCAAGAGGAGAAGAGGCAACGTGGAATTTCAATGCATTGCACGGGCACAATCGTAACGGCTCCAGCGGGGCTCGAACTCCAGACCTTTCGCACCTGAAGCGAACGCGCATCCACTGCACCATCACGACTTCCACTATGTTGTAACTACACTGTACAGAAGTTACAGAAAATGTCTCTATTAAATACGTATCTAAAGCGAGAATAGTAATATTAATATTAATGAAATCTTCATAATTTTATTTATTTCCAATTACAATATGATGTTGAGAAAATGTTGAATTTTATAAAACTATTATAAGACACTCGTTAACCTGTTGTACGCTAGCGGCAGATACAATCACTTCTGCAAATAGTATAGAGCCAGATCGGACGGTACAACATGTGCCGTCTGATCAGGCTCTATGTTGTTTGCTATTCGGATAGTGGAGCTAAAGCACTTGGCTGAATAGCACACAACATAGATCCTGATCAGACGCGGCGATACACTGATCTGGATCTATGTTGTTTGCAAATGTGATTGTATTTACTCAGCTGGCAAACGGTTAATTACAGTGGAAAACGGATTCAAGTAAATTCATTAATATTAAAAAAAGAGACGAACATGGCTTCTCTATATGTCTGACAGGAAATAATTAAGAAATTATAAAACTATGTATATGTGTATAACTATAAGGTACATGCTTTATCATTAGTATTAGTATTGCACAATCAAGTGACGTCATTAACATTGTTCTTATTATACGTGTAATGTAGGTCTAGCTGAGTGTGTATACAATCCTGTTTTCGAATTAAGAAACGTTACAACCGCTGTCACATTCGTATACACAGTTACATCAAATACGAAACAATTGTCACATCTATATACACAGTTACCTCAAATACGAAACAATTGTCACATCTATATACACAGTTACATCAAATACGAAACAATTGTCACATCTATATACACAGTTACCTCAAATACGAAACAATTCTCATATTTCATTTCACTGCATGTTACATCTGTTTCAACACACTTTTACAATGGGTTCATTGCACGTTCCGTTGCAAAAGTATGTGCTATCCGTTACAAAGGACTGTAATATCCGTTACAAAGCACTGTAATATCCGTTATAAAGCACTGCAATATCCGTTACAAAGCACTGCAATATCCGTTATAAAGCACTGCAATATCCGTTACAAACGACTGTAATATCCGTTACAAACCACTGTAATATCCGTTATAAAGCACTGCAATATCCGTTACAAAGGACTGTAATATCCGTTACAGACGACTGTAATATCCGTTACAAAGGATTGTAATATCCGTTACAAACCACTGTAATATCCGTTATAAAGCACTGCAATATCCTTTACAAAGGACTGTAATATCCGTTACAAAGGATTGTAATATCCGTTACAAAGGACTGTAATATCCGTTACAAAGCACTGTAATATCCGTTACAAAGGACTGTAATATCCGTTACAAACCACTGTAATATCCGTTGCAAAGGAATGTAATATCCGTTACAAAGCACTGCAATATCCGTTACAAAGGACTGTAATATCCGTTACAAAGCACTGTAATATCCGTTGCAAAGCACTGTAATATCCGTTATAAAGCACTGTAATATCCGTTACAAAGGACTGTAATATCCGTTACAAAGCACTGTAATATCCGTTGCAAAGCACTGTAATATCCGTTATAAAGCACTGTAATATCCGTTACAAAGGACTGTAATATCCGTTACAAAGCACTGTAATATCCGTTGCAAAGCACTGTAATATCCGTTACAAAGCAATGTAATATCCGTTAAAGACACCGTTATATCCTTGCAAAATACCGTTATACCCCATACAAAACACTGTTATATCCGTTAAAAAGCACAGTTCGGTGCTACATCTGGATGATGTCCTGGTTATCAAATACTATCCATAAACTATTGCCACCAATTCAATACTGGACATATCTCGGTTTCCCTGTGCGGAGACCTGGCGACTTCAGTAGCATATCCAACCTTGGAAACAGATCCTTGTCGGTGTTTTTCGGGCAATACCTGATGGTGTGCGCGTTGTCTCCAGACACGCCACAGATGGGACACGTATACTTGCGGAGGATCGGACACGTGACCCTACCCTCGTTATCCTTGAGAATGTGGCTCTCGTAAACAGCCGTGGCTTCGTTATTGTTCTTACAAAACACACAGACAGTCTTAGATCGTTTCTTACACCCCCTTTGCTTAGATCCCATGTAGTATCGGTTCTCTGGCACGACAGGTCTCGCAGACGACATTTCACGTAATCTGGACTGATACATGTCCACGTCGTCTAATTCCTGTTCAATTCCGTTAAACCGGAAGTCATCGAAGGCATCCGATCGAATGCTAGCAAGATAACCGTCTTGATCTTCATAGAAATTAAAGTCCACTCTTAGAGAATCAGTGTCACTTGCTGGTGCCATGATGTTATCTAGTTCAGTTATTAAGTCCCGTTTGAACAAATGCTCAGATAATCCAAGAACATCATCATTGATCGGTTGATAATCCATGTTTATGTTTACAGGTGTCTATAACTTAATTAACTGCGCTATCTAGATTATCTATATAATTTATGAATATTATTTATTTATTTTTACAATTTATTATACTTTTTTAAGTAGCGGAACCAATTATCGCAAGTTCTGCTGCGCAGTGATTGGTCTATTCCATCTTAATCCTTGGGTGGTAGTAGAAAATTATTGGTTGATTTGAAAATCGTCACACTTGAGACCACGCCCATTTGATTGGCAACGATGAAAGCTTTATTGTTTGCCGACAGCATAATCTGTTTATTTCGATAATACATAATAACATACCAATCATCAATTAGAAGGCAATAAACAATGCTTGGGCTTCCTTTGATCTGTATCACAGTTTTAATGTACTGATGGACCCATGTACGTAATATGCTACAATGACCTTTAATCTTCTTACACTTATCTTTTATGGTAAAACAATGTATTAATTTAAAATAACAATAATGTTATAATTTATGTCAATGGACATCGAACTAAATAGTGTTCTGCATCTTCTGTTTCGTTTCGTACACATGTGCATTTTGAATTGTTGAGTAGATGATTGTTAAATAAATCCGAATTCAGGTTGCTACAAGCATTTCTGATACGAGCATGATAGATTTGTTGACTTCGGTCGCCGGTGTAACGTTTATCTGTGACCCCCCATCGGAAAGTGACCGCCGGCTGCTAATCAAGTCACCATTGATCTGATCAAGGGTGATACCTGGTCTTCTAAACTATTTTTTAACAAGTGCACGCTAGTGCCTATATTGATAATTCAGAGTCTTACCCCCTCCTAGTTTTATTGCAGTTTTTTTTAATTAGGAGATTAGCAACGTACATATAGATTTATCAGTTTTAGATATGTACATAGTTATAGTTATAAATGATATAGTCTATATTAAAATACTAATTGTGATATAATTTATGTGTATCTAGAAGCATTATTATAACGTCTCTTATAATTCTTCCAGAATGGCAATGTATATTATATAGTGATAATTTATTTACACATGTCTGTAATATTGTATTATACATTGATGAGACAAATATAAAGATATACTACCAATTATTCGCTGTCAAAAGATGACTCCCCTCTGTAAATATAGACCCCCTCGTAAAATGTCGACTCCCCTCACAGGAAAGTGACCCCACACTGCAAGGTCATATCTTGACATTCTTTAAGTTCACTTGTGACAACACATTCAAACCTGACGTATTTTATGACCACCCTTGATCAGCTGCATGCAGTCAGTGGCGTAGCTACCGTTATGCCTGGGCACATCATTTCCACAAGCATAGTGAAATGAATTAATTTTGTCTCACAATGTATGCCCAAATATACGTACTAAAACGCACCACAGACGTTCTATGACTTAAACATGTTCAGGGTGACCATGTCCCCGGACCCCCTAGCCTTTTCGGCATGGAATTACTCTAGCTACGCCCCTGACAGTTAACTGCCCCTGCATTATTTGTGATTTGTGGGTAATTCTGTGCTAAAATATGCTCACGGCAGGCCCCCCCCCCCCCCCCCCCCCCCCCCCCCCCCCCCCCCCCCCCCCCCCCCCCCCCCCCCCCCCCCCCCCCCCCCCCCCCCCCCCCCCCCCCCCCCCCCCCCCCCCCCCCCCCCCCCCCCCCCCCCCCCCCCCCCCCCCCCCCCCCCCCCCCCCCCCCCCCCCCCCCCCCCCCCCCCCCCCCCCCCCCCCCCCCCCCCCCCCCCCCCCCCCCCCCCCCCCCCCCCCCCCCCCCCCCCCCCCCCCCCCCCCCCCCCCCCCCCCCCCCCCCCCCCCCCCCCCCCCCCCCCCCCCCCCCCCCCCCCCCCCCCCCCCCCCCCCCCCCCCCCCCCCCCCCCACCCCCCCCCCCCCCCCCCCCCCCCACCCCCCCCCCCCCCCCCCCCCCCCCCCCCCCCCCCCCCCCCCCCCCCCCCCCCCCCCCCCCCCCCCCCCCCCCCCCCCCCCCCCCCCCCCCCCCCCCCCCCCCCCCCCCCCCCCCCCCCCCCCCAGGGCCTGAGGGCCGCGTAGGGTAAGGTACCCAGTGCTTAATGTTTATAGTGCTTGACAAGGGCCTGATTAGTCAGACGGAGAGATTAGTCAGTTTAGGCTTTGAAGGATAGTGCAATGATACAGACAAAGTCCCATTCCAGATACTCCTCTGGTTCTAAAACGTGATATTAGTCATTTTAGTATGGTGTAGCGGGGATCGAACCTACGATCCCTAGATAACGAATCCAACGTATTGCCGCTGGACCACTGATCTGCTAGTGGGGAAGGGTATGGTGGGTACCTAGTGCTTTATAGGCTGGAGAAGGGTCAAACTTATCGGGGGGGGGGGTAAAGTGATACACTGCTCCTATTTTTTCCCGGAATTGATTCAGTCAACCAGTCAGCTGCAGCAGAGTATCGATTGTTTTAGTTGGTTAGTTGGTTAGTTGGTTGGGTGATTAATTGGTTGTTGGTTGGTTGTTAGGCCTACTGCAAGTATTTTCCGATTTTCACTACCTGCCCATTGTAGTAATATTGTAAATTCCATCCACATAGTTCCAATATAATACTTCATTGTATCGAGTCGTTAACTGGTAAGGACAACACTAGTTTATCCTGGCTTGCGGAAGATCGGTGGTTCTACGCGGGTGCCCTTCCTGGGCACATGGGGCTTCCTACACCTCTTGACGGAAAGTCGCGGAATGACCTTAGCTGTTGCTGCGACTCTAAATACAAAACAAACTACAAACAAACACACGTCTATTTAAGCAATGGGTTATCAAACCAGGCCATTCCTTAATCTATTTAAGCACCGGTGTAACCCATCGGGACCTTCCCTAATACAGCCAAACATGTGCTAGTGGTCACCTCTATTAAGCAGCCAACCTATATTAAGCAGCCGTCCTCCAGATTCTCATACTGGTATCTTATTATATATTTGACCTGCGTCAAGCAGCCACTTTCACTACTTCGTCTCGTCTTCCAAGAAATAGTCAGGAGTCTTGTTGGGCTGTATTGTTGACCAGACTGGCTGCTTAAGACAGGTTTGACTGTATATTTAAGCACTTTGGACCCAAACAGGTCATCACCTAGTCTATTTCAGCATTGGGGTACCACCAGGCCCTCCCTAGTCTATTTGTATACTGGTGTATCACAACAGTCATTTCCCTAGTCTATTTATACCGCCTAAATATTACATTATAGTTGATTATGCTGGATGTATTCTTGGAAATGAACATTGATCTTGTGAAGCGGAGCAGTGATCCAGTAGTTGACAAGCTGGACTTGTAGGCTCTAATTCAATGTTCGCCATGGTCGATCCCCCATGCCATACTAAAATGACTCATATCATAGTATTTCGGATGATAAGTTAAACCGAGGTCTCGTGTCGATCCTTTACACCGTTCACGTAAAAGAACCAGAGGAGGCTCTGGAACGGGTCTCTGTTTGTATCATTACACTATCAACCAACACATAAACCAACTAAATCTCTTCAGGAGGCGGTATTACACCATGTGCAAAAAATGGGAAATGCACATTCGGAGGAGTGGTTTGTACAATGAACAAAGATTAGTATACATTAATCCAGGGGAGAGTAGTGTTGCAATGTGCAATATACGAGAATACGTTTAATAGTTACCGCCCATTGTGAATTCTCCTCGAACTAAAACGACCAATATACATTTCGGAATAAATTGAACTATCTGTCAAGAAACCATCAATGTAGTTCATTATGTTAATGTCAAATTAAGGTGCTTTAGATGCATATGGTCACCCAGTGACTTCAAAGCACTGGTCCCTCACCTCTGCTGGTTCGAATCCCGCTGTGTGTGCCGAATTATTTAATGTGAGAAATCTATCCAGCTGGCTTGTCGGTGGTTCTACCCGGGTGCCCGCCCGCTTCTGAAATACTGATTGAAGGGACACCCCGTGTCTTCATCCACCAAT
Organism: Archivesica marissinica; assembly: GCA_014843695.1. NCBI lineage: Eukaryota > Metazoa > Mollusca > Bivalvia > Venerida > Vesicomyidae > Archivesica > Archivesica marissinica. The sequence goes on along the minus strand of CM026404.1, from coordinate 29,469,693 downwards.
ACTAGCTGGAAAGTCGCCAAATGATCTAAGCTGCTGGTGCGACGTTAATCCACCAAAACAAACAACAACACCATGACACGTGCAGCAATAATTATTTCCTAAGGTGTATATGTCGTGGGATAAATAAATGTACGTCATTGCTCATACACAATTACACTTCTAAATGCTCACGATATGCCCAAACGTAACAGCAAAATGAGTGTACAGGTGTGTATTTAATTTTAATTAACAACATTTATGAGACAGCTGTCGCTGGAACTTTTGAGAATCGATGGTTGGTGTCCACTGTATGGGCAGTGTAGGCTTGTGCTCGTTCTTGGGGACAGCTTCCTTCTCTTTGTTTCCGGTTCGTCAGAGCTGCACTTGTATCCTGTAAGGTCTTCATCTCCATCAGTATGCTTCCTTTTCCGTTCACCTAAAATGACTAATCTCTTCAGGAGGCGTCGCTCATATGGGCAACCGGTAGCGACGATAAATAAACGATAGATTTGACAATAGTCTTGTATAAATACAAATGCTATACATATTACTTCGTCAAAGTGATACACTCGAATGCAATTATTACATATGTATAGATTTTAGCTTCTCTAAAACATCCTTGTTAATCAAACTACGTGTGATCTGATCAATGTAGGCTCCTTATTTTATAACCATTTTCTAAAATGTGCATTAGCCCCTGTTTACAATTTCAGTATTTTATCTTTGTTTAAGGCAGTTCTTAGCCACAGATTAACAAAGGTGTTCTAGGTCTTAACTGTATAATTGATTAATATCAAAGGTTGTTCGATTGTCGTATGCGGCGTCCTCGGCTGTTGTGGTGTCCACATGCAAAATTCTAATATTAGCACCATACACGTATCTACGACTGCTGAAAATACTTTGTGTTAACAAAGAACTTTTTAACAGAGGTATAAAATTCATAGAACATATATATGATTTCAGACTTAAACGTTTCTATAACTTTATTGAATTAAGAGACCTATATAATCTATCTGATGGAACATTCTTAATATATAACAGTTTATTGAACAGTATTCCAAATGATTGGAAAATTAAATTGAACACCCAAGCTGCTAACAGCATTGAACCCAAAACATGTTTTATTAATAATATGTTAAAAGTAAAGAAAAACAATAGATCTCTTTACCAGAAGTATCTTGAAACATCTCCAGAAAATAGACAACAATACTGTAAGGCAGAACAAAAATGGAATACTCAATTTGATGATCTGAATTGGAGAAACATATATTTAGTTCCGTTTACATGTACATTAGATACACGGCTACGAATATTTCAATACAAATATTTAATGCGTATAATACCAACAAACAGGTACCTTCTAAAATGTAAAATTGCTCCATCTACTTTATGTGATTTTTGCAACATGCATGATGAAACTTTGGACCATTTGTTCTGGGATTGCCATGCCTGTCAACATTTTTGGTCAAGATTGCGATCCTTTCTTGCTATGAATAATATTAACATTAACATTTGCCGGCAAACAATATCTTTTGGGATTCCACAATCTAATTTGAAAGATACATTGATCAACTTTATTATTTTTCTAGCTAAATATTTCATTTTCAAATGCAAACTTGATAAAACTCCTCCTTCTTTTATGTATTTTTTAAAAATATTTGAAGACCAGAAGGGACATTGAATATCAAATAGCATTTATGAAAAACAAGATAAATCAACATAACCGTAAATGGGCCCATTTGAGCATATGAGTTACTCTTTCTTTTAATTTAAATATTATTTATAATCATTTTATAAAACAGCGTGTGTATATATCAGGGATTGTTTTCTTGTGTGAGTGTCTGTGTTCAACTGCTGAATACAGAGACTATTGAAAAATAATATATATGTATCCATTTTCATCTTCCTTCTGTGGACATCTTCTTAAGACTTTCTCTATTATATATATGTCTCTTTCAAATGCATGGCGCATATCAATGTACAATATCCAATAATATATGCATACATACTGTTTCTGAACATAGTAACTTTGAAAACATGTTATATTGATATTGTATTTTGAGATGCACTTGAGAAAATAAATGATAAAGATGAAAAATGTTATACGTTTATTTATCGTTGCTACCGGTTGCCCATATGAGTAGGCGACGCCTCCTGACGATATTAGTCATTTTAGATTTTGGAGGATAGTGCATGATACAGACAGAGACCCATTCCAGAGTCTCCTCTGGTTCTTTTACGTGCACGGTGTAAAGCACCGACACGAGACCTCGGTTTAACGTCCCATCTGAAAGACTGTTAATTGTATTAGGGTCAGATGGGGGATCGAACCTGTGATCCCTGGATTACCAGTCCAGCGTGTTACCACTGGACTACATATCCGTATGTGCTGAAAATACTCACTACAGGCTGATTTATATACAGTGTGACAACCGTGGGAGATACATAAATGGGCAGCACTGTTCTCAGAACTAAGCCCCTTTTTCATATACATTGTAAATAATTCAGTTTAAAATCTTATAAATTTCTGTGGACGAGCCATGACACATGAGGGCGGTGCTTTTGTATATATGAAAGGGTTAATTGATAGTCTCTTATAGCTCAATAACTGAGCGGCAGTATACTGATGTATTGTGAACTGTAAAAATGTGTGTATTACATGTATATTGATGAGAAAGAAATTAAGAATTACTAACTATTGTACGCAATACATTATTTTATTAGAATATTATTTAATGTACATGTCAATACAAAAACCCTTTGTTTCTCTCGTATATGTTTTTAATCAACATAATCTCAATTATGACTGGTATATAATGAGTTCTTCCTTGCTAATGCTAGTTATACTTGCGAATTTATGTTTCACCATATTGGTTGATGTTTAAGGCTATAAACATGTAAATGTTTTATGCAAATAAACTTTATGTGTAACTATTGTATTTGCTTTAAACGTCTTATAGATGTTTTACGCAATAAACTATTGTTGTTGTTGTTGTTTTATGCAAATAAACGTTATGTATGTAATAAAATATGTAAACAAACTATATTAAAAGAGCGGGGACAATGTAAATCAATTAAAACGTTACATTGAATGCAGGTCTATTGTTAGAACGTGTCTATGAACAAACGTTACATTGAATGCAGGTCTATTGTTAGAACTTGTCTATGAACAAACGTTACATTGAATGCAGGTCTATTGTTAGAACGTGTCTATGAACAAACGTTACATTGAATGCAGGTCTATTGTTAGAACGTGTCTATGAACAAACGTTACATTGAATGCAGGTCTATTGTTAGAACTTTGTCTATGCACAAACTGAATTTCGTAAATAAGTAAACGAGCGCTTCATGTACTAATTGGAAGCTATTAACGTAATTAATACGAACTTATACAAGTTGTTTGTATCATAGTGTTGCATTAATAAATGGGATCGTTTTTATACACCTTTCATTATTTCCACAGTTTGCAAAATGCCTGTGACTATGCGGCAAGCTAAACTGAAGATCAAAGTTGTCCACACTAATTGGTTCTTATATTATTATCCACACTTATAAGTTTCCATTTATATATGGGAGATCTGTTATGTCCCGAGTATACAGACGGATCTGAATCTAGAATTAACAGTCTTTCAGATGGGACTTTAAACCGAGGTCTCGTGTCGGTGCTTTACATCGTGCACGTCAAAGAACCAGAGGAGACTCTGGAATGGGTCTCTGTCTCTATCATGCACTATCCTCCAACATCTAAAATGACTAATCTTTTCAGGAGGCGTCGCTCATATGGGCAACCGGTAGCGACGATAAATAAACGTAAAACGCACACATGTCACGAGTAAACAGACGGATATGCAGTCCAGTGGTAACACGCTGGACTGGTAATCCAGGGATCGCAGCTTCGATCCCCCGTCTGACCCTAATACAATTAACAGGCTTTCAGATGGGACGTTAAACCGAGGTCTCGTGTCGGTGCTTTACACCGTGCACGTAAAAGTACCAGAGGAGACTCTGGAATGGGTCTCTGTCTGTATCATTGCACTATCCTCCAAAATCTAAAATGACTAATATCGCCAGGAGGCGTCGCTCATATGGGCAACCGGTAGCGACGATACATAAACGTAAAAACACATTCTTACGGAGGTTGGTGCACTAAGTACTGGTTAACTACTGGAGCCTGTCCAGGAAAGGTGTTGTTAGGTATTATGCCCGTCGCTGAAATGGGCAACCGGTAGCGACGTTAAGCATGCTTAAAATAACTGATGGTCACTGGTTCGAACACCGCTCAGACCGTGTCTCTTTATATGAAACAGTTAAACTGCCCGTCCCTCAAATAAGCAACTGGTAGCGACTTTAAATACACTTAAATTGCCTATAGTCACGAATTAGACCCTCGCGTGTCTCTTTATATGACAAAGTTGGCAATTTCTTACTGGTTAACCGCTGGAGCCTGCCCAGGAAAGGTGTTAGGTAAACTGCCCGTTGCTGAAATGGGCAACCGGTAGCGACGTTAAATACACTTAAATAAAAAAACCCATAACAAACAGTAGTTAACTATGCTGGCTAAAGATGCAAAATAATGATATTCACCATTAAATCTACCATTTATCATACCTATGCTTGTATAGATATATCACATAATCAATAAAAGATCACAACACGGTTATTCTTAAGTTTCTTCCCACCCTTAGACTATAATCAAGTATACACACAAATAATATAGCTATTTGGATATAAAGAGAAAATATTATTAAAATCTCAATGATTAATACGATATTGAACGAAGCGTTATAACTGATCCGGGTAGTTTGTCGCAATGCGGCTAGATCTTCACTGGCGTATGTGCAAGCTGTATAACCGCTGTAGCGAAGGTTGGTGGTGACAAAAGCATCAAGCAAAGTGAAGAGAATATATTACGCTATTTAGGACTATTCAAATCTGCCATGGTATGTTTGATTTTACTGTAATTCGTTCATTTTAAGCTAGTGTGTTTTATGTAGAGGGAATACTAATTCACGGCTTAATATATCTGATTAGAGAGAACGATAACTTGCAAATCATAATCCCCAATAAAACAGAACTTCTGTTCTTTCCTACAACCAGGGAACACAACTATTCAATATTACAGAATAGAACATATTGTTTATTAGACATAAGCTCATCATCATAATAATACATATACAATTTGCATGCAATGGAAAAAAACATATATGAAGAGTGTTAAACTGATGGTAGATATACAGGTTGTTAAAATGTTTCCAATGTGAGAGTGTTATGAGAGCTACTAGATATGAATTATCTTTGGCATCTCTATTTTAATTCAATTTTATGTAGAGCAAATTAAATTGAAATTATCAAATTATATATTGGTTAGATAATGTTACCTTTACTATAATGTCATGTCTTGATTGGATGCAGCTACCTGTGTAAATAACACGAACATATAGTCATCATTTTTAAATCTGTGTCCACAATATTAAATTTAATGTCAGCATTAAAATATAAAATCAATAGGAAACCACTGAATTAGATTTATATAATTATCTTATTTGAGGCCATACTAGAATATACTGCAGACGTATGCGTGTGTGTGTTTACGTTTATGTATCGTCGTTACCGGTTGCCTATATGAGCGACGCCTTCTGAAGAGATTATGCATTTTAGATTAGATGAGGATAGTGCAATGAGACAGAGAACCATTCCAGTGCACCGACACGACACCTCGGTTTAAATTCCATTCTGAAAGACTGTGCATACCATTAGGGTCAGACAGCGGATCGCAGACCCTGAATTCGCAGTACAACGTGTTAACCACTGGCTCTCCAATTAGCGAGGTGGTTAGCGCGCTCGCTTCTCACCAATGCAACCCGGGTTCGGTTCTCAGACCGGGAAGTATGTGAGATGGCACGGTGGTCGCCAGATCGGACAGGTGGTATTTCTCCGGGTACTCCGGTTTCCTCCCACACGAATGACCACATATACTGTTTCATCCGCGCCAACGAGAGTGATTAATATAAGTTGTTAAAACTTGCTGTGCAATCGTTGTAAAATAAATAAAGTTTAAACATTTAAACTGACCCGTCTGCCGTATGGGATAGTTGTACATATGCCAGGTCAGGTTCTGGTGGTGTTGGATTTTTAATTAAAGATACACTATGTGATATTTTTTATATTTCTATTTTGAGTGATTCACATGAAGGTATCTTTTGGCTAAAAATGGTTCACAAGTTTGAGCAGTTCACCTTGATGCCATGTGTCTGTTACTTGCCACCAGAAAATTCATCTCGCTATTTTAACGTAAACACCTTTTATGATTGCCTTTTGACAGATATCTATGCTTTTCAGAATGATGGTATGATATATGTATGTGGGGATTTCAACAGTCGATGTGGGGGATTGGACGACTTTATTGCGGGCGTAGATAATATACCGCCTCGTAACATTATAGATTTCACAACTAACTTTTATGGAGAACTGTTCGTTGATTTCTTGATAAACACAAATATGTGTATGCTTAATGGTAGAGGTTCTTCGAATACTTTTACCTCCGTGTCTGTTAAGGGGTCGTCTGTTGTTGATTACTGTATTGCTACTCATGATAATTTATGTAACATGATTGATTTTGAGGTTGTTTTAACATCACAACTAATAAATACATCTGGTGATATCCGGGTCTTAGCACCAACTTGTATACCAGATCATTCATTGCTGTCGTGGAATATTGTTAGTGATACCAGTTCATATTATACGAAAGATATTTCAAATGAGGGTACGTCTTATGATAGATTTGATCTTAGTAATGTAAATAATTATTTCATGAATAGTCATTCTGCTGTGTTACAGATAAATAACGTCATTCAAAAACTAGAACAAGGTTTTCGTTCGCAGAATGATATTGATCTCGTATATGAGGACTGGTGTAATGTAGTGAAACAAAACATGTATAAAGATATTCCTTTCAAAACTATAAAGAGTGGGTGCAGGAATAAAAAGCGTAAACCTGGTAAATCTTGGTGGAGTGAAAATTTAACTAACTTATGGTCTAATCTATGCATTTTGGAAGGTAAATGGTTAAATTGTTCCCATCGTAATGCTAAATTAAAATTCAAATCTGAATATGTTCAAGCACGTAAATTTTTTGATCGGGAAGTACAAAAGGCTAAACGATTTTATTGGTATTCCATGCAAAACGAACTTCTAACAGACTGTAATGTGGACCAGACTAAGTTCTGGAAGTCGATTGGGAAAATTGGCGTAGGTAATTGTAAGAGTAAGCAAATACCGATGAAAGTTACATTAGAAGATGGGTCTACTTCTACTTGTGTCGATGATGTTCTATTTAAGTGGAAGAATGATTTCAGTTCTTTATTTAACAAAGACAGTGTAAGTGAGCCCGTGGCTACTGAAAATAGTAATACTATTGATGGTGTACCATTTAATGAACATATTTCTTTGTTAGAGGTCAAGAAGGCCGTAGATAAGGTCAAACGTGGTAAAGCTTGTGGAGTAGACGAACTTCCATCGGAAGTATTAAAAAATGATGCCACTATATTGTTTCTGCATGCCTTATATAATATATGCTTTGAGAATGGTATTACTCCATCATTATGGAATATATGTATTATTAATCCAATTCCAAAGTCTACAACAGCTGATCCTACATACCCCATGTCTTATAGAGGCATTTCTCTAGCTTGTACAACATACAAGATATACTGTAATATATTGAATGATAGATTGAGTTCTTGGGTTGAAGACAATGGCATTTTGGCAGATGAACAGAATGGTTTCCGTAAGAAGAGAAGCACTTCCGATCAAATTTCGTCTTTAGTTAATTTAGTTGAAACACGAAAGAAACTTAAGCAATGTACTTATGCAGCTTTCATAGACTTCCGTAAAGCTTACGATTTCATTAATCGTTCTAAATTATGGACACGATTAAATGATATAGGTATTTCTGGTAAAATGGTTCTAGCCATAAAGTCACTCTATTCATCTGTCGCCTCTTGTGTTAGAATTAACTCATTTAAAACAGACTGGTTTAATGTTCATTGTGGATTGAGACAAGGCTGTGTGTTATCACCTTTGTTGTTTAATTTATATATCAATGACCTAGCTGTATATCTCAAGTCCTTTGATATTGGTATTAATATAGATAATGAAAAGGTTTGCATACTCCTATATGCTGATGACATTGTTTTACTAGCTAAAGATGAATATGACTTACAAATTTTGCTAAATGCTCTGAACGATTGGTGTTGTCTTAAGGACATGTCAATTAATGCCGATAAGAGTAAGATAGTGCATTTCCGTCCAGATAGCCGGGCGAGGTGTGAGCATATATTTAAATGTGGAAATGAACAGTTATCCGTTGTTGACAGATATACATACCTCGGTGTTGTTCTTCAGGAACACCTAGATTTTAATGTTACAGCTAAGATGGTTGCTCAGAGTGCAAGTCGTGCGTTAAGATTATTGATAGCTAAATGTAAAATTTCGGGAGGGGTACCGTATAATGTATTCACCAAGCTATACGACACTGTTGTTTGGCCTGTAATTGCTTATGGTGCCTCAATATGGGGGTATAAATCCTTTCCTTGTATAAATTCTGTCCAAAACCGTGCTATGCGGTTTTATCTTGGTGTCGGCAAGTATACACCCAATGCAGCCGTTTCCGGTGAAATGGGTTGGCAACCTCCCATTGTCCGTCAATGGAAAACAGTTTCTACGTTTTGGGTACGAATTTCCAATACAAATAACTCGAGATTGAACAAACGAATTGCACTTTGGGCAAACGAGAAATCTGCTTCCTGTAAAAACTGGTTCTATTTTGTTAAGAAACATTTTACGGATATTGATTTTGCAAAGTTTTGTAACTTATATGCTCCAATTTCTAAGCCTCATTGTGTCGAATGTGTGGGAAAATTTGGTATGAACAAATATATAACAGATTGGTATGCCTCTATAAATAGCATTCATGGTACTACTGGACGAGGTCGTAACAAATTAAGAACGTATTGTAAGTTTAAGCATGTATTTGAACCTGAGGAATATTGTAAAATGATTTTACCTACACGACACAGGTCGGCATTTAGTAAATTTAGATGCGGTGTTGCACCAGTCCGTATAGAAACCGGAAGGTATGAGCATTTAAGATTAGACGATCGTAAATGTCCCTTTTGTAATGTGATAGAAGATGAACATCACGTTTTATTGGAATGTGCCATATATAATGATCTAAGAACTTTACTATTGCAGAAGGCAATATTAGCTGACCATAATTTCTGTAATATGACAAAACGTGATAAATTTCTATTTCTATTCAGTAATCAATCAGTGATAAGACTTTGTGCCAAAACCTGTTTTAATATACTACAGCGTCGTTACTTTTACCTTTGTAAATAATGCCCTTTTTTGTGTTAATTACTATATATATCTATGATTTTTACAGACTACAAGAAGCAACTGCTAATTAGGTCATTCTCGATCTGATCCTGGGTGATAACTGATTTTGTAAAATATTTCTTAAAAGCGCACTAGTGCTTGTTTTTCGATTTAGTGTTTTATACCATTTTGTTTTATTTCATATTTAAATATAAATTAGCAACTGTTTCTTGGCTTTAGAATGTAAATAAGCATTAACTAATAGTAGTGTGGGATTTTATAATGTGATATGTTTTGTTGCAATATGTCTCTTATAATTCTATTCAGAATGGCTATGTACTTTTAATCTGATTATTTATAGTTGTGTTTGTATTACATGTATGTACATAGATGAGACTTTAATAAAGATTAAAATTATTATCTCGATATAAATTCTCCTTTGATACCACACTATTAACCACTGATTTGTTCCCCCTTTCACACCTTTTAGGCTGATCAACTCACAGAAGAACAAAAAGCTGGTTAGTATTTTTTCATCAGATAAGATTAAAGCAGCATTACATCGTATGAAATAAAAGATCAAATTTTACGTATGGGTAGCAATGCTGCTACACATTATAACATTATACTTTGCATGCTTATGTTCATTTGGTAAACAGTGATTTTTTGCGATAAAACAAACTCGAAACCGAAAGTAAGACTTTCCGAGTCGATCTGTTAGTTAAGTCTTTAGGGACATTTCTACATCCCCGCGAGGGGTTCGACATTAGAGGAAGATAGATAGATAGTCTTTCATGTTCAAAATATATACGTTGTTTTCTACATCCTCTGTTGTTTCACGCATGCGCGCTGTGCGTGTTTAAAGTTCGTGTGTTGATAAACAAATTCGCGTATACGACGGTTTAAATTTATTGGAATTTTATCGTTTCTGAGCGACAATTTCGATTTTTGTAAACACACACACATTAGTATTTATATTTTACCCAAAACATCCTTTATTACGATGTAATGCTGCTTAAATTAAAAGCGAAACATTAATCTCAAACTTTATTCAACAACTTAGTATTCATACACATAACGAACTGCAAAAGCATCATATACTATAGCACATATTACATAATATCAGCATAATATCAATGGCGACTCAGAATATGGTTATAAAATCACATCATTTCCAGGAAACGGCAATACCAGTTTTATATGATTTTAAGTTTCTTGAAAGTAGACGTATTGTGTAAGGTACAAGGATCATTCATTTTGTATTCGCATATAATTATATTGGAAATACCTACTCCTGATGTGTTGGTCTATTCTATCGGCATACTCGAATGGTATTGCTTAATAACTACGATCAAGATTCCCTGAGGATGTTGCGTTCAGGCCTTCTTACTTATAATTTGACGGATTATTATAATATTATCCTGATCACAATAAATGTCTATCAATTACGTTTTAGAAAACAGGTATTTCTTAATTTTTGAAACGAAGAGAATTTGGTTTTCCAAGCATTGTTATGATTCGTGTACCTTGGATAAGTGTACCTTGGATTCATGTACCTTGGGTTCATGTACCTTGGATTCGTGTACCTTGGGTTTAGTAAGAAATACAATACAATTCATTTCATTATGTACTGACCTGAATTCAAACACAATTCCCTCTTCTCGGGAGATTTCAAACATATAGCAAACCTGGCGTATATTTTACAAGCTCACATACACATTACAAGCTCACAAACACATTACAAGCTCACATACACATTACAAGCTCACATACACATTACAAGCTCACAACACATTACACGCTCACATACACATTACAAGCTCACATACACATTACAAGCTCACATATACATGTCAAGCTCACATACACATTACAAGCTCACATATACATGTCAAGCTCACATACACATTACAAGCTCACATATACATGTCAAGCTCACATACACATTACAAGCTCACATATACATGTCAAGCTCATATACACATTACAAGCTCACATACACATTACAAGCTCACATACACATTACAAGCTCACATACACATTTCAAGCTCACATACACATTACACGCTCACATACACATTACTAGCTCACATACACATTACAAGCTCACAAACACATTACAAGCTCACATACACATTACAAGCTCACATTACAAGCTCACAAACACATTACAAGCTCACATACACATTACAAGCTCACAACACATTACAAGCTCACATACACATTACAAGCTCACATATACATGTCAAACTCACATACACATTACAAGCTCACATATACATGTCAAGCTCACATACACATTACAAGCTCACATATACATGTCAAGCTCACATACACATTACAAGCTCACATATACATGTCAAGCTCACATACACATTACAAGCTCACATATACATGTCAAGCTCATATACACATTACAAGCTCACATACACATTACAAGCTCACATACACATTACAAGCTCACATACACATTTCAAGCTCACATACACATTACACGCTCACATACACATTACTAGCTCACATACACATTACAAGCTCACATATACATGTCAAGCTCACATACACATTACAAGCTCACATATACATGTCAAACTCACATACACATTACAAGCTCACATACACATTACAAGCTCACATACACATTACAAGCTCACATACACATTACAAGCTCACATATACATGTCAAGCTCACATACACATTACAAGCTCACATATACATGTCAAGCTCGTATACACATTACAAGTTCACATACACATTACAAGCTCACATACACATTACAAGCTCACATACACATTACACGCTCACATACACATTACTAGCTCACATACACATTACAAGCTCACAAACACATTACAAGCTCACATACACATTACAAGCTCACATTACAAGCTCACAAACACATTACAAGCTCACATACACATTACAAGCTCACAACACATTACAAGCTCACATACACATTACAAGCTCACATATACATGTCAAACTCACATACACATTACAAGCTCACATATACATGTCAAGCTCACATACACATTACAAACTCACATATACATGTCAAGCTCACATACACATTACAAGCTCACATATACATGTCAAGCTCACATACACATTACAAGCTCACATATACATGTCACGCTCATATACACATTACAAGCTCACATACACATTACAAGCTCACATACACATTACAAGCTCACATACACATTTCAAGCTCACATACACATTACACGCTCACATACACATTACTAGCTCACATACACATTACAAGCTCACATATACATGTCAAGCTCACATACACATTACAAGCTCACATATACATGTCAAACTCACATACACATTACAAGCTCACATACACATTACAAGCTCACATACACATTACAAGCTCACATACACATTACAAGCTCACATACACATTACAAGCTCACATACACATTACAAGCTCACATATACATGTCAAGCTCACATACACATTACAAGCTCACATACACATTACACGCTCACATACACATTACACGCTCACATACACATTACAAGCTCACATACACATTACTAGCTCACATACACATTACATGACAAATATAATATGAAAATATGTCAAAACATTGAAAATAACAATTTCGATAATTGATACCTTCCACTAAATGCTATCCTTTCCATGGTCAAAGGCGGTCACGTGGTAACCCTACAAGAGACTGTGGAGGGTGAGTCAATTATCTCATGTAGGGCCAGTAGAAAACATGGCGGATTTTTAAATCTCCCGATTCAGAATTTTAAAAGTGTTTAATTGTTTCTGAACTTACTTTAGTGAAATAAATCGGTGTTAAAATGTAAAGATATAATGAAGCGACAGCCTCCTAGCTTCTAGATCTATTTGCCATGCCATTGTTTACACTGACAGCCATGGCATAACTGTCAAGGTCGACGAAAATGGGAGCAAAGGACGTTTAAATACCGAAACTATACTAACAGGTTCTTCTTGTCAGCATTAATCCTCTAACTTTACATTTTGAGGCCGGGTTATTTGACTAAAATACGTTCAGAAAACAAACACATTTAAAATGCTGAATCTATACAATCATTCCAATAATTGTTTTAATTAAAATCGATGATGCTCGATGTAATAAATTCGTTATTAGGTTTGCTACTGCCCCTGCACAGAGTTATGTGGGGTCTGTACAATATATAGTCCTGTGGATGGGTCAGTAGCAAACCCAATAACTAATAAACCTGTTCTCACTGACAATCACGAATGCCTCACCATCCATATATTGTACTGACTTCACATAACTCTGTGGCTGGTTCTATAGCAAACCCAATAACTACTAAACCTGTTCTCACTGACCATCACGAATGCCTCACCATCCATATATTGTACTGACTTCACATAACCCTGTGGGTGGTCCTATAGCAAACCCAATAACTACTAAGCCTGTTCTCACTGACCATCACGAATGCCTCACCATCCATATAGTGTACTGACTTCACATAACCCTGTGGCTGGTTCTATAGCAAACCCAATAACTACTAAGCATGTTCTCATTGACCACCACGAATGCCTCACCATCCATATATTGTACTGACTTCACATAACTCTGTGGATGGTTCTATAGCAAACCCAATAACTAATAAACCTGTTCTCACTGACCATCACGAATGCCTCACCATCCATACTGACTTCACATAACTCTGTGGCTGGTTCTATAGCAAATCCAATAACTACTAAACCTGTTCTCACTGACCATCACGAATGCCTCACCATCCATATATTGTACAGACTTCACATAACCCTGTGGCTGGTTCTATAGCAAACCCAATAACTAATAAACCTGTTCTCACTGACAATCACGAATGCCTCACCATCCATATATTGTACTGACTTCATATAACTCTGTGGATGGTTCTATAGCAAACCCAATAACTACTAAACCTGTTCTCACTGACAATCACGAATGCCTCACCATCCATACTGACTTCACATAACTCCGTGGACGTTCAATGACTAATAGTGCAACAACTGCTAGTGGCTATATATACACGTATAATACTCCATTGTATTGCAATATGTAAATTTCAGAGTTTCAAGAGGCTTTCAGTCTGTTTGACAAGGATGGCGATGGCACAATCACGACCAATGAGTTGGGAGTAGTGATGAGGTCCTTGAGTCAGAACCCCACAGAAGCTCAGCTAAAGGAAATGGTCAACGAGGTAGATGTTGATGGTATGTTGACAGTGGAAACGATCGAACTAAATAATAATCTCTTGATTAATATTGATCTATCTTGATAAGAAGTAACAAGTTTAACTGCCCAAAATAAAAATGTTAGAACATCGTTTATAATCTCCAGCCAATGATGTTGATCACCATATACGTAACTTAATACCGACACTACAGCAGATTCTATGAAACAATGCATATTTCTACAGAATATCATTTCCTATTATATGGTTCAAGTTATTTCCAAATATTTGCCACGTAATCTGAATATTTCAACTAATAAGCAGGCGTCGTATATTGACATAGCAACATAATGTACACAGGGCAGTGAAGAGTTATATACAGCGTGTGAAGCCTGAATTAGAATAGTTATGGTACATATTTACCGTTATGTCTCATATTTGTTCCTATGCATGTCGTGACGTTATACCTCTGTACTTGCAGTCCATTATTAATTATTATTATAAATAATATTGGACTGCTGTCAAAAGGCCAGATTATTATATTAAATCCTACGCGTACATGTACGAAATTAACAAGTTTAATTAGTAGGATCTTGTTATATAAGTGTGTCTTTTAAGTAAGATATAAGCCTCAATCGGATATGCGCCTCACATAGTCCAATATTTTACATATTGGATCGTTTTCGGCTTATATCCTATACCTAACTTTAGACTGCTCAGATTTAAATTGTGTCTACAAAACGACACAGCACATATTTAACACAGTCTCTAATATAGTTTGTAAACAATGTTTATTGATTGCTTGTTAGTGTTTGAATTATTTTGGAAGAATTTGTAGTATCAATGCTATTTATACGTAAAATATGTAAGTTTTGGCTTTTTACAATGCAATGTCGCTTTAAAGATATCAAGTTTATTTGGATGTGATATTACATATGTTCATTGGTTGTGATATTACACATGTTCATTGGATATGATATTACACATGTTCATTGGATGTGATATTACACATGTTCATTGGTTCATTGTATGTGATATTACATATGTTCATTGGTTTATTGGATGTGATATTACACATGTTCATTGGATGTGATATTACACATGTTCATTGGATGTGATATTACACATGTTCATTGGTTCATTGTATGTGATATTACATATGTTCATTGGATGTGATATTACACATGTTCATTGGTTGTGATATTACACATGTTCATTGGATGTGATATTACATACGTTCATTGGATGTGATATTACACATGTTCATTGGATGTGATATTACACATGTTCATTGGTTCATTGTATGTGATATTATACATGTTCATTGGATGTGATATTACACATGTTCATTGGATTGGATGTGATATTACACATGTTCATTGGATGTGATATTACACATGTTCATTGGATGTGATATTACACATGTTCATTGGATGTGATATTACACATGTTCATTGGATGTGATATTACATATGTTCATTGGATGTGATATTACATAGTTCATTGGATGTGATATTACAAGTTCATTGGATGTGATATTACACATGTTCATTGGATGTGATATTACACATGTTCATTGGATGTGATATTACATATGTTCATTGGATGTGATATTACACATGTTCATTGGATGTGATATTACACATGTTCATTGGATGTGATATTACACATGTTCATTGGATGTGATATTACATATGTTCATTGGATGTGATATTACACATGTTCATTGGATGTGATATTACACATGTTCATTGGATGTGATATTACATATGTTCATTGGATGTGATATTACACATGTTCATTGGATGTGATATTACATACGTTCATTGGATGTGATATTACACATGTTCATTGGATGTGATATTACACATGTTCATTGGATGTGATATTACACATGTTCATTGGATGTGATATTACACATGTTCATTGGATGTGATATTACACATGTTCATTGGTTCATTGGATGTGATATTACACATGTTCATTGGATGTGATATTACACATGTTCATTGGATGTGATATTACATATCAGTTCATTGGATGTGATATTACACATGTTCATTGGATGTGATATTACATATGTTCATTGGATGTGATATTACACATGTTCATTGGATGTGATATTACATATGTTCATTGGTTCATTGGATGTGATATTACACATGTTCATTGGATGTGATATTACACATGTTCATTGGATGTGATATTACATATGTTCATTGGATGTGATATTACACATGTTCATTGGATGTGATATTACATACGTTCATTGGATGTGATATTACACATGTTCATTGTATGTGATATTACATATGTTCATTGGATGTGATATTACACATGTTCATTGGATGTGATATTACATATGTTCATTGGATGTGATATTACACATGTTCATTGGATGTGATATTACACATGTTCATTGGATGTGATATTACACATGTTCATTGGATGTGATATTACACATGTTCATTGGATGTGATATTACATATGTTCATTGGTTCATTGGATGTGATATTACACATGTTCATTGGATGTGATATTACACATGTTCATTGGATGTGATATTACACATGTTCATTGGATGTGATATTACACTTCATTGTGTTACATAGTTCATTGGATGTGATATTACACATGTTCATTGGATGTGATATTACACATGTTCATTGGATGTGATATTACACATGTTCATTGTTCATTGGATGTGATATTACACATGTTCATTGGATGTGATATTACACATGTTCATTGGATGTGATATTACATATGTTCATTGGATGTGATATTACACATGTTCATTGGATGTGATATTACACATGTTCATTGGATGTGATATTACATATGTTCATTGGATGTGATATTACACATGTTCATTGGATGTGATATTACACATGTTCATTGGATGTGATATTACACATGTTCATTGGATGTGATATTACACATGTTCATTGGTTCATTGGATGTGATATTACACATGTTCATTGGATGTGATATTACACATGTTCATTGGATGTGATATTACATATGTTCATTGGATGTGATATTACAATGTTCATGTTCATTGGATGTGATATTACACATGTTCATTGGATGTGATATTACACATGTTCATTGGATGTGATATTACACATGTTCATTGGATGTGATATTACACATGTTCATTGGATGTGATATTACACATGTTCATTGGATGTGATATTACACATGTTCATTGGATGTGATATTACACATGTTCATTGGATGTGATATTACACATGTTCATTGGATGTGATATTACACATGTTCATTGGATGTGATATTACACATGTTCATTGGATGTGATATTACACATGTTCATTGGATGTGATATTACATATGTTCATTGGATGTGATATTACATATGTTCATTGGATGTGATATTACACATGTTCATTGGATGTGATATTACACATGTTCATTGGATGTGATATTACACATGTTCATTGGATGTGATATTACACATGTTCATTGGATGTGATATTACATATGTTCATTGGATGTGATATTACATATGTTCATTGGTTGTGATATTACATACGTTCATTGGATGTGATATTACATATGTTCATTGGATGTGATATTACATACGTTCATTGGATGTGATATTACACATGTTCATTGGATGTGATATTACATATGTTCATTGGTTCATTGGATGTGATATTACACATGTTCATTGGATGTGATATTACACATGTTCATTGGATGTGATATTACACATGTTCATTGGATGTGATATTACATATGTTCATTGGGTCATTGGATGTGATATTACACATGTTCATTGGTTGTGATATTACATACGTTCATTGGATGTGATATTACACATGTTCATTGGTTGTGATATTACATACGTTCATTGGATGTGATATTTCACATGTTCATTGGTTGTGATATTACATACGTTCATTGGATGTGATATTTCACATGTTCATTGGATGTGATATTACATATGTTCATTGGATGTGATATTACATTGTTCATTGTATGTGATATTACACATTCATTGGATGTGATATTACACATGTTCATTGGATGTGATATTACACATGTTCATTGGATGTGATATTACACATGTTCATTGGATGTGATATTACACATGTTCATTGGATGTGATATTACACATGTTCATTGGATGTGATATTACACATGTTCATTGGATGTGATATTACACATGTTCATTGGTTCATTGTATGTGATATTACACATGTTCATTGGATGTGATATTACACATGTTCATTGGTTCATTGTATGTGATATTACACATGTTCATTGGATGTGATATTACACATGTTCATTGGATGTGATATTACATACGTTCATTGGATGTGATATTACACATGTTCATTGGATGAGATATTACACATGTTCATTGGATGTGATATTACACATGTTCATTGGATGTGATATTACACATGTTCATTGGATGTGATATTACACATGTTCATTGGTGTGTATTCATATATTACACATTTCGGATGTGATATTACAATGTTCATTGGATGTGATATTAAATGTTCATTGGTGGATATTACACATGTTCATTGGATGTGATATTACATATGTTCATTGGATGTGATATTACACATGTTCATTGGATGTGATATTACACATGTTCATTGGATGTGATATTACACATGTTCATTGGATGTGATATTACATACGTTCATTGGATGTGATATTACACATGTTCATTGGATGTGATATTACATATGTTCATTGGTTCATTGGATGTGATATTACACATGTTCATTGGATGTGATATTACACATGTTCATTGGTTGTGATATTACACATGTTCATTGGATGTGATATTACACATGTTCATTGGTTGTGATATTACACATGTTCATTGGTTGTGATATTACATACGTTCATTGGATGTGATATTACACATGTTCATTGGATGTGATATTACATATGTTCATTGGTTCATTGGATGTGATATTACACATGTTCATTGGATGTGATATTACACATGTTCATTGGTTGTGATATTACACATGTTCATTGGTTGTGATATTACATACGTTCATTGGATGTGATATTACACATGTTCATTGGATGTGATATTACATATGTTCATTGGATGTGATATTACATATGTTCATTGTATGTGATATTACACATGTTCATTGGATGTGATATTACACATGTTCATTGGATGTGATATTACACATGTTCATTGGATGTGATATTACACATGTTCATTGGATGTGATATTACATATCATGTTCATTGGATGTGATATTACACATGTTCATTGTATGTGATATTACGTATGTTCATTGGATGTGATATTACACATGTTCATTGGATGTGATATTACATATGTTCATTGGTTCATTGGATGTGATATTACACATGTTCATTGTATGTGATATTACGTATGTTCATTGGATGTGATATTACACATGTTCATTGGATGTGATATTACATATGTTCATTGGTTCATTGGATGTGATATTACACATGTTCATTGTATGTGATATTACGTATGTTCATTGGATGTGATATTACACATGTTCATTGGATGTGATATTACATATGTTCATTGGTTCATTGGATGTGATATTACACATGTTCATTGTATGTGATATTACGTATGTTCATTGGATGTGATATTACACATGTTCATTGGATGTGATATTACATATGTTCATTGGTTCATTGGATGTGATATTACACATGTTCATTGTATGTGATATTACGTATGTTCATTGGATGTGATATTACACATGTTCATTGGATGTGATATTACATACGTTCATTGGATGTGATATTACATACGTTCATTGGTTGTGATATTACACATGATCATTGGATGTGATATTACATATGTTCATTGGATGTGATATTACACATGTTCATTGGTTCATTGGATGTGATATTACACATGTTCATTGGATGTGATATTACACATGTTCATTGGATGTGATATTACATACGTTCATTGGATGTGATATTACATACGTTCATTGGATGTGATATTACACATGTTCATTGGTTGTGATATTACACATGTTCATTGTATGTGATATTACACATGTTCATTGGTTCATTGGATGTGATATTACACATGTTCATTGGATGTGATATTACACATGTTCATTGTATGTGATATTACACATGTTCATTGGTTCATTGGATGTGATATTACACATGTTCATTGGATGTGATATTACACATGTTCAATGGATGTGATATTACATATGTTCATTTGATGTGATATTACACATGTTCATTGGATGTGATATTACATATGTTCATTGGTTCATTGGATGTGATATTACACATGTTCATTGGATGTGATATTACATATGTTCATTGGTTCATTGGATGTGATATTACACATGTTCATTGGATGTGATATTACACATGTTCATTGGTTCATTGGATGTGATATTACATACGTTCATTGGATGTGATATTACATATGTTCATTGGATGTGATATTACACATGTTCATTGGATGTGATATTACATATGTTCATTGGATGTGATATTACATATGTTTATTGGATGTGATATTACATATGTTCATTGGATGTGATATTACACATGTTCATTGGATATGATATTACACATGTTCATTGGATGTGATATTACACATGTTCATTGGATGTGATATTACATATGTTCATTGGATGTGATATTACATATGTTCATTGTATGTGATATTACGCATGTTCATTGGATGTGATATTACACATGTTCATTGGATGTGATATTACATATGTTCATTGGATGTGATATTACATATGTTCATTGTATGTGATATTACGCATGTTCATTGGATGTGATATTACACATGTTCATTGGATGTGATATTACACATGTTCATTGGATGTGATATTACACATGTTCATTGGATGTGATATTACACATGTTCATTGGATGTGATATTACATATGTTCATTGGTTCATTGGATGTGATATTACACATGTTCATTGTATGTGATATTACGTATGTTCATTGGATGTGATATTACACATGTTCATTGGATGTGATATTACATACGTTCATTGGATGTGATATTACATACGTTCATTGGATGTGATATTACACATGATCATTGGATGTGATATTACACATGTTCATTGGATGTGATATTACATATGTTCATTGGATGTGGTATTACACATGTTCATTGGATGTGATATTACACATGTTCATTGGATGTGATATTACACATGTTCATTGGATGTGATATTACACATGTTCATTGTATGTGATATTACATATGTTCATTGGATGTGATATTACACATGTTCATTGGTTCATTGGATGTGATATTACACATGTTCATTGGATGTGATATTACACATGTTCATTGGATGTGATATTACATACGTTCATTGGATGTGATATTACATACGTTCATTGGATGTGATATTACACATGTTCATTGGATGTGATATTACACATGTTCATTGGATGTGATATTACACATGTTCATTGGATGTGATATTACACATGTTCATTGTATGTGATATTACACATGTTCATTGGTTCATTGGATGTGATATTACACCTGTTCATTGGATGTGATATTACACATGTTCATTGTATGTGATATTACACATGTTCATTGGTTCATTGGATGTGATATTACACATGTTCATTTGATGTGATATTACACATGTTCATTGGTTCATTGGATGTGATATTACACATGTTCATTGGTTCATTGGATGTGATATTACATACGTTCATTGGATGTGATATTACATATGTTCATTGGATGTGATATTACACATGTTCATTGGATATGATATTACACATGTTCATTGGATGTGATATTACACATGTTCATTGGATGTGATATTACACGTGTTCATTGGTTCATTGGATGTGATATTACACATGTTCATTGGATGTGATATTACATATGTTCATTGGATGTGATATTACACATGTTCATTGGTTGTGATATTACATATGTTCATTGGATGTGATATTACACATGTTCATTGGATGTGATATTACACATGTTCATTGGTTCATTGGATGTGATATTACACATGTTCATTGGATGTGATATTACATATGTTCATTGGTTCATTGTATGTGATATTACACATGTTCATTGGATATGATATTACACATGTTCATTGGATGTGATATTACACATGTTCATTGGATATGATATTACACATGTTCATTGGATGTGATATTACACATGTTCATTGGATGTGATATTACACATGTTCATTGGTTCATTGTATGTGATATTACCTACGTTCATTGGTTCATTGGATGTGATATTACACATGTTCATTGGATATGATATTACACATGTTCATTGGATGTGATATTACACATGTTCATTGGATGTGATATTACACGTGTTCATTGGTTCATTGGATGTGATATTACACATGTTCATTGGATGTGATATTACACATGTTCATTGGTTGTGATATTACATATGTTCATTGGATGTGATATTACACATGTTCATTGGATGTGATATTACACATGTTCATTGGTTCATTGGATGTGATATTACACATGTTCATTGGATGTGATATTACATATGTTCATTGGTTCATTGTATGTGATATTACACATGTTCATTGGATATGATATTACACATGTTCATTGGATGTGATATTACACATCTTCATTGGATATGATATTACACATGTTCATTGGATGTGATATTACACATGTTCATTGGATATGATATTACACATGTTCATTGGATGTGATATTACACATGTTCATTGGATGTGATATTACACATGTTCATTGGTTCATTGGATGTGATATTACATATGTTCATTGGTTGTGATATTACACATGTTCATTGGATGTGATATTACACATGTTCATTTGATGTGATATTACATATGTTCATTGGTTCATTGGATGTGATATTACATATGTTCATTGGATGTGATATTACATATGTTCATTGGATGTGATATTACACATGTTCATTGGTTGTGATATTACATATGTTCATTGGATGTGATATTACACATGTTCATTTGATGTGATATTACATATGTTCATTGGTTCATTGGATGTGATATTACATATGTTCATTGGTTGTGATATTACATATGTTCATTGGTTGTGATATTACATATGTTCATTGGTTCATTGGATGTGATATTACATATGTTCATTGGTTCATTGGATGTGATATTACACATGTTCATTGGATGTGATATTACACATGATCATTGGTTGTGATATTACATATGTTCATTGGTTGTGATATTACACATGATCATTGGTTGTGATATTACACATGTTCATTGGTTCATTGGATGTGATATTACATATGTTCATTGGTTATGATATTACACATGTTCATTGGTTGTGATATTACACATGTTCATTGGATGTGACATTACATACGTTCATTGGATGTGATATTACATATGTTCATTGGATATGATATTACATATGTTCATTGGATGTGATATTACACATGTTCATTGGATGTGATATTACGCATGTTCATTGGATGTGATATTACGCATGTTCATTGGATGTGATATTACGCATGTTCATTGGATGTGATATTACACATGATCATTGGATGTGATATTACACATGATCATTGGATGTGATATTACACATGTTCATTGGATGTGATATTACACATGTTCATTGGATGTGATATTACATATGTTCAATCAGATTTAGTTGAAGCATGTTCTAACCAATGAGAAACATCGTTTCATTTGTGTGATTTTAAATATATTCGTCCAATTAGAATTGTTGTTCTTGTTTGTGCAATTCAAATGTTCAATTCGTGAGGATACTTTTTTAACTGAATTTTAAGGATGTTTTGCAAATCGTGTCAGTTTCATTTATCTTAGAGCGACATTATATCGCAAAAAGCATACAAATGCATTTCTTCACGTATAAATGCATTGCTACTACAAATTCTTCTGAATACATTCGAACACTAACATTGAATCAACAAACAGTGTTTTTGAGGTCTCTAAATGGTATGGTGCTCCTGAATTGACGTTTGTTTGTCATTGGAGTCAATACTTAACGCGTGATACTATCATTTAGAGATAAGTTAACTAAGATTAGTCTACAAATAAATATGCATAGGCACAAATGTGAGATATAGCGGTAAATATGTACCATACATCGTGTTATTCAAGATACACGCGTTGTATTACACATGGATATCGACCATATTTACATTCTTTTGTTATGTCAACAAACCGGGTTTGTAAAAACTACTTATAGTTTTTGAGGGAAATATTTGGGAAAAAAGTATACCATATAATAGGAGTTTACACTCGGCAGAAATTTCTGCGTTTTTATTGATGTAGTGTCGCTTTAAATTGCCGATTGAATAATTCTGAAATAACTTTAAACAATTGTTCACTATACACAGATAACGAAAGAGCGCAGCAATCAATTCTTAGATGTGCATCTTATCGATATGAGGATGATTATGATGAGCTATGTCTGTTAACCCTTTGCCCGCAAGCGGCAGATAAAAACATTTGTAAACAACATAGCGCCAGATCAGACGGCACAAAAAGTGCCACCTGATCACCAGACTCAATGTTGTTTGCTATACGGATAGTGGAGCTAAAACACATGACTGAATAACAAACATAGATCCTGATCATCAGCGGCACAGCGCCGCGTTATGCCGCGGCTGATACGGATCTATTTTGTTTGCAAATGTGATTTTATTTGCTCATGGGCAAACAAGTTAACGGTCAATATCACGCTTAGAGGACAACGGTAGCTTGCACAGTATGTTCATTTTATGTTGCTTTGGAAATTTTGAAACAAATTAGCATATTATTCATGTTCACCATATCAAACTTACGGAATGTCGGTGGTTCTACCAGGAGCCCGCCCACCCCTAAAATACTGCTCGGACACGGACATCCGGGGTCTCCCTCCACCAACTCTAGACGGAGAGTCGTCATACGGCATAAGCTGTTGTTGCGATTTTAAGCCTAAAACAAGGGCCTCCGTGGCCGAGTGGCTCTGTATTGTCGTTGATTTCAAATCACTTGTCCCTCATCCGATGCTGGTTCGAATCCCGCTGGGGGGATCTCGAGTTATTTCATGTAATTCCAGTATTCCATCTGGCTTGCATGTATGTGGTTCTACCCGGGTGCTCGCCCAAGCCTGAAATACTTCTCGTAGGGGCACCCGGTTTCTTCCTCCGCCAATAATAGCAAGAAAATCGCCATATGACCTAAGCTGTTGGTGCGACAAAAACGATCGTCAAGTCAAGAGCATCGTGCTACATATTGTACGATATTCATATTGTTGATATTAATTATCTTTCATTCATATATATTCAACGAATTAAATCTGCTTTAAGGAAATGGAACCATCGATTTCTCAGAATTTCTTGCAATGATGGCGCGGACAATGAACGATATTGACAGTGACGAAGAACTGGGCGAAGCGTTCAGGGTGTTTGATAAGGACGGTAATGGTTTTATAAGTCCAGCTGAATTAGGACAGGTGATGACAACGCTTGGAGAAAACCTCACAGAGGAAGAAGTTGATGAAATGGTGCGAGAGGCAGATGCTGACGGTGATGGCCAGGTCAATTACGAAGGTATATTGTCGAACTCACCAAATTATGTTTTTGCTTATTATTATATTATAACATGGTCTTATTGCATACTCCTTAAACGTTTTGTAGAACTGTGTTATTCCTAATGTGTGTGTGTTTACAAAAATCGAAATAGTCGCTCAGAAACGATAACATTCAAATAAATATAAACCGTCGTATACGCGAAATTGTTTATCAACAAACGACATGTAAACACGCACAGCGTGCATACGTGAAACAACAGTGGACATGCCATGTTTGTTTTCAATATTGCCGAAGGAGGACGATGCATTCCGAATGTAAATCAGGTTCCGATTGTAAAGAAGTGCGCGTGACCGACCGACTCGGAAAGTCCTACTTTCGGTTTCGGGTTTGTTTTATCGCAAAAATACACTGTTTACTAATTGAACATAATTATATAAATTATAATTTAGAATGTCTAGCAGCATACAATATCTTTTATTTCATACGATGTAATGCTGCTTTAATTTAACTAATTTATTTTCAAATATGTGCTGTTGACTATGCTCATTTCTTTTGTGCATTCCAATGAATGTTTTCTCAGTGAAAGAAAACTCCATCATCCACTGCTTTGAAACAGTGAAAGATGGCATTTTCTCCGTCACTGTTTGAGTTTCGTATTCCTCCGCGGTTGCGTGTACTTTTGTATTTTAGCTATTTTCTGACAATCATGAACAGTTAATTATATAGTAATATATTATAATGAATTTATTTAGTCTGTAGTTTTTTATTTTGACAGCAAACAGAAACTAACTTAAGAATTAAACTTTACCGGAAATATTTTTTATTACGGATGTTCACACTAACATAAGTGACTGTGCGGTTGTGTATTGTAGTGCAATGAGGCTCCCAACAGGGCAGTTCAAATGAATTTTATATTAGCCATAATTATTGGAAACCATACAAGAAAAAGAAGATTTGTGTTTATTAGTGTAAGATAGTTTTGACAACTGTTACCGCTCTCTGCTAGCAGTTAAGCAAATACCTGTAAACATAAATGGCATTTGTACACATTGAAGTGATCATTAAGTTCAAACTACATAACTAATTGTCACAATGACTGTATAATTATGTTTCTTCTGCCTTTCTTTCCAGAATTTGTGGCAATGATTCAATCTAAGTAAAGCACAGAATTGGAGTCAGCAATATCGGGGTGTTCAAGTTTTTATGCACTTTGTTTAGGTGCATGCTCCAACGGTTAACCAGTACTTGGTGCACCAACTTCCGTCGAAATGATGCCAACTTTTTTTTCAAAATAAATAGACGCTGTCTGAGCCGGGGATCGAACCCCGTGATCATCAATGACGATAGGCTACAGTGGTATACAAGTCAGCGACCATAACAACTCGACCATGGAGGCGGCCTTCTGTGCTGCTGGCGTATTTGACATATTTATAGCCATCAAGTCAGTCTATAGTTAGTCAGCGAATTACTTTTGATCGTTTTCCCTTGCACTCCTTCACGTGGTAGAGGACACATGGAGTACAATGTACCGAATATATGCCATCCTCTGGCGTGAAATAGCGCAGTCATTTGTAGTATTGTAACCAGTTATCGGACACTTTCCTCATTTTGCTGTTGATGTTTCTGAGAATAAATGTTTAGAAACGTCAAATCGTTAGTGTACGTTATTTAATTACGAAATTAATTAAATACTACAGAAAATAACGTCGATCTCCGAGGATTATAGCACGTGTGTGCATGTCCCATTCCAATGTTGCAAGAGATAGCAATCGCATCAACAGACCGCGTTACTGGGAACACTATTAGCACATGTAATCCTCCTAGAGCGTAATGCAGATATTTAAAGCGACGTTAGTTTAAACACATTTATTTTAGCTCGATTGCGAAACAAGTTCTTAGAACTTTTATTGATCACTATCGAGACTTCATTCCTAAACGGAACCCAACGCCACGATGGAGAGAGAAGAGGCAACGTGGAATTTAAATGCCTTGCCTAAGAGCACAATCGTAACGGCCCCAGCGGGACTCGAACTCCGGGCTTTTCGGACCTGAGGCGAACGCTCTATCACGGCGCTATCACGACTTCCACTAAAGCGACGTTGCATCGCAAACAGCAGCATAAAATAGCATTTAAGGTATAACAACCATAATATAAATGCTTCCGAAATAATTCGAACATTAACTTCCAATAGTAGGAATTCAGATAACGGTCAGCCACGCTCCTAAATTGACGTTTGTTTATTGTTGGAATCTATATTAAGCGCGTGATGCTGTCGCTTAGAGATAATTTAAATCAGATTAGTCTAAAAATAAATATGCATTACAGACGGATACGTAGTCCAGTGGTCAACAAAATTGGCAGGGAATCCATGGATCGCAGGTTCGATCCCCAGTCTGGCCATAATAAAATGAACTGTCTTTCAGGTGGTAATTTAAACCGAGGTCTCGTGTCAGTGCTTTACACCCTGCACGTAAAAGAACCAGAAGAGACTCTGGAAAGGGTCTCTCTCTGTATTATTGCACTATCGTCCAAAAATCTAAAATGACTAATCTCTTCAGGAGGCGTCGCTCATATGGGCAACCGGTAGCGACGATAAATAAATGTAAAACACACACAAGACCACGAAAAGAGGTACAGATGAAGAGGCTACTTTACAAACTTTGTCAAATATTCACAACTTTCATGGAGCATAAAACATTCATATACAAAAGTAGGAATACATAATAAGTTGGTCTTATTAACATTATTTTATCTTGTTATCAAATGCTTGCTTATTGCTTGAAATACAGATTCTGTAGCAAGTACAGTCAAACCTGTGTTAGTGGTCACCTCCATTAAGCAGCCAACCTGTATTAAGCAGCCAGTTTCCAGATTCCCATTCGGTTGTTTTATTATATATTTGACCTCTATTAAGCAGCCACCTGTGCTAAGCAGCCACTTTCTCTGACTCTCCCTTGGCTGGCTGCTTAAGACAGGTTTGACTGTATTTGTAAAAATTGCATGTCATATAATATGAAATTAGTCTGTAGAAATTTGCTTTTTCACCAGTGTCGCTTTAATCGTATTAATCGTCAATTTGCAAGTTACAGTTGAAAGGACATTGGAAATAAAGTGTACCAGTCTGCAATTGGGAGAGAGAATACGCCATTAAATACATCGTAATTAAATTTAAATGATTACCAATTATATCCGCGGAGTTTATAAATGAAAATCAATTTACCTTACTGTGGAGTAACAGTTTCAATGATGAGCTACGCACAGCAACTTTCTCTGAATTGGCTATCTCAGAACCATGTTCCTTTGTCAATGACAATAAATCGGCTTGTTTTCCAATCCATTTCAAATACAGTCTACATCCGCTATGTCAAAGTCGGCTATGTCGAATTCTCCGATTATCTCGAAGTCGGATCAAAGTCTCGTTTCAGACATTATCATTGTACATATAACTGTCTCTGTTTATATCGAATTTCGCTAAGTCAAACAGTTGTAAATTGTATCTTGTGTATTGTATGCTGTATTCATATCGTACGAACTGAATAAAATATGTTTAAATTAAATACATGTTTAGTTTAGTTTATATAAATGTGACGCAATTTATCAAAATGGACCCACTGTGTGAATTATTTTCTACAGAATTATGTTTTTCAGATTTTCAACATTTAAGGTAATTCCGTTTAGATTATTTGTTCTAAATATAAAATATAGCAATGAGGTACAACACAATAATATAACCAGAACGTAAAACAAATATATTGCATGCAAGACCTTTATTGAGGCATTAAGCCAATCAAAATAAAAAACTAAATGCACGCACCAGCCTGCATAACAATACTAGGATAATATGATTATTGTAAAAAACAGACATTCATTGTAGCTGCCTGCATAAACATTCTATACTTGCGTTCACCCTAATGAAATAATATCTGCGACCTATTATCCTTAAAGCGACACTATATCGCATTGAATAAAACTATTAAAACAATTGAAATTCTACGAAGAAGTAGATACTTTAATAAAAACTCACTCACTCACTCACTCACTCACTCACTCACTCACTCACTCACTCACTCACTCACTCACTCACTCTTACATCTAATTGTTATCAAACCCAGTTTATGCATATATCTTAATATTAATTTGAAACATTGCACTCTCTGTGATTCACTCATATATAAAGTTAAAAATCTGAATAACATTACGATAATTTTATCTCTATAATACATTATACAGAGGCTAGTGTAGTTATCATGACCCTTTCTTCAATTATAATTTGAATACGTATATTCACATCAGTAAGCTGAGTATTTTAAAATTAAAACTGAAAGTGAAAGCATAACTTTCACGAATAGGTTTACCACGCCCTGCGTACATTCGGAAAGCATCTGTCTCTATCTCCAATCAGAACAAGCTTTCAATATATCTGTTTCAACATCCATTGTTGCGTCAGGCATGCGCATCAAGCATTGTTTACATAAAATCGTTGAAACGTATTCGAGTATACGGCTGTGCAATATTTATATGATATTTTATTAATACACAGTCATTAGAAATTATATTCTTTAAATATTCGGTACTCTGCCAAAATATGATTTATTCAGCTATAAAGTCGCTTTAAATCCCGAGGATAAATTCGAGAGAATTTATACTGGTAATCATTTCATAGAAATGCATATTGATTACTGCTTTATTTTGACATCTGCAGTGATACGTCGAATTTGAACAGAACAGTATATTAATTAATATGTCAATAGGGACATTCGTATCAGTTGATAACAGAACAAACCGTTATTTCTGATGGTCGTACGTTGCATGTGCGTTTTTGTCTCGAATGTGTTGACGCGGATGAAAGCGTATATGTGGTCGTTCGTGTGGGTTGTAACCGGAGTACCCGGAGAAATCTTACATATTTCCCTGTCCGAGGATCGAACCCCGGGTGGCATTTGTGAGAATCGAGCAATTTCTGATTAGAATATCTCTTTCTCTCTTTCCCTCTTTCTCAGTATGTACAGCACTCTCGGTAAACGTATATGGCGCTTTAAGACTTAGTACACGTGACCTTATTCAACCAATAAAATGAAGCCTGCTTGATATATGGTTGATATACGATTTCTGGAACGGAACAACTCGATGCATGCTATAAATAATCCTACATCAATATATTTTGAAGGAAATAGTTCGGACATTGTTGATATCTATCCAACTTGATTAATTCTGAGTTATTGTATACCTAACTCCCAGTTTTGTCACAGGAAAGGTATAGTTTACTCCAGTATAGTTCACTCCAGTATAGTTTACTCCAGTATAGTTCACTCCAGTATAGTTTACTCCAGTATAGTTCACTCCAGTATAGTTCACTCCAGTATAGTTTACTCCAGTATAGTTCACTCCAGTATAGTTCACTCCAGTATAGTTTACTCCAGTTAGTGTACTCCAGTATAGTTTACTCCAGTATAGTTCACTCCAGTATAGTTCACTCCAGTATAGTTCACTCCAGTATAGTTTACTCCAGTATAGTTCACTCCAGTATAGTTCACTCCAGTATAGTTCACTCCAGTATAGTTCACTCCAGTATAGTTCACTCCAGTATAGTTTACTCCAGTATAGTTCACTCCAGTATAGTTCACTCCAGTATAGTTCACTCCAGTATAGTTCACTCCAGTATAGTTCACTCCAGTATAGTTTACTCCAGTATAGTTCACTCCAGTATAGTTCACTCCAGTATAGTTCACTCCAGTATAGTTCACTCCAGTATAGTTCACTCCAGTATAGTTTACTCCAGTATAGTTCACTCCAGTATAGTTCACTCCAGTATAGTTCACTCCAGTATAGTTCACTCCAGTATAGTTCACTCCAGTATAGTTTACTCCAGTATAGTTCACTCCAGTATAGTTCACTCCAGTATAGTTCACTCCAGTATAGTTCACTCCAGTATAGTTCACTCCAGTATAGTTTACTCCAGTATAGTTCACTCCAGTATAGTTCACTCCAGTATAGTTCACTCCAGTATAGTTTACTCCTGTATAGTTTACTCCAATATTTATTCGCTTACTTCAGTTATTGCCGTAGTTTGTTTTCTGTATATTGAGTGAATTAGCTAAACAGTTCAATCCCAGTCAAACGAGAGAGCTATCTGGCAGCACAGTTCAATCCCAGTCAAATGAGAGAGAGAGCTATCGTGCACCACAGTTCAATCCCAGTCACATGAGAGAGCTAGCTGGCAGCACAGTTCAATCCCAGTCAAATAAGAGAGCTATCTGGCAGCACAGTTCAATCCCAGTCAAATGAGAGAGAGCTATCGTGCACCACAGTTCAATCCCAGTCACATGAGAGAGCTATCTGGCAGCACAGTTCAATCCCAGTCAAATAAGAGAGCTATCTGGCAGCACAGTTCAATCCCAGTCAAATAAACACCACACACAACCCACAAAACACCACACAGTCAATCCCATCAAAAAGCTATCGCAGCACAGTTCAATCCCAGTCAAATAAGAGAGCTATCTGGCAGCACAGTCCAATCCCAGTCAAATAAGCTATCTGGCAGCACAGTTCAATCCCAGTCAAATAAGAGAGATATATGACAGCTCCATTCATTCCCAGTCAAACGGGAGAGCTATCTGGCAGCACAGTTTAATCTCAGTCAAATGAGAGAGCTATCTGGCAGCACAGTTTAATCTCAGTCAAATGAGAGAGCTATCTGGCAGCACAGTCCAATCCCAGTCAAACGAGAGAGCTATCTGGCAGCACAGTTCAATCCCAGTCAAATGAGAGAGAGAGAGAGCTATCGTGCACCACAGTTCAATCCCAGTCACATGAGAGAGCTATCTGGCAGCACAGTTCAATCCCAGTCAAATAAGAGAGCTATCTGGCAGCACAGTTCAATCCCAGTCGAATGAGAGAGAGCTATCGTGCACCACAGTTCAATCCCAGTCACATGAGAGAGCTATCTGGCAGCACAGTTCAATCCCAGTCAAATAAGAGAGCTATCTGGCAGCACAGTCCAATCCCAGTCAAATAAGAGAGCTATCTGGCAGCACAGTTCAATCCCAGTCAAATAAGAGAGATATATGACAGCTCCATTCATTCCCAGTCAAACGGGAGAGCTATCTGGCAGCACAGTTTAATCTCAGTCAAATGAGAGAGCTATCTGGCAGCACAGTTTAATCTCAGTCAAATGAGAGAGCTATCTGGCAGCACAGTCCAATCCCAGTCAAACGAGAGAGCTATCTGGCAGCACAGTTTAATCTCAGTCAAATGAGAGAGAATTATCGTGCACCACAGTTCAATCCCAGTCAAATGAGAGAGCTGTCTGGCACCACATTTCAATCCCAGTCAAATAAGAGAGCTATCTGGCAGCACAGTTTAATGCCAGTCAAACGAGAGAGCTATCTGACAGCTCCATTTATTCCCAGTCAAACGAGAGAGATATCTGGCAGCACAGTTCAATCCCAGTCAAATGAGAGAGATATCCGGCAGCACAGATTAATCCCAGTCAAATGAGAGAGCTAAATTCCAGTCAAATGAGAGAGCTAGCTGGCAGCTCAGTTCAATCCCAGTCAAAAGAGAGATCTATCGTGCACCACAGTTCAATGCCAGTCAAATGAGAGAGCTATCCGGCAGCACAGTTTAATCCCAGTCAAATGAGAGAGCTATCTGGCAGCACAGTTCAATCCCAGTCAAACGAGAGAGCTATCTGGCAGCACAGTTTAATCCCAGTCAAATGAGAGAGCTATCTGGCAGCACAGTTTAATCCCAGTCAAATGAGAGAGCTATCGGGCAGCATAGTTCAATCCCAGTCAAATGAGAGAGCTATCTGGCAGCACAGTTCAGTCCCAGTCAAATGAGAGAGCTATCTGGCAGCACAACAGTCCAATCACAGTCAAATGAGAGAGCTATCTGGCAGCACAGTTCAACCCCAGTCGAATGAGAGAGCTCTCTGGCAGCACAGTTCAATCCCAGTCAAATGAGAGAGATATCCGGCAGCACAGTTCATTATCGGTCAAATGAGAGAGATATCCGGCAGCACAGATTAATCCCAGTCAAATGAGAGAGCTAAATCCCAGTCAAATGAGAGAGCTAGCTGGCAGCTCAGTTCAATCCCAGTCAAAAGAGAGATCTATCGTGCACCACAGTTCAATGCCAGTCAAATGAGAGAGCTATCCGGCAGCACAGTTTAATCCCAGTCAAATGAGAGAGCTATCTGGCAGCACAGTTCAATCCCAGTCAAACGAGAGAGCTATCTGGCAGCACAGTTTAATCCCAGTCAAATGAGAGAGCTATCTGGCAGCACAGTTTAATCCCAGTCAAATGAGAGAGCTATCGGGCAGCATAGTTCAATCCCAGTCAAATGAGAGAGCTATCTGGCAGCACAGTTTAATCCCAGTCAAACGAGAGAGCTATCTGGCAGCACAGTTTAATCCCAGTCAAATGAGAGAGCTATCTGGCAGCACAGTTCAATCCCAGTCAAATAAGAGAGCTATCTGGCAGCACAGTTCGTGATCGGTCAAACAAGAGAGCTATCTGGCAGCACAGTTCAATCCCAGTCAAATGAGAGAGCTATCTGGCAGCACAGTTTAATCCCAGTCAAATGAGAGAGCTATCTGGCAGCACAGTTCGTTATCGGTCAAACGAGAGAGCTCTCTGGCAGCACAGTTCGTTATCGGTCAAATGAGAGAGCTATCTGGCAGCACAGTTCGTTATCGGTCAAACGAGAGAGCTCTCTGGCAGCACAGTTCGTTACCGGTCAAATGAGAGAGCTATCTGCCAGTACAATTAGTTACTGGTCAAACGAGAGAGCTCTCTGGCAGTACAATTAGTTACCGGTCAAATGAGAGAGCTATCTGGCAGTACAATTAGTTACCGGTCAAACGAGAGATCTATCTGGCAACACAGTTAGATACCGGTCAAATGAGAGATATATCTGTCTGGCAGCACAGTTAGTTACCGGTCAAATGAGAGATATATCTGTCTGGCAGCACAGTTAGTTACCGGTCAAATGAGAGATATATCTGTCTGGCAGCACAGTTAGTTACCGGTCAAATGAGAGATATATCTGTCTGGCAGCACAGTTAGTTACCGGTCACTCTTCACCCTCGACACTCTCCAAAAATGTAACTGTCTAAATTGCATTTTAAATAAATCTCTATCGACCACGCTGAGTATATACATTTATTTTAAACGAATCAATGAAACGAATCTATTAACGGAGAACAAATCTGTCAGCGGTTATCAAAGACTAAGGGCTTGTCGACACTACGAGATGATGCTAAAAGTGCACCGGAAACAGACGCGTGACTGTAATGGCCAGACATATTGAGATTCGCTATTCCCCTTCCGGTAATGTCTGTTTCTGAAGTGTTTACTGCAGCATTGTATTTTAAAGAAACTGCAGAGGACATTCTTGTAAATTAGTGATCTAGCGAACACTCGACATTTGTTACAAGGGACGGACTAACATTAGCTCCTCACCATACGTATCCAGCTGACTTGTGGACAATCGGTGGTTCTACCCGGGTGCCCGTCAGTGCCTGAAATACTGCTCGGCGGTAGCACCTGACCTGGATCTTCCTCCACCAATAATATATGTAGAGTCGCCGTATGACGTAAGCTGTTTGTGCGATTTTAAACCCCCAAAACAAATCAATATGGGAGTCGCACTGAGACAGGATAGTGTACACGAGAAACCTGATCAACTAGACTGCAGAAGGTCCGGTTCTATCACGGTGCCCGTCTATGTCTGAAACCGTGCTCACATTTGTACCATATTGTGTTTATACAAATTTATTTTAGCTCGATTGCGAAACAAGTTCTTACAATTTATATTAATCACTCTCGAGACCTCATTTCTGATGGAATACATCGCCACGAGGGAGAGAAGAGGCAACGTGGAATTTAAATGCCTTGCCCAAGGGCACAATCGTAACGGCTCCAGCGGAGGCTCGAACTCCGGGCCTTTCGCAATTGAAGCTAACACGCTACCACTGCGCTATTACGACTTCCACTTGTACCATATGAGGTACGACCATGCAGATATACCTTACGATAGCTGTGTTACCTTATGATTCCAAGTAATGGACAGACCTTTAATAAAACAAATTGAATTGTTAAGCATGTGGAGATATACGTATAGTCATTTCCACTAAATTAAAATCGAACATTACAATGTAAGTTTGGTTGCTTAGTGGGACTTAAGGTCGCACCATTAGCTTCGGCCAGAGAGGGAGAGGGGAGAAACGACTTTCCACAAGCGAGCTGGATTCCTCAAATGATATAAGTCGACATCCCAGTGGGATTCGAGCCTACAGCGTTGATAGGAACTTGATTTTGAAACCACACGGCCACGGAGGCATGGCACACAAGTCAATGTCATTATTCAAACCACACGGCCACGGAGGCATGGCACACATGTCAATGTCATTATTCAAACAACACGGCCACGGAGGCATAGCACACATGTCAATGTCATTATTCAAACCACACGGCCACGGAGGCATGGCACACAAGTCAATGTCATTATTCAAACCACACGGCCACG
Organism: Archivesica marissinica; assembly: GCA_014843695.1. Taxonomy (NCBI): domain Eukaryota; kingdom Metazoa; phylum Mollusca; class Bivalvia; order Venerida; family Vesicomyidae; genus Archivesica; species Archivesica marissinica. Next base: position 29,433,052 of record CM026404.1, on the reverse strand, counting down.
GAGGCATGGCACACATGTCAATGTCATTATTCAAACCACACGGCCACGGAGGCATAGCACACATGTCAATGTCATTATTCAAACCACACGGCCACGGAGGCATGGCACACATGTCAATGTCATTATTCAAACCACACGGCCACGGAGGCATGGCACACAAGTCAATGTCATTATTCAAACAACACGGCCACGGAGGCATGGCACACAAGTCAATGTCATTATTCAAACCACACGGCCACGGTGGCATGGCACACAAGTCAATGTCATTATTCAAACCACACGGCCACGGTGGCATGGCACACATGTCAATGTCATTATTCAAACCACACGGCCACGGTGGCATGGCACACAAGTCAATGTCATTATTCAAATAACACGGCCACGGAGGCATGGCACACATGTCAATGTCATTATTCAAACCACACGGCCACGGAGGCATGGCACACAAGTCAATGTCATGTGTGGATCCACAACCTACCCGTGCAATGTGTGGCTCCACAACCTACCCATGCAATGTGTGGATCCACAACCTACCCGTGCAATGTGTGGATCCACAACCTACCCGTGCAATGTGTGGATCCACAACCTACCCGTGCAATGTGTGGATCCACAACCTACCCGTGCAATGTGTGGATCCACAACATACCCGTGCAATGTGTAGATCCACAACCTACATGTGCAATGTGTGGATCCACAACCTACCTGTGCAATGTGTGGATCCACAACCTACCCATGCAATGTGTGGATCCACAACATACACGTGCAATGTGTGGATTCACAACTTACCCGTGTAATAAGATGCTCCACAACTTACCCGTGCAATGAGATGCTCCACAACATACCCGTGCAATGAGATGCTCCACAACTTACCCATGCAATGTGTGGATCCACAACATACACGTGTAATGTGTGGATCCACAACATACACGTGCAATGAGATACTCCACAACATAACCGTGCAATGAGATGCTCCACAACATACCCGTGCAATGAGATGCTCCACAACATACCCGTGCAATGATATGCTCCACAACATACCCGTGCAATGAGATGCTCCACAACTTACCCGTGCAATGAGACGCACGCACGCACGCACTCACTCTCGCACGCACGCACACCGTCACTTACTCACTCACTAACTCACTCATTTACTCACTCACTCACTCAAACACACACCCACTACTCACTTACTAACTTACTCACACACACTCACTCGAAATCAAAACGAAGCAACCGAACACTATATTCCAGTGGCGGCCGTTGTCGAATATTTGACTTCTACATGGGTGTCGAATTCTTTCATGTGAGGAATCTCTCCAGCTGGCTTATGGAAAATCGATGGTTCTACCCGGGTGCCAGCCATTGCCTGAACTACTACTGTAGGTGCATCCCGTGTTTTCACCCACCAATAATAGCTGGAGTGTCGCCGTAGTTGCGACTTGTATGTATGTTCCTTTAATGTCAAACCCCTCGCGGGGACTTAGATATGTTTTCCTGGGCAGGCTCAGCCGACCTAAGCGATTAACCAGTACTAAGCAATGTGAGTGAGGTGCCTTGCTCAATGACATGGCCTGACCGAGTATCGAACATGGGACCGTTCGATCCCAAATCCGACGCTCTACCACTGGACCACGGACTTTATACCCCACAATCAATAAAACAAAAAGTACCGGTTTCTTTGTACATGTATAAAGGCAGAACATACTGTCACGGGTTATTGCCCTGTCTGTGATAAAGCATAATATAGTGTTTCTGTCACATTTCCGCCTGAAAACGAATAATTTCCGGTGTATAAGGTTGTGTTACAGTCTGACTAAATTAACGGCTACTATTTAGAGAGATATATCCACTGACTGGTGGATATCTTCACGAATAGGCATGTTAGCGTATTTAAAAACTCTGTTTGCTTTATTCATAGTTATTAATTTTTACTTTTTTCTTCTGTCAGACCGGAAAACACTTTAATAAAACATGATTGTGTTTATTACGAAAATGAATCAGAATGTTTTAAGCCAATCGCTATGGTTGCAACTTCACGTTGAAGCAGTTCTAATGATACTTAAATATGATATTCCAAACAGACCTCGCAACCCACGTACTCGTATTTCTAAACTTGCGAGCGTCTAGTTTTATTTATAGTAAGCTCCGCCGAGGCATGTGGGCGACCGGTTTCTCTAAGATGATTAAGTTCTACATAGCTTCTGTTGACATCAGGTGTAGGTTTCTTCTTTCTCTTCAGGCTGGCAAGTCCTGTGAAGTTGCTTCTTTGAAACAACGGTCCTTTTCAGGGCCACGTCCTCTATAGTTGTAATCCCACAGCAGTAGAAACCTGTCCAAGGGGTTTCGTGACATCACTGCATCTTTGGGCTCCGGGCTCAATCAACTCGAGAGTCATAGTAACATGTGTGGAGAAGACGAAGTGTTGATTCAGCTGCATGTGTATTATCTAGCCGCTGCGTGAGTAGTATCTAGCCGCTGCGTGTGTAGTATCTATCTAGCCGCTGTATGTGTAGTATCTAGCCGCTGTCTGTGTAGTATCTAACCACTGCGTGTGTAGTATCTATCTAGCCGCTGCATGTGTAGTACCGAGCCGCTGTATGTGTATTATCTAGCCGCTGCGTGAGTAGTATCTAGCCGCTGTATGTGTAGTATCTAGCCGCTGTATGTGTAGTATCTAGCCGCTGTATGTGTAGTATCTAGCCGCTGAGTGAGTAGTATCTAGCCGCTGTATGTGTAGTATCTAGCCGCTGTATGTGTAGTATCTAGCCGCTGTATGTGTAGTATCTAGCCGCTGTATGTGTATTATCTAGCCGCTGTATGTGTAGTATCTAGCCGCTGTATGTGTAGTATCTATCTAGCCGCAGTATGTGTAGTATCTAGCCGCTGTATGTGTCGTATCTATCTAGCCGCTGTATGTGTAGTATCTATCTAGCCGCTGTATGTGTAGTATCTAGCCGCTGTCTGTGTAGTATCTAACCACTGCGTGTGTAGTATCTATCTAGCCGCTGCATGTGTAGTACCGAGCCGCTGTATGTGTAGTATCTAGCCGCTGCGTGAGTAGTATCTAGCCGCTGTATGTGTAGTATCTAGCCGCTGTATGTGTAGTATCTAGCCGCTGTATGTGTAGTATCTAGCCGCTGAGTGTGTAGTATCTAGCCGCTGTATGTGTAGTATCTAGCCGCTGTATGTGTAGTATCTAGCCGCTGTATGTGTAGTATCTAGCCGCTGTATGTGTATTATCTAGCCGCTGTATGTGTAGTATCTAGCCGCTGTATGTGTAGTATCTATCTAGCCGCAGTATGTGTAGTATCTAGCCGCTGTATGTGTCGTATCTATCTAGCCGCTGTATGTGTAGTATCTATCTAGCCGCTGTATGTGTAGTATCTATCTAGCCGCTGTATGTGTAGTATCTATCTAGCCGCTGTATGTGTAGTATCTATCTAGCCGCTGTATGTGTAGTATCTATCTAGCCGCTGTATGTGTAGTATCTATCTAGCCGCTGTATGTGTAGTATCTAGCCGCTGTATGTGTAGTATCTAGCCGCTGTATGTGTAGTATCTAGCCGCTGCATGTGTAGTATCTAGCCGCTGTATGTGTAGTATCTAGCCGCTGTATGTGTAGTATCTAGCCGCTGTATGTGTAGTATCTAGCCGCTGTATGTGTAGTATCTAGCCGCTGTATGTGTAGTATCTAGCCGCTGTATGTGTAGTATCTAGCCGCTGTATGTGTAGTATCTAGCCGCTGTATGTGTAGTATCTAGCAGCTATGTGTGTTGTATCTAGCCGCTGTATGTGTAGTATCTAGCCGCTGTATGTGTAGTATCTAGCCGCTGCATGTGTAGTATCTAGCCGCTGCATGTGTAGTATCTAGCCGCTGTATGTGTAGTATCTAGCCGCTGTATGTGTAGTATCTAGCCGCTGTATGTGTAGTATCTAGCCGCTGTATGTGTAGTATCTAGCCGCTGTATGTGTAGTATCTAGCCGCTGCATGTGTAGTATCTAGCCGCTGTATGTGTAGTATCTAGCCGCTGTATGTGTAGTATCTAGCCGCTGTATGTGTAGTATCTAGCCGCTGTATGTGTAGTATCTAGCCGCTGTATGTGTAGTATCTAGCCGCTGTGTGTAGTATCTAGCCGCTGTAAGTGTAGTATCTAGCCGCTGTATGTGTAGTATCTAGTCGCTGTATGTGTAGTATCTAGCCGCTGTATGTGTAGTATCTAGCCGCTGTATGTGTAGTATCTAGTCGCTGTATGTGTAGTATCTAGCCGCTGTATGTGTAGTATCTAGCCGCTGTATATGTAGTATCTAGCCGTTGTATGTGTAGTATCTAGTCGCTGTTTGTGTAGTATCTAGCCGCTGTATGTGTAGTATCTAGCCGCTGCATGTGTAGTATCTAGCCGCTGTATGTGTAGTATCTAACCGCTGTATGTGTAGTATCTAGCCGCTGCTTGTGTAGTATCTAGCCGCTGTATGTGTAGTATCTAGCTGCTGTATGTGTAGTATCTAGCCGCTGTATGTGTAGTATCTAGCCGCTGCGTGTGTAGTATCTAGCAGCTGTATGTGTAGTATCTAGCCGCTGTAAGTGTAGTATCTAGCAGCTGTATGTGTAATATCTAGCCGCTGTATGTGTAGTATCTAGCAGCTATGTGTGTTGTATCTAGCCGCTACGTGTGTAGTATCTAGCCGCTGTATGTGTAGTGTCTAGCCACTGCATGTGTAGTATCTAGCAGCTGCATGTGTAGTATCTACCCTCTGTATGTGTAGTATCTAGCCACTGCATGTGTAGGTATCTAGCCGCTGTATGTGTAGTATCTAGCCGCTGTCTGTGTAGTATCTAGCCGCTGTATGTGTAGTATCTAGCCGCTGTTGTGTAGTATCTAGCCGCTGTATGTGTAGTATCTAGCCGCTGTATGTGTAGTATCTAGCCGCTGTATGTGTAGTATCTAGCCGCTGTATGTGTAGTATCTAGCCGCTGTATGTGTAGTATCTAGCCGCTGTATGTGTAGTATCTAGCCGCTGCATGTGTAGTATCTAGCCGCTGTATGTGTAGTATCTAGCCGCTGTATGTGTAGTATCTAGCCGCTGTATGTGTAGTATCTAGCCGCTGTATGTGTAGTATCTAGCCGCTGCATGTGTAGTATCTAGCCGCTGTATGTGTAGTATCTAGCCGCTGTATGTGTAGTATCTAGCCGCTGCATGTGTAGTATCTAGCCGCTGTATGTGTAGTTATCTAGCCGCTGTATGTGTAGTATCTAGCCGCTGTATGTGTAGTATCTAGCCGCTGTATGTGTAGTATCTACCGCTGTATGGGTATATCTAGCCGCTGTATGTGTAGTATCTAGTCGCTGTATGTGTAGTATATATCCGCTGTATGTGTAGTATCTAGCCGCTGTAAGTGTAGTATCTAGCCGCTGCATGTGTAGTATCTAGCCGCTGCATGTGTAGTATCTAGCAGCTGTATGGGTAGTATCTAGCCGCTGTATGTGTAGTATCTAGCCGCTGCATGTGTAGTATCTATCCGCTGTATGTGTAGTATCTAGTCGCTGTATGTGTAGTATCTAGCCGCTGTATGTGTAGTATCTAGCCGCTGTATGTGTAGTATCTAGCCGCTGTATGTGTATTATCTAGCCTGTATGTGTAGTATCTAGCCGCTGATGTGTAGTATATAGCCGCTGTATGGTAGTATCTAGCCGCTGTATGTGTATATCTAGCCGCTGTAATGTAGTATCTAGCCCGCTGTAGTGTAGTATCTAGCCGCTGTATGTGTAGTAGCTAGCCGCTGTATGTGTAGTATCTAGTCCGCTGTATGTGTATATCTAGCCGCTGTATTTGTAGTATCTAGCCGCTGTATGTGTAGTATCTAGCCGCTGTATGTGTAGTATCTAGCCGCTGTATGTGTAGTACTAGCCGCTGTATGTGTAGTATCTAGCCGCTGTATGTGTAGTAT